>JBBMOL010000077.1:3233913-3646225 GCA_037954665.1 Laguncularia racemosa | reverse complement strand
TTATTTTTTTTTTATTTTTTTTTTTTCGTTTTTTTGGAACATGTTGTAAGCTACTTTTCTAGCCAAAGGGTCATAGATGTTTAATTCTCCACGAATTGTGAGGTCTAATTGACTTGTATTTATTCTATTCTTTGCTTTCGGGTATTCATATATCTTCTAATCGTTTTGTCATTATTATCTTTGTTGATTGGTATGAATAGAGCTCTTCTACTCAATTAGCAAGTTAATATATTGTCAACTAGCACGTCAAATCCGTAATTGTTTGATTGTTCTAGTCTTAGTGACGCAATAACATGTTTGGTTATAAAAGAGATGATCGAATTCATGTTATGGAGGTATGTGATCATGTTTAAATAGGTTATCTTATAATCTACTGGCATGAATTGGTAGTCTCTCTAGATCTTAATGCTATTGATAGATTAAATCCTAAGCGCTTGTCTAAGGGTTGTTTAATCAATAAGAGAAATAATTCAAAGCGCTTGTCGGAGGTTATCGAGGAAGTAAGGAGAGATAGGTTGTTAGAGCTTGTTAATAACCATAACCAATTTATCTAGAACAAGAATAGAGAACATTTGCATCGATGATCAATTCCTAGAATTAAACCATCTTGATTCCTTTGGCTAGGCTTTTTATCAATATACAACTTTCTTAACTTGTTTTAACTTTGTTCAATTCACAAACCAAACCCCCCCCCCCCCCCATTTTCCTTTTCCTTTTATTCTCTTTGAATAGAAATATCTTTACCAATCCCTGTGGATTCGACCCTACTCACCACTATATGCAAATCATATAATTGTCTAGGAGTAGGTTTTATTTTTGTTGGATTCGACACCCATCAAATTTTGGCGCCGTTGCCGGGGATTGGTGTCAAATTTATTTCTATTCTTGTATGACTCGTTCTTCTCAGACAGGTGAACTGATTTATAATCCGGAGATTGAGAAGACTCTAAAGAGACTACGACAAGAAGCTAGATCATCCACTAGACCGCACTTAGTACCGGACTTGTCTGATTCTGGAAAAGAGGACGACATGGCAAATCTCGAGAGAACCTTAAGGGAGTTGGCTGCACCGGATGTGAATCAACAACCACTTTGTATTCATTACCCCGAACTAGCCGTGGAATTCGAATTGAAATCTGGGTTGATACATCTGCTACCTACATTTCATGGTCTTGAGAATGAAGATCCTCACAAGCATTTGAAAGAGTTTCATATAGTGTGTTCTAGTATGAGGCCGCAAGGAATAACCGACAATCAAATCAAGCTACGTGCTTTTCCATTTTCTTTAAGTACTAAAGCTAAAGATTGGTTGTTTTATTTGCCTCCAGGTTCTATCACCACTTGGACAGATATGGTGAGACTCTTCTTGGACAAATTCTTCCCCGTATCCAGAGCCGCTGGTATAAGAAGAGAAATTTGTGGTATAAAACAAAGGGACACCGAGACTCTTCATGAGTATTGGGAGAGGTTCAAGCAATTGTGTGCAAGTTGCCCACAACATGGGATATCTGAACAACTCCTTATCCAATACTTCTACGAGGGCCTACTTCCGATGGAGAGGAAGATGATGGATGCTGCAAGTGGAGGCACCATAGTAAATAAAACCCCTGGTCAAGCTAGGGAATTGATCTCCATTATGGCTGCCAATTCGCAACAATTTGGGTATAGGCATGATACGTCTTCAAGGAAGGTAAATGAGGTAAATGTGTCTAACGTTGAACATCAAATTTCTAATCTTACCTCTCTTGTGCAGCAGCTAGCTCTTGGAAATACCCAACAGGTGAAAGCTTGTGGAATTTGTGCTGCTCCTAGTCATCCGACCGACATGTGCCCCACATTGCAAGATGACAATCATGAACACGCCAATGCTGTAGGCGGATTTCCAAGACAACCGCAGAGGAAGTATGATCCCTATTCAAATACTTACAACCCCGGATGGAGGGATCATCCTAACTTCCGATATGGCAATAACCCACAAAGTTTCCAACAATTCCAGCCTAAGCCATCACACCACGTACCCCAAGCTCCTTCCACTTCAGGTATGCCCCTTGAGGATATTGTTAAGTCTCTAGCTGTGAATACCAAACAATTTCAGGAGGAAACAAAGCAAAGCATTCAAAACTTGGAGAATCAGGTAAGCCAACTTGCTTCAATCGTAAACAGGTTAGAAACTCAAGGTAAGTTACCTTCTCAAACTATTCCAAACCCGAAGCAAAGCGTTAATGAAATTACCTTGAGAAGTGGAACAGAATTGCAGGGATCAAATAAGAAAGGAAATCCGTCTAATCTTGAGGAAGAGACCAAGAAAGAGACTTCGACTCCGAGCCAGCAGGGCGACCAGATTAGCAAGTCTCTAGTTGAGCCATCGAAGGTCACATTGATACCACCTCTTTTCCCCTCCAGATTAGCGAAATCCAAGAAGGAAGCGGAAGAAAAAGAGATTCTGGAAACGTTTCGTAAAGTCGAGGTAAATATTCCTTTACTTGATGCAATTAAGCAAATACCGCGCTATGCTAGATTCCTCAAGGACTTGTGCACTAACAAAAGGAAGCTGAAAGGCAATGAAAAGATTAGTGTGAGTGAAAATGTTTCAGCTATTATTCAGAAGAAGCTTCCTCCTAAATGCAAGGATCCAGGTATGTTTACTATTCCTTGCAAAATAGGTAGTCTTGGAATCGCTAAAGCCATGTGTGATCTAGGAGCTTCTATCAATGTCATGCCTTTGTCTGTTTATCAACGTTTAAATGTTGGTCCTTTAAAGGAAACGGGTATTATTGTTCAACTTGCTGATAGGTCCAATGTTTATCCTGAGGGAGTTCTAGAGGATGTTTTAGTTCAAGTCAATGGGTTGGTTTTTCCTGCTGATTTTTATGTGCTTGACATGGACGATAGTGATTCTCACACTTCATCACTGATATTATTAGGGCGACCATTCCTTAAGACTTCTAAAACGAAAATCGATGTAAATGATAGCACCCTCACTATGGAGTTTGATGGTGAAGTGATTAAATTTCATATTTATGATGCCATGAAACACCCTAACGATATCTCTCCTATTTTTGTTGTGGATGTTATTAACCCATCTCCTGTTTTTGTTGTGGATGTTATTAACCCATCACCACAAGCACCAAGGCTGGAATCAAAATCCTTATCCGAATATTTAGCCAGGAACGTCTAGCCAAAGACATTAAAGAAAGGCGCTTCATGGGAGGCAACCCATGTAAAAAAAAAAAAAAATTGTTTTGCATTAGTTTTGGTTTGTTTTAGTTTTGTTTTGTTTTAGTTTAGTTTGTTTTGATTTTAGTGTAGTTTTGAACTCTTTGGATCGGCTGCAGCAAGGATACATATCATTAGATGACACTTTCCAGAGCTTAAAGGGAGCACTCCAATACCAGGGAAGTACCAATATTTCCTTTCTCTTATTCTCTAATGTCCTTTATGTTGTTAATTCCTCTTCAATTGTGCTAAATTAGGAACAGTGAGGACACTGTTCAAGCTAAGTGTGGGGGAGAGGATAATAAAATATAGAGAATAGAGAACTAACTTATACTCTGAATGTTTGTCCTTAAGCAATTTTAAGCTAAATTTTTTCAAAATTATCATGAAATCTAGAGATTGTACTAAATGTTGTAATAAGCATCTACAAAATGTGAAATTGACTTGTTCAAATGCTTTACCCACCCACTGCTGTGATTAGAATACATGGTTAAAATTACGTAGTGAAATCTCTAAGAAACAAATTTACCTTGTATTTAGCTTTAGAATTGGAAGTCTAAGAGTAAGTCGAGTCCCTAAGTGAAAAATAAACAAGTTTACTTCTAGGTTATATTAGCTACTGTATACTCTTTGAAGTTGTTTGTAAAGCAATCATAACACTTAGTGAGAAAAAAAAAATCAAGCATAGCCATTACTCCAATGATTCAACTAATTGAGTTAAGAGTATTCAAACTTGAATGTTAGAGTGAGGAAGAGTCCGTAGGGGTATCTCAAAACCCGGTCACTTGAGTGATGAACTCGGGATGTTGCCGACTCAATGAACTCACTATAACGATAAGGGCGAAAAAGGCAAAAGTTCATGAAAAGAAGCGGGCAAAAACCCGTCAAAATAGATGCTTGAATAAACCAAAAGAACATGAATGTGAACATTCATTGAATAAAACAAAGATGTATAAAAGGGAGAATATCTAGCAAAGAGCTTATACTATATGCTTTTACTTTATGTTGCAAGGATTATATGTTTGCTAATGTCCAATGAAGTTTAATTGGGTGTTTTTCCTTAGTGGATTAAGTATTTACTTTTGGAATAAAAATTCTTTTGCTAAACATGAGGATTAAAGTTTGTTTTGTTTAGATTAGCTATTGAATTTTGTCCAAAGTAATTTGATCACAGGAAACCAATTGGGTTGAAGTAGTAGACATTAAATTACAAGTCATGAATTACAAATGAATAGATGCTTGGAATGATGAAAAGAAAGTTTGTATAATCTATGATAGATTTCTCAATTGATTTGATGCAATTGCTTGAGGACAAGCAAGAGTTTAAGTGTGGGGGAATTTGATAGAGCCATTTTATACTCAATCTTTATAGTATAAATTGTGTTAAATTATTATTGATTTTATGGAGATCATAAGGAAATGGTACTTTAATTATATCACCGTGATAAATCAGGTTAAATGGAGTCAAGGATGCTAACTCAAGTATTTTAGAGAAGTCATTTACAACTTGGATCAAGACAAGAAATTACACCACCGGAGGAAGCACGGTTTGAGGCACGGCCAAGTTTCAAACCGTGTTACACACTGGACAAGAAGGCGAAAATGAGGACTTTGAACAGAGAGAGACACGGCTTAAGGCACGGCCGTGGTGGAACCCGTGGGAGAAACCGTGCTTGAAGCCGGGGTGGAAGCCAGGACCAAGGAGAAGAAAGTGTGGAACATCAACCAGATGAAGGCACGGCTTGAAATCTAGCCGTGGGTGTAACCGTGGTACACACTGGACACGGATGAAGACTTGAAGATTATGCACCGATGAAGGCACGGCTTGAAATCTGGCCGTGTGTCGAACCGTGGTTCACACTGGGCGTGGATGAAGACTTGAAGAATATGCACAGAGGATGGCACGGCTTGATCCACGGCCGTGTGTTGAGGCGTGCCAGGCAGACGAATCTTCACTTCTCGAAATCTACTTGGAAAAGGAAAGATATTTTCGTATCTTGCTAGCAAAAGATTACATGCTACCCCCTAACAATATAAATAGAACCAACCCTAGAGGGTTAGGAAAACTTTTGAACTTTGGAATTTGGAATCACCTTGGAGACAAGAAGGAAACGAGGAGGCAGAGCAAGCAACCGGGTTCATTATGTTTCTATCTTTTATTTTCGTTTTATTGATGAACATGTGTAGCTAAGCTACTTTTCTAGCCAAAGGGTCATAGATGTTTAATTCTCCACGAATTGTGAGGTCTAATTGACTTGTATTTATTCTATTCTTTGCTTTCGGGTATTCATATATCTTCTAATCGTTTTGTCATTATTATCTTTGTTGATTGGTATGAATAGAGCTCTTCTACTCAATTAGCAAGTTAATATATTGTCAACTAGCACGTCAAATCCGTAATTGTTTGATTGTTCTAGTCTTAGTGACGCAATAACATGTTTGGTTATAAAAGAGATGATCGAATTCATGTTATGGAGGTATGTGATCATGTTTAAATAGGTTATCTTATAATCTACTGGCATGAATTGGTAGTCTCTCTAGATCTTAATGCTATTGATAGATTAAATCCTAAGCGCTTGTCTAAGGGTTGTTTAATCAATAAGAGAAATAATTCAAAGCGCTTGTCGGAGGTTATCGAGGAAGTAAGGAGAGATAGGTTGTTAGAGCTTGTTAATAACCATAACCAATTTATCTAGAACAAGAATAGAGAACATTTGCATCGATGATCAATTCCTAGAATTAAACCATCTTGATTCCTTTGGCTAGGCTTTTTATCAATATACAACTTTCTTAACTTGTTTTAACTTTGTTCAATTCACAAACCAACCCCCCCCCCCCCCTCGCCATTTTCCTTTTCCTTTTATTCTCTTTGAATAGAAATATCTTTACCAATCCCTGTGGATTCGACCCTACTCACCACTATATGCAAATCATATAATTGTCTAGGAGTAGGTTTTATTTTTGTTGGATTCGACACCCATCAATAGGGATGGGAGTGAACTGCCTTGGGATCCTGGCGGCCTGATTATGACCCGTCGTGGGTTGTTGGACTGGGGTACTCGGGGTCTGGAATGTCACACAAGTCCCAGATTTTTCTGCCTTACCGGAGTGGACTGTGCTGACAGTAGACTCTTTAGCTCTGTTTCCTCCTATAGGCCTTTGTGTCGGTGTGACCCTAGGAGGCTCCATTGTTTGGAGTCTACCGGTGGTGATGGCATTCTCAATCCTGCACCCCGCAGCCATTACCTCTGCAAAACTGGATGAGGTCTAGCCTACCAGGTGTGAAAAGTAGGTCTTGTCCAGGGTATTGACAAATATGGATGTCAATTCCTTTTCAGATATCGGGGTTGCTACCCTAGCGGCCTGGGCTCTCCAACGCTGAGCATACTCCTTGAACGGCTCAGCATGTCTCTTCTAGAGACTCCCCAGGTCGATTACGGATGGGGTGACTTCAATATTGAACTTATATTGGTCATAAAATGCCCGGGCTAACTTCTCCCAGGTGTTAACAATGTTGAAGTCCAGGTGGGCATACCAGACTAGTGCAGGGCCTGTGAGGCTGTCTTGGAATGTCTGGAGCATGAGTTGGTCGTATTGAGCATACTTGCTCATTTTCCGGGCATATAGCCCGGTATGCATTTTGGGGCAGCCGGTCCCATTATACTTTTCAAACTCTGGGGTCTTGAATTTTTCAGGGTATATCTCTTCCCTGTATGCTGGCAGATTGATGATTCCGGCCTGTTCAAAACCATCAGGGCCTTCAATGCTTTTCATCTTGTCATGGAGCTGCTGGAAGAGTCGCTTCTCCATCTCCTTCTGCCTCTCTTCCATCTCCTTTTTCAAGTCATCAGAGGTCGACCCCTGGTTGACCTTTGGCTCATATTCAAAGGTCGGGTTAAGGTGGAAATTGATCTCTTCATATTCCGGAGGCTGTCCCTCCACTGCTTTCCCCTTTCTGGCCCCTGAATACTCTTCCTGGGTTGGCTGAGTGTTGTGCAGGAGGCCGATGCTTTCAGTTAAGAGGTGAACCTAGGCAGCTAGTTGTTGGACTGTTTGTTCTAGGGACATGATCCTAGAGTCCGAGGCAGCTTCAGCATTGGCGTTGTTGCGGTTGTCCCCACTGTTGGCCATTCTTGTTCTTGAGCGCGTGAGAATTGGACTTCTAGGAGGGTTCGGTTGCTTGGAAGCTATTTTTGATACCTGGATCCGCATTTTGTTTTTATTTTAGTGTAATGAATGCAAGAATGATATGCATGTGTCACGTGGATGCTAAAAGTAAAAAGGGTTGACAACTGATTGACAATGTGATATTGAAAATTCACTTTTATTAATATTGAAAATTCTGGAGTTCAAAATAAAATATTACAAATAAAGATCTACTTCCTAGTTCTTTTAGTCTTCTGTTGTGGAGGCTCAGACTTCCCACTGATGACGGCTTCCAATTCCTTGACTTTGGCTTGGCATTTCTCCAATTGTGCTTCTAGGGCCTTGTTCCTTTGGTCGGATTCCTTGAAACGTCCCTTCCAGATGTCTTTCTTATGATCTGCAGCTTCAAAGTATACCTCCATTCAAGCCTTGACCTGTTCTAGGTATACTTCTGTCTCTGGATTGATCTTGTCTGGTCTTGGTTGGGTGACGTCTGGAACCCGATATGCTCTTTCCCCTATCTGGTATAGCTGGCGGATTACAAACTCTCTGGTGGCTCGGTGTTTTCCCACTTCGCCATCTAACTCCCCGAGGTCCACATTCGGGCTTTCAATTCTGGCTTCCCAAAGTGCTTTGACCTCTGCCAGCTTAGCAAACTTCTCAGCTACCAACAGGTTCGGATCTTGGTATTCAAAGGTGACTGCTTCCAGCGAGGGCCGATAAACTATATCTTGGATGGTACCAAATTAGTGGACCACTGAGTTGGGGTGATATCCAACACATCCGTTGATTCCGATTAAAGGCACTGCTTGGAAGTTTCTGCAGGTCAAGATGATTTTGTTACAGCAACTCCACCTGGCTGTCCATAGAATATCTTCGGCATTGAAACTCCTAAGCAGCTCTACCCAACTGTGGCTGGTAAGGTCGTCGAGTAGCTTCACCTTTTCTATACATGAATCTACAAGATCCACCTACTGGGCTAAGGTTTTTCGGACCATGTTCAGCCCGAAACACTTAAGGTGGCTTACAAACCAGATCAGCAGAAGGTTGAGGCTTGAGCGGAGAATCCCATGGCCTTTCTTCTTGAGGAAATTTAAGTTCTGGATCTGTTCAGCCAGTAGAGCTGGGATGTAAGATCTTCCCTCCAGAAATTGGGTCACCAGCTCTGCGACCCGATAGTGAATATAGAAGGTCCCGGTAGGGAACAGTATGGTGGCGAAGGCTGTCAAGATGAAAGCGTTCACTCTTCTCTGCTTGTAAGTCTTGGGGTCCCCACATAGTATGTCCTTCCTATCCCCGTTGTCCTCTCGGGCGATGAACCAGGCTTCCAAATCATCCATTCGTATGCAATATCCATTGCAGTCTGCTAGGGCTTTGTTGATTGCTGTTTTACGGATGCCTAATAATCTGCTGAAGGTATCGGCTGGCTCGGCCTCGAGGTCTGGCATATAGATTTGATCGGTTAGTGTTGGAGCCTGTAGCAACTGGGTGTACTCTTCTAGGGTAGGGGTGATCTCATGCGACCCGATAAAGAAAGCAGCGGGCTCGATTTCCCATAATTGGAGCATGGCCCGGATTAAAGGCAAATTCACCTCTATCTTTGTTAGTGAGAGGACGGGGCCGATCTTTTGCTGGATGAAGGCCTGCTCCTCTGGGTTATACAAGGTAAACCAATGGTCCAGTACCAATTTTGGGTCCAAAGGTTTGTACACCCGAATTTCTTTGCGTAGGAAACGGTCGATTACGGTGCTAGCCATCTATTTTACAATAAGAAATCGCCTAATTACAAACAAGACTATGAAAGCATTATAGAGAAATAAATTCGAACTCCATGACCAAAACAACAAACCATTACATCGTCATTCAATTGTCAACCCCTTATGATGTCATGTATGCAAGTAGGTTGGTTCTAATGGTTCCCGAGCTCTATGGCCTCCCGCATTCTCGAAGAAATGGATCTCAGGCCATATCGAAGCATAGGGTGGGGTAGCCTAATCGGTCCCGAACGGTGAATCAACTCACTTCGCCCGAAACCTACACAATGGCTCCCCGTCTTAGGTTTCTAGGACGGTCCGGGTTCGACCGCATCTACTCACACAAACATATGTATGCATGCTGAACCCCCATAGCAAAGAAACTAGAATCTAACTAATTCCTGAAAAATTAGTAACAGAATAATAATTGAAGCACATTTAAGGAGAACAATTCAAAGATTCGGATGGCTTAGCCTACTGGCATGGGTCCCCAGCGGAGTCGCCATCCTGTCGAGTCTAATTTTTGAATTCCCATTCCTAATCCGATCTAGACTAGACCCTATGCTCATCTAATGTAGATCCTCGACTTGAGTTAGGAATTTCGTTTGATTTTTGGAGTCGCCACCCAACTGTTGTTGGAAAAATTGAATTAAGACTAAAGGAGCGGATTAGTCTTAATTTGGACCACTAGTCGTCGTTATTTTCCTCTTCCCATTTTTGTGAAAAGAGGAAAAGGGAAAATCAGAGTTTCTAAGTCCGGAGGCTAACCTATTAAAACCTTTACGGTTGCCACCTAATCTCCTAAAATCGTTCCTCTTTAAAAATGTGTTTCATTGTGTTTCTGTTACTTTTTATTATGTTTTGAATTATTATAAGAAAAGGATTTTTCATTTATTTTATGGGTTGACCCGGATGGGTGCCTACGTACCTGCTACTCAGGATCAAACAAACCGTAGTTCGCTTTTCTGAAAACTTTAAGTTTGTTTGTAAATTTTAATTTTGAAATCTCTTTTGATTTATGTTTTTTTATATCATTTTTTGGGATTTTTCTAAAAATTCTAAGCTTAAGCTTTAATCTGATTTTTGAAAATGATTTTTAGGGAAAAACATCAATTTTGGATTTATTTTAAGAAAAATGATTTTTCTAAGTTCTAAAACTCATTGTTTTTGAATTTTTATGAATCTTCACGATTTTTATGATTTTTTTATTTTTGTAGTTTTTTATTTTTTTTATGATTTTTGTATAATTTTTGTGAATTTTTATTAAAAATTTTATCCTAAGTTAATATCTATCCTATTTTGAAATCTAAAGTTTTATTATTATTTTCCGAATATTTTTTATTATTTTTCTACATTTTATTATTTTTTTCTTTTTTTTTCTTATTTTTTTTATTTATTATTTATTATTTTTCTACATTATTAAATTCTAGAAAAATCTAATTTCTACATTTTCCTATTTATTAAAAATAAAACATAAATCAATAAATAAATAACTAACAAAATAACAATTAATTAATTAATTAATTAATTAATTAATTCTGAATAAATAAATAAAAAAATTAATTAATTAAATAAAAAAAATCCGGAAAATCCGACTTACCTGGATCCGGGTTGGTGCGCGGGTCGGGTCGGTCGGGTCGGATCGGTTAGACATGGCGGCGGGGTTGCTGGATCACAGCGTTCCAGCAGCCTTTTGCAGCGGGTGAGGTGTCGAATCCTAGCTTCTCGAGGGTGCTGAATCCAATGGTGACGGTGGTTCACTCCCAGATCGCCTCCTGGTGGTAGTTCAACACCAGTCGGTGGTCGCGGTTTTGGGTTCTTCTCTGATGCTCTCCGATTTGCACTCTTTCCTTACTTTCTCTCAATTGTGATTCGTGCTCCTGTTTCCTCCCTTCCTCCTCTATTTATAGGCGTCCATAAACCCTCTTGGATAAGCTCAAATCGGCCGATTTGGATAAATCCGAATTTCTTCCGTTTTTAGATTTGATTTTATCCCGGCGATTTGATGTTGATCTCTTGTTTTTCTTTGATTTATCTTATGGATTCGGCTTTATCTTGACAGTAATCTAGAAGATTTGAAAAAAAATGATCGATTCCACCTTCGTCGGACTTGCTCCGGCTTCTCCTCGCTTCTGTCCGGGTGAAGAAGACGATCACGCGCGACACGCGTGACTTCCTTCGGCCAATCGGACGTTGCCACGTGGTAACTCCAGGCGAAAGGCAAAAAAATTGCATCGAATGCTCGGGGGAAGATTCGAACTCACGACCTCCAACCTCCCACACATTCCCAGCGCACGCACGAACCAGCTGAGCTGGACCAATTTCCCGATTTTCTTTATATCGCAAATTGCATATATGCAATGCGATTTTTTTCATTTTTTTGTATTTTTTGAAATTTCAAAAATTTATAAAAATTATTCATCCCTTATTATTATTATTTCTGAAATCATTTTTCAAAATTGATGTGTTTTCCTATTTATTTTTATTTTTTTGAATATTTTTCATTATTTTTGCTAAATTAGAAAAATTGGAAAAAATTGAAAATTGATTATTATTGATTATTACTCATTCCTAGGGCAAAAATGGGGTGTTTACAGTTACCAAGTGAATCAAAAAGAAACTTAAAAGGTAAAGCCAAGGAAGTAGGAGTTGCAAGTGAAAGCTTAGTTATTGTTGCTATGGATTTCAACGATTTACCTGAGTACAATCCTTTCCAATCTATTAATGAAATTGATCAAGAATATGACGTTACCATGATAATGAAGAAAATTAAGAAAGTTGTTGATGCACAAAGAGCACAAACCAAAAAGATGATAAGGACTTATTTTGAAACCTTTTTCTAAACCCTAAAGGAAAGTATTGATAGCAAACTTATGGATATAGCAAATGTTATGGAATCTTATACTCATAACATACAACAAAATGGGGTCAAGTTGAAATCTTCAAATAGAGTGGACTTGTATTTGAAACTAAAAGGTGTCAAGTTTGAGGTTTGGCAGATAAATACTAAGCTTGAGTTTGACTCCAACATTTAATAAGTATATGATGCAATTACTAAACCCTTTGAACCAATACCCATGTTTTCTAATCCTCCACTATAGCAACAAGCTCCACAACCATAGCAATAACCTACATCAACACCACCATTTCAACCAACCTAACTTGCAACTTCTCAACCCACCATCTTTAACTAAACCATCCACTACTTCTCCCACTATTACCTATAGTGAAAAAGTTAAAAGAGTTGTCCCAATTCATTCAAAAAAATCTGAATCTACTAACAACAATGCCTCTAAACCATCATTTGATCCTAAGGAGAATTAGGATTTTAGTTTCTATTTTATCATGTTTTATCTCTCTCTCTTTTTAAATCGGAGTAATATTCTAATCTTTGCTTTCAAAGTCATTTCTAATGTATTTTTGTTCTAGTCAAAGAATATTAGTTTTTGTTTGTCTTCATACTTTGTTCTCTATTATTTTATTCTTCCTTCTATTACTTTCATATTTATTTGGGGAGTAAAATATTTAGCAATTTGTTGATAACAAAAAGGTGAAGAATGTATGTATAGAAAATGTTTCAACTGTTACATCTACAAATTGAAAAATCAAGACAATGTGTGAAGCTTGTGAACTTGAACTTAAACTGTGATTTTAAATTGATATAGACTACGAGCTGATCTTTAGTACAAATGCACTACATTAGGTTATTCAAGTCAAAATATTTTCTTGAAGAATGTTTTGTTATCATTAAAAGGGAAGAGAATCTTAAGTTCTCTATAATATGTTTTGATGATATTAAATATTAAGTGTTTTACTAATATGTTTATTAATTGTGATAAAAAAAAAACATATAAGGTAAAGGAAAGTTTAGTCATGTTAGAAGATCTAATTGGAAAAATAGAAGGTGACTCTAGAATTCAAGAAGAAAAATATAACAAATGTAGAAGGTTTTAGCTAAAAGTTAGAAGATCAAGTGTTAAAAAAATGAAGAATATTTCAACATAGAAGGTTACAGTTAAAGCATAAAAAGCTTCATTAGAATATATGTTAGAAGATAAGAACTTAGAAACTTTATCAAAAAAACTCAGAAGGTCATCTTGGAGCATCAGAATTTCATATAAGGAGTAAAGAAAATTAAAATCTCATTTTGCAGGTTCTAGTAGTTAAATGTATTTGGATAATGCATTTGGTTAGGTTCCACTAAAATAGTTAAATCAATTTCAAGTAAGCTCGATTGATTTGAGGATGAATTTAAGGAAATTCTTTAGGTATTCAATTTTGATATTTTAAGAAGGATGTGTTGAAAAGATTTTGATTGGTTTCTAATGCGTTACATTTAGTTTTCAAATATCTTAGAGCTATTTTAAGTATATCATATAAAGAAAAGATATTCAAGTTTAAATAAGGTTTACTAAGAATGAATCTCAAGTTTTGAAGTAAGTAAGATAAGTTTTAGTTTATAACAGAGATATTTTTAGCTAATGCACAAGGTAAAACTACTATAATTCATTTACCTGATCTTCTTACCCCTTATGGTTTTATTTTTCTTGCTAAATTTATTGCATTTGAGTTAATTATCTACTATGCACATAAAGTAGTCAAAGGGGATTTCTTTTGAAAATTTTTAATTTTTTCTAACATTCAATTTACCCCCTCTTGACTATATATTCAGGACCAACAAGTGTATTATAGGAATAGGGTATAACAGGATTACCCAATTACCTTTAATGTTATCCGTAACATTATTGAGCCCACTAGAAAAATGTAAAGGATCAAAGGCTTTCGTAAAATTAAATTTTATAAAAGTTAATTAATTAAATATAATAAATTATAATTGATCAACAAAAACATTCATCAAATTAAAATATACTTAAACATAATAAAATCAATCATTTACCGACTATACTATTGCATGTTAAGTAAACTAATAACTTGAAAGCACAGGCTAAAGCAGCAATAAAATGCAGTTAAAAAGCTCATTATCTCCTAAAAGTCATGAAGCATAAGGTCATAATCTTTTCTTTTAACAAGTAATCACTTGAAAAATGATTCCTTTATTGAACCAAGCGGAATGGTACTCATATGCTAATCAACTCATTAATTAAGTACTCATGAAATACCTAACAACAATTAATTTTACAAACCCACCGAACATTGTATGTAATATCCTTTTATAATTGCTTTATGTATACTTAATTCTAATCTTTAAAATTTAGTGTTTAAACCCTCAATAGCAAATGTAAGAACTAAGGAAATACAATAGCAAGAATAGGTGTGATGATCTCCTAATAATGATGTCAAAGTAAATTTTGATGGGGCAACCAATGCATCAACAGGTGATGTTAGAATTGGTGTTGTTTATTGAGACTCTAAGGGGCAATTGATTGAAGCTTCAACATTTCACTAGTAACAAAAGAAGAAGCAGTTTTTGAGGGACTTCTTTTAGCTTAGAGGCAAAGGTGATGTAAAATAATGATCAAGGCTAATTTAAAGCTAGTTTTTTCCTCTATTGTGTCTAATAATGTTAGTCATTGGAAAATAAAAGAGATTGTAGATAACATCAAATTTCTAAAATAATTGTTTCCTTCTTGTCAGTTTAGTTTAATTTCTAAGAAATCAAATGCATGTGCTATAGATTGCATTCCAAAACAAAGTAAGGATTTATTGTAATTATTGGATTCATAAGCCTTTGTGATTTATTTGATTTTTTATGAGGCACTTTATTACTATAACAAGTTATTTTCAAGATATGGTAGGAGAAGATAAAACCATGAATACTGGGCTACAACTCAAGAGGGGGAATAAATTGAGTTTAATTACAATTTATCTTAAGTTAAAACTTTTAGCACAAATTAACAAATAAATGAAATGAATAAACAACAACTAAGTAAATAAATTGTTGGAAATAAAAAGAGATAGGGAAGAAAGGAATCATGCTTGGATTTTACTTGGAGTTTGGACCGTTCCCTACTCTCCATGATCACATAATTGCCTCTAATCAAATACTTGCACCATTTTTATTGATCACACCAAACCTATGGCTTAAGAACCAAGTACGTTAAGTTTCTTTACACCGAATTAGCACATAGTGTAGTGCTTTGCGAATTTCTAAGTAAAAGCTTTAGCTACTACACTATGATTCTCTTAAAGGATTGCAAATTATGCAGAAGAGACAATTGTAATAATGGAAGCGAATACAAGTTAATCAATTGTAAGTTAAGCTTTGAAAATTTATTAATTGCTCTTGGACAAGCATTTATAGAGATCCATAAAAAAATATTCATTGCTACTTTTCCCTCTTCATTTAATGCTTCAAACAAACTTGTAAGTGCTATTTTTATAAGAAAGGTCCACACCAATAATAAAAGCTCTAAACTCTTTCGATTTATAGAAGCTCGATCATTTTGTTCAAGAAAAGGGTTTGGACTCTTTTCTTGAATAGGAGTTATAGAGGGCTAAAATTATTATTGGGCTTGACTCATTAGGCTAAGTGATAAAGCCTAGAGAGCTCAACTTATACTTGGGATGACTTAAGGAGAATTAGGTTAGTATACTCGAAGTAGGGATCATTAAACTAATTCGTCTGCATTTAACCTTTCTTAAGTAAGCTCATGTACTCATGAGGATGGCTATTAACTTTAGCCCATTCGTAAACTCATTAAGGATAACCATGAAATAAGAAAGCTCTATCTTGTTTATCAATCATCAAGATGCTTGGTCGGATGTCATCAAACCTTAGAGTTTGTAAATATTCAGTCATTCCTCCTTGATTGAGAGTTTTGGGAAGAGATAAGAGAAACAGTATTCTAGTGCATTGTCTTTACTTTCAAAGATCAAGCAAGTAATTCAGGCAATTATAGATTTCAATCGCAAAAGCCATAAGCTTGACGCCCAAGATTCCCATAGGCTCTCTTATCTATCATTTATGCATTTGACACATTGAGACTGCTTGTTCCTCCTCCCTATCACTCTCTCCAAGTCATCTCATTACGTGTTATCTCTACGTCATTGCCCTAAAGTCACATGTAACATGAGATTTTTTCGTAGCACGCATGTGACCACCCTAGTAAGAACCCCACATATACATTTTGGCGACTCCATTGGGGAAACGAGTATAATGATAGTAGAGTCATGGCACCTCTAAAGAAGAGAATGATTAACACTACTTCTCAAGAGTAAGATGCTAATGTTTAACATACTGAGTAGTTACCACTTCCACTACCCGAGAACATTAGTTAAGACAATCTACAACCTCAAGCTCTTGTAGACCCTGCACAAATGATGCAAGCAATGCATGAAAACATGAAGGCTTTAAACCAATTCACAGTTATGTTTTCTTAATTCATGCTTAGATTGGCATCCATGGCTGGTGGCTATAGTGCAACAAGGTACAACTCAACCAAGTCCTACCATTACTACATAGTAAGGTGCTAACCTTTCAACTCAACTAAGCAATATCCCACCTCCTCTTAAGGATGACATCCCTTAAAGAGAGAGAGAGAGAGAGAGAGAGCAAACTCCTCCACAAGAAGCTACATGATGGCTAACTCTTAAAGTAGAGAATGTAAGAGTTCAACCTGGTGGCTCTTCATCCTCATGCGCTCCTCTTTGCACCACACTAGGTGGGCCTACTTCACACCCTAACCCCATTCCTAGCCCACTAACTATGGCCTATAATATCCGCTTCAAGGTCTTCCCTTATAACAAAGAAAGACGTGGACACATACATGAAAGAGATACAAGCAAAGTCAATTGTGGGAATACTATAGCTGAAACTCCTCTTTCATCATCGTATCACTGCAAAGTCTTACCCTAAGGACTATGTTAATCCTAAGTTCATGTTGTTCAATGTTAAGAAAGGAAGTGCTAAAGAACATTTACTTAAATTTATTAAGACTTTGGAGGTATATAAGCTAGACAATGACCTAAAGCTTAAAGAGTTCTCCAAGTCATTAACCAAGAAGACATACACTTAGTGTATTAATCTCCCAGCAAGGTCAATTGACTCATGAGGGACTTTGTGCAAGCTATTCTTGGAAAAATTCTTCTCCACTCAAGAGCAAGTCACGATCACATATATGTAAAGGACCTAGTAGAACCCGAAGGAGGTTTTAACGGACTATATAAAGCACTTCAGAGAGTGTACCTTATACATCCAGGATGTGTGTGATGAGAAAGAACTTGTAAAAATCTATATCCAGGTGATCTTTACTAAGTATGCCATCTACCTAGAAAACCTTAGCTTATGTACTTTCATAACACTCGTGAAGAATGCATGAAGGACAAACAACTCCATTACAAGGAAATGATAAGAAGGTAGTAGGTATGACAAGCAACTTGCATTTGTAAGCATAACTCAAGATGAAAGCTCCAAAAATAGTAAGAAACCTAGGAATGATCAAGCAAAGAGCTCCATAGCGGCACCCCTATTCTTGTGCCCAATGAGTAAGGTACGTGTTATGCTTGACCGTTGGTTGCAAGACAAGAACATTAAGTTGCTAAGAATTAAATGCCAACCTATGGTAGAGGAAAAAAGAAATCTAAAGTATTGCCAATATCACAAAACAGTAGACCATCCCACTAACAATTGTCGAGGCTTAAGAAGGATATTCCATGAGAGAGTTTATAGTGAGGAACTTGTCATTGAAAACAATGATGTTCAAAGAAACTCACTCCCAACCCATGATACCCATATGATGGAACACAAAACGTTTGATGGTGATTAGTGATTTTCTAAGCACTAAAGTTAAGGTCAAAACTTGATATTACTTTTGTAAACAAAGAGTGAATATTACCATCCAATAATAAAACTTTCATTTATTTTTCTTTGATCCTTTCAATTTTTTTATGCTCACACTTTAAGCCTAAGCAACGTCTTGGCACCTTAACTTCCTTTCCTGAAGCTTAAGTAAAGCCCTAGCAATTTGGCTCCTACACCTTAAGCCCATGCAATGCCCTAACATCACGGCTACAATGCCTTAAGCCCAAACAATGCCTTGGCTTCTTAGCCTTCGTGTTTTAAGCCTTAGCGCTACCTTGGCATCTTAGCTTCTATGCCTAAAGCCTAAGAAAAGCCCTAACAATTTAGCTCCTATGCCCTAAGCCCAGGTAATGCCTTAGCATCACGGCTACAATACCTTAAACCCAAGCAATGCTCTGGCATCTTAGCCCTTTGTGCTTTAATTCCAGGTTGCACCTTAGTATCTTGGCTTCTACACCTCAAGCCTAGCAAATGCCCTAGCAATTTGGCTTCCATGCTTTAAGCCCAAGCAAGTCCTTTACATCATAACTCCCACACATTAGGCCCAAGCGACACCCTAGCATAACGACTCTTGCACCTAAAGCCCAAGCAATGCCCTAGCATCATTGCTACAATTACTTAAGCCTAAGTGATGCCTTAACATCACAACTACAACACCTTAACCCAGGTAAGGCCCTAGCATCACGATTTCCATGCCATAAGTCCAAACAATGGATGCTATTGTCACTACTTAAGTGTGATTAAATGCTTCCTTAAAAAGGGATTGCTTGATCATCACCACTGCAAGTGGGAGCTTTGCCTTAATGCATGAGATGACTCTAAAGATTCCTTAGATCATAGTCCAAGTGGCTTCTCAGATCATGAGAGTCGAAGTAACTTAGTGATGATAAGAGATCACGCTAATCACAATTACAACAACTTTACATCGTTGTTGCTAAGCAAAAGCATTGTCTCTTAAGTGTACGATGATTAACTTAAGCCATCGAAAGGCTCTCTAGTGGTGCCAAGAGATGAGATGGCACAAGAAAACCATAAGGGGATGAAGTTTTCTCAAATGTGGCATCTACGTCCAAAGTTGCTACTCTATATTGATGAAACATGTTAGCATTGGGGAAGGAGGGATATCATTAAGTGCAGTGCACAACTCACCTTTGCAGGTGCTTAAGTAAAGCAGCACATCAGCATTATCATTAATCTTACCTCCTCCTCGACAAGTCATTTTATAAAAAAGGATTAGGGAATCCTCACAATATACCAAGTTTATATCACCATCCTCAACACATGGAATTATCACCTATGTAGCAGAATGATTTAAGTAAGGTTCAATGCTCCCCGTCGTACTAAGAGCTGAAGCCAGAATGGCATACCACCTTATGTGGGGAGTACATCATCACCTTTCACCTTTTGCTCAAAGAAGCACCTAAGCAAACCTTTGTTAAGTAGTGAGAGCAAGGTCAGATTTTTCATTAGCAATGGGAGAGGTGAAGTGCTTTTGGAACCACACATAGAAGAAGAGCTATAAGAATATAAGGTCCACATGTGACATGTTCACATAGCAACCTTTCGAGTGCACGAAAGCCTGATGATACAAGTCCAAGTACTAGCATAACAAACCCAAGTAAAAAGGGGCAAGTGAGAAACATTTACCCTGGGCAATTTGTAGGGCCAATAGGAAGAGGCTTGGACTTATGCCTTCCTTTAGTCTGCTAAGGAATATGAATGAGGATAACTAAAATGCAGCAAAAATTGTAAGTTCATACCTGTAACAAGAAGAAGATAAGTTAAAAGTAAAGAATACAAATATCAAGCATGTACACAAACTTACATAGAATACTTACTCTTGCCCGCAACTTAAGCTTAAGACTTAAGGCTTATCTGCTTTCTGCTCTTCAAAGAAGTATGCAAGCTAAAATGAGAAACTAGGTTCGTCTTTTTGGTACGGGTATCTTTCAGAGCACCCAATAAAGATGTTTGAAAACTATGTTCCTTATGAGACATTGTGGCTGTAGCAATGTTGGTTCGTCTAAAGCCATGAAGTGATAAATGTGTGGGTCTAAATACTCTGACAGCATATGAGAGCCCACCACACCTTTGTCTCACTTGTTTGTTGGATCCACAATTGAGTGGTGGTAGTGATGGCACTCAAGATCCTAGCCATCTTCAGAAGATTCATGGACTTTGTCTTCACGGTAATATATTCTACCTAAGCATCCCATCTAGGAGGTGGCTTCTTGAGGAATGCAAATTCGATGTTAGAAAGTAGTAACTTTCCCCTCTCATTTCTCAAGCACAACACCGAATCTCCTTTGATGGTATCCTTGGAATTAGTAGGAGGTTCTCACTCAATAAACCTAAGTGACCATCAATAGAGGGTGTCACATAGAGTTTAAGGCACTTTGTCTTGTCCTAGAATGTGTCTTCCAAGGTAGCATCATCCAACCATTTTTCTCAAGAACTTGGGATTAGTGGAGGACATCCATCCAAATGCACCAGTAAGTCTCTTTGCTTGATTACTTCTACATTTAGAGCTTGGTTATTCCTTGGCCATCGGTGTATTGACTCCACTTTACTAATAAGACTATCTAGAGGAAATGTTGATCATGAGATAGTAACAGCGAAGCGATTAAAAAAAAAAAGGATGAAGATTGAATTAAAGCAATTTTTTTTGAGATAGTACCAGCGAAGCGATTAAAAAAAAAAGGATGAAGATTGAATTAAAGCAATTATTTTATTTTCTTTTTGTGCAATGGGAAACGTAAAAGCTGAAAGCCATTGTGACATACAACACATGGTCGAACAAATTATGGAGCAACTAGAGTAGGCATGCGTTATGGGATTAGTGAATCTGAGTGGGTATGTGGCCGAGAATTTCTTAAAACTTTTTTCTTCTCTCTGGTGTACCATTATAATGATCTAAGTGGGAATGATGACTCCAAATTCCTCTTCCGTGAATTCCAAGGATTTATTCTCTACATCAGGAGCACAATAACTTAGAAGCCATGCGTTCAACAAAAGCCGTAGCAGCTCTATGAAGACCAGGATATTACTCTCTTTTTTTCCAAGATATTGTGAAAGTGTATATATATATATATATGTTTTTCAAGATCGATAAATCGAAGGAAAAAAGGAAAACGGACATATCTTGAGAAGGAGGCATGCGTATTGGTCTTTAGATGTCCTATGATCACTAGGGAATACTTCTAATTTAATTAAAAGAAGCTAACCGCATGAGTTTCGACAAATTATGGGAAAGATCAATGAAGAAACAAGAAGCACATAGCTATGTTCATGCAAGAAAGGAAAATAAATAAATAGAAGAACTCACCGATTAATTGAAGAAGAAAAGCTCATGGCATGAAGATATTTATAGCCAATGAGAAGAAATAAGAGATGGAGATTGATGATTTGAATACAAGATTTTGATGGATTTACACGATATTTTTTGAAGTAGACTTTGGATCTCAAAAAGAGATACGGATGATGATATGGAGTAACAACATGATGAAATAATGCTTTAGAAAGATTTAAGAAAGATTTGCTGTTATTTGTTGTTGCGGAATGGACTGACAAAGGAGCTTCGTTGCGTGGTGTGACTTCTACACACGTTTAAAAAAAAATAGAAAAAAGGGGCATCTTTAAATGATTTCGTATTGAGTATAAGAATAGTATATGAAGCACTCATTAAGTATTGTGAAAAAAATTTGTTGAATAGATTTTATTCAAATATTTGCTCCAAAGCATATTTTATAGAACAAAGGAGGTATAAGTAATAGTTTGAAAAGATATTTGGTATAATATTGAAGATATATGGTATGATATTTTGAGTTTTTATTACTATTATATTGAAGACACGTGTGGCCTATTAAGGTAGTGTCAAATGTGAAGATATTGCTATTATCCAAAGTTTTGTTTTTGTCAAAATGAATATGCGCATAATATATGGATTTATTGGTTCACTTCCACATATTGGAATCAGTAAATCAATGGAAGTCATTAATGGGGAATTGATGCATTGAAGACAATTTGACAAGCCAAATACTTCATAAGAATGAAATATATAAAAGAGTTGTCTATTAAAGAAAATTTATGCATATGTGCCTTAAGGGCAATATCACTTTGATGAGCTTATATGCACAATTAAACAATGCCACGAACTTGCACACTAAAATATATGTAATGAATGAATTTGCAACACTGGCACTAGGTTTATATACTATAATCTATTTATAAAATAAATTCATAAGCTATAAGTCTGTGCTTAATAGCTATGCTGTTACTTTATAGCGCATGTGTGCCAAGCCACGACTTAACTATTCAAAATATGCAATTGATACTCAAAATAATTTGACTCCATCTAAAGAATTTCTGTTAAGGAGCAAAATGTAGAAAGTTAAAATTATTGTTAGGCTTAACTGATTAACCTATGTGATTAAGCTTAGGGAGCTTGGTTCATACTTGGGAGAACTCGAGGAGAATTGGTTTGGTATGTTCGGAATAGGGATTGTTAGACTAATCTGTCTACATCCAACCTTCCTTAAGCAAGCTCATATACTCATGAGGATAATTATTGACCTTGGCCCATTAGTAAGCTCATTTAGGATAACCATGAAATGAGTAAACTCTATATTATCCGCCAATCATCAAGATGATCAAATAAATGTCATCAAACTCAAGAGCCTATAAATACTCAGTCATTCCTTCTCATTTGAGACCTTTGGGAAGAAATAAGAGAAATGGTATTTTAGTGCATTGTCTTTGCTCTCAAAGATCAAGCAAACAATTTAGGCAATTACAAATCTATCATATAAGCTCCAAGGTTGACACTCAAGGTTCCCTCAGGCTCTCTTGTCTATCACTTATGTATTCAAGATATTGAGACTGCTTGTTCCTCCACCCTATCACTCTCTTAAGTCATCTAATTGCATGTCATATCCACATCACTACTCTAAAGTCACGTGTAGTGTGAGATTCATTCGTAATATGCACATGACCATCTCAATCAAAACCTTACATCTATAGGAGCTATTCAAGCTATGAATTGGTTCGAACCATTTAACAAGGCTCCGAATCATTCCATGCACTCATACAAAGCTTTAGACCTTTTATGCATGCTTTAGACTCTTTCATGTTGAATCCAAGTGATTGTCATTTCTTAATCTTTGTCATCATTTTAGTTTGATTCCTTGTAAACTTCTGATTAAGATTAAACACCAAGTAAAGTATAGCTTAGAATACTTAATTAAACTTTGGCTTTTATGAAAATATTGCAAGATAACTTGATAAATAAAGTGAATATTTTTCAATACAAGGTCACTATAAAAAGAAATGCTTAATGAAACTTTTAATTCTTAGTTTTGTCTCATCAAAATCAATCAAGACCATTATAGTTCAACAATCTTCCTCTTTTTGATAAGGATAAAACTTTGCAAGAAGAACTCCCATTGAATCAATACTCTCCCTCAATTGAGTATTTGATGTAAAGAGTAATATTCTAAAATTTCATCTAAAAGAACCTTACATTTCAACAATAAAAGTTCTAAACCAATTGCAAAAGGTCTAGAGTTTTTAATGCTGCAAATGGACTGTTTACTGCAAGATTAGGATAAGAGGAAATTTTAGAACATTACCAAGGGGGAGGGAATACTGATTCAAGGAGAGTTCTTCTTGCAAAGCTTTATCCTCATAAAAAGGGGGAGATCGTTTTAAGGTTCTAGGTTAAGTTTGATGAGACAAAACCAAAAGTAACTAAGAGTTAGAATTTTAATTAAGCATTTTTTTTTGTTAACAATGAACTTGTATTAGCAAATATTCACTTTATTCATCAAAAGTTGTCTTGCAACATTTTTATTAAAGTCAAAGATTAATGAAGTATTCTAAGTTATGCTTTTGCTTGGTGTTTAATCTTAAAAAAAAAGTTAAGTTTACAAGGAATTAAACTAAAATGATGATAGGGCTTAAGAAATGATAATCACTTGGTTCTAACATAAAAGAGTTTGAAGTATACACAAAAGGTCCAGAGCTTTGTGTGAGTGCATAGAATGATCCGAAGCCTTATAAAAGAGTTTAGACCAATTTATAGCTTGAATAGCTCGTGTTCAAGAAAAGAGTCTGGATCTTTTCTTAAACAAAATGATCGAGCTTCTATGAGTTAGAAGAGTTTGGAGATTTTATTATTGGTTTAGACCTTTTTTTTCTATATAAAAATAGTGGGGAAAAGGTACATAAAGTGTCTTAACTTTCAAATTTGTGCAATTTAATGCTTAAAGTTTCATTTCTTAGAAAATTAATACCTAACAAAGCATTATACTATACATTATTTCAAAGTATAGATATTAAATTTGTAAAGAATGAAATTTTAGGTACTGAATTTGTAACTCTCTAAAATTTCATTCAATAGAAACTTTATTAAATAGGCTACGATAAGAAAATACGTTTAAGCTGTAGATCCAAATGAACCCAAGATTAGTCTAGAAATTAAAGATAACTTGATATATCATAAGTTGACATAAGTTAACTTAATTAAAGCAAAGGTTAACAAAAGTCAACCAACTCAATTCAGCTCATTAACATAAGTCTTCCATTCGATACCCTCAGGAATACTTGAGTAGACTTAAAGCATTAGAGCTAAGACCCAAGTTAACTTAAAGAAAACTTCGTAAATAAAACATCAACAATTCACATGATACCCTTTTCTAATAGAACCGATGGCCTTGACTCAATAAAAGTTCTGTTGAAAATCATCAACTATACTAATTTCCACTAAACTCTCTACTTAAGAATTCAATCTTATTCTCAATATCTCACTTAGTAGACTAAATTCGAATTTTGTCAAATTTCATCTATGGAACTAGCACTTAGCCCCAAACATTCCTTGAGTATTAGATTTAAAAACCCGAACTCAGTTGACCAAAGTCCACTCCCATTTAACTTGAGTCAACTTCCGACAAATAATTAGATAACTCAAGAAGACTTGCATTGACTTGAGTCTAATCCTTTCCAAATCTATCGTATCTTATCCCAATCATGAGGAATAATAGCTTAGAACATAGATAAGCAAAAACAAATACAAATTAATAACAAACCAAATTGAAATCAAAAGTTCCTTAAACCTTGCCTTAAAAGCCTTCTAAGCAGTTAAGCTTGAAACCACTCCCAAATCTTAATCTATTTTAACCAAAATTTTCCTAATTCAATAGTACATCTTTAATTACCCAATAATACACAAAATATCAAAAATCTAAACAAAACTCCACTAGCTACACCTCTTTTTTCAAGATGTCATCTCTATGGTCAAACTTCCCCTACAAGTTTTGAAAATTCAACTCTTATCTTATTTTATCTTATCTTATCAAGATCACAATTATTACACCTAATCTAATCTCAATCTTACCCTACTTTCTTGTCTAACCTAAGAAAAATACATAAAATAATTTAAAAACAGACATATGAAAATCGGATCCAAATAAAATGCACTAAACATATGATTTTTCCAATTTTTGCCAAGGTTTATTTACCTTAATCTATCTTATCTTATACTTAATAAATCTTACCCAAAATTTACTCTATTATACCTTAGATATACCTTGATTACTCGGTAAAAGGGCTTGAAAAAATTTGAAGAAATGAGCCCTCAAAAAAATAAATTAGGAGCCCTTTCTTCATGCTAGCTTGACACCATTCAATTGACCTTTTGCTATCTTAATTTAATTTAATCTAAAATATCCTAAATTAATTTAATTAAAATGGGTTAAGGAGCTAGAGATATCATGGAAAATTTTGAGTTTTAGAGTCTTATAAAAAAATGGAAAATTACACATAAATCTCATAAAAAAAAAAAAAACACCTTGTTACTTAACCTTATTTCACCTCATGTTTAAGACCGTCTTCCCTAATTTTAACCTAATCAAAATTAGCCCAAATTTTGTCATGACTAAGCTAAGGAGGTCAACTAAAAATAAATAAATAATTAGCCCAAGAAACTACCAAAATTTGCCACCTTCTATTGACCCTATCAACTCTATGTGATTTTGCCACCTCAACTTTATCTTATCTTATGCAATCACTACCCTAACTTATCCTATAAGACCTTAGGCCAATTATAACCCTAAAACCTACTTGATCTTGTTCCCTTAGGTGTGCCAAATTAGAACTTAAATTAATTTGCGAAACAACAAAACTTAACTTGTATAAAAAGGGTGGTAAAAAGCAAATTTACCCCTACAAGCAACCCCACTTTTCACATGCCACTTGCTACCCATTTCCTCTTTTTTTTTTTCACCAAATTTCCATCAAACATACCTCATATTCTCCAAAAAGATCAGAAAGTTTCACCAAAAAATAACCCCACTTGCATCTCCAAAGACAATTATAGTTTTGGACCACCAATTTCTTAGTCTAAGGTAAGCAACTTCCAAGAAGGTTGAGTTATCTTTAGAATCTCTTAAGGAAGTTACTAACCTAACTTATTTTCTATATTTTAGGTACTTTACTTTAGAGATTTTCATCAAAATAAGGTAATCCCAATTTATCCAAATCATTTTCCATAGCGTATTCATCATACTTACACTAATACTACTTCTATGTAATAGTTATAGATTCTAATTACAATTTCACATCAAACAAACTTTATCTTTGAAAGATTATCCTATTTATTTTTTATTTAGAATATTTTTCTAATAACTAGACATATTTCAAACTTCTAATGAACATAAAAGTGCAAAGAAAAGATGTTAAAGACCTTGTCTTCAAATCATAA
This sequence comes from Laguncularia racemosa, assembly GCA_037954665.1. Lineage (NCBI taxonomy): Eukaryota > Viridiplantae > Streptophyta > Magnoliopsida > Myrtales > Combretaceae > Laguncularia > Laguncularia racemosa. The sequence goes on along the minus strand of JBBMOL010000077.1, from coordinate 3,619,593 downwards.
AAACTTATGACCATCTATGATCTATTGGATATCCATGGACACATTCTTAACATATTTTAGACATATTATGGACACATATTCATGGACATACTGTTGACATATGTCTTGAACACATATTTGCCTTATTATTACAAGGACAGAACTTTACCCAAATAAGGACCTAAGCGCAGATCTTGACAACGGATTGATTCCCTAAGCAAAGGACTTAACATTAAAGACTTTAATAAAATATAAGGTTATCATTGAGATACTAGATTAGTTTATCTTAAAGGTAGTTATTTCTTATATGTATAAATATTTCTCCATGTTTATATAGGTTTTTCAAAAGATTATCAAGTTTTACCTGAGGATTATTACGATCCTTAAAAAAGAATAGCAAGGTGAGTACTAACGATAATTGCTACTTGATTTAGGCTTGTAGAAATATGTTCTATATTAGTAGACGTTAGCTTTAATATTAGAAGAACTGTTATCTTTATGGTGGTTTCTGGACTAACGACGCCTTACATACCATGTTAAAGTTTGTGTATGCTGAAATTCGAGTAATCATAAACTTTAATATAATACATAGCAGCTTGTTATGACTAAGGTAACCCCTAGGGTGTGATAGAATTACTCAACTCTAAAAGAAGAGACACGTGATGTGCCTTTATCCCTAAAAATAGCTGTTACAAGTCTATTGAAGCATTAAATGAAGAGGGATAAGGTGACAACGAAAAAATTTGTTTGGAGGCCTATAAATTCTTGTTTAAGAGCACTTTGTAGCATAATTTTGAAGCTTAACTTGCAATCTGTTAACTTGTATCTACTTCCATTATTACATTTATCTTTTACTCATAATTTGCAATCCTCTAAGAGAATCAGAGTAGTAGTTAGAGTTTTTAGTTGGAAATTTATAAAGCACTACACTTTGTGCTTATTGAGAGTAAAGAGACTTGGTGTACGTAGTCGTTGAGCCATTGGTTTAGTGTGATTTGTGAAGTCCTTAATTGGAAGTGATTATGTGATTATAGAGAGTATGGATAGGTGGTTCGAACTCCATGTAAAATTTGGCCTTGATTCTTTTTTTTCCTTATCTCTTTTTATTTCCAGCAGTTTATTTACTTGGTTATTGTTTATTCATTTTGTTCATTTGTTAAATTTTGCTAGAAGGTCCGAACTCCATGTAAAATTTGGCCTTGATTCTTTTTTTCCTTATCTCTTTTTATTTCCAGCAATTTATTTACTTGGTTATTGTTCATTCATTTTGTTCATTTATTAAATTGTGCTAGAAGTTGTTAACTTAAGATAAATTGAAATTAAACTCAATTCATCTCCACTCTTGAGTTATAGCCTAGTATTTCAAACCATATTGGGAGAATTTGGTTAAACCAGATTAGAAGATTTAGTACATACCAACCAAATATATTTGGATAATATACTTAAGTAAGAGGCACAGGTATGATACACTTATAGACGTTCAAGGGTTTCTAAGGAATCTTAATATTTAGCTTGCTCTGTTAAAGAAGCATATGAGATATTTTTGAAAAGCATATCTATCAATATTTGTGATATTTTTAATGGTTGTTTATATCTTATCTAAAATTGTTTTGCAATTTTGTTAAGAATTAAATCGAAATGTTTTCTCAAATATTCTCTTTAGTCTTTGAACTTTTAAATAAAAATAATTTTTGAGCCTTAAAAGAAGTTTTATCGTTATGATATAAGAATCATGCTATATTTAGATGAAAGCCCAACTTCTATGTAAACAAGATTATGAAGATTGAAGATGACACATATGTGACCTACGCGATTGAGTATAGCTAGCTAGAAGTAAACTTTTGAGAGATTCAAGATGCTTGCACCATATTTTACTAGCATAACTCTAGGGAATTTTAAATGTGTATATATTTTACATAGAACAAATACATAATCTATATACATATAGGTATTAATGCATACATTATAATGATATTCTTGGTAATAATTTTTTGAGGATTTTTTTTTTTTGCCATCTTTTTTCAGAAATTAACTCTTTTATTCCTAATCTATTTTATTCTAAAAGATAAATGGGTTATAAGAAGTTAGTTAGTGTTAAGACTAGTAACTCAAACTTACTTTATTTCCAAAAGATACATTAATAGTATTGATAAAGAGGATATACGTATAAGGTTGAAGCTCAATATCACCTATCTATGCTCTCTTTATTTACTCTTGACATATTTTTGCTTAAGTTTGAACATTCTAGTGTTAATAACTCTAGTAAAATTGAAGAGTTTCCGCTATATAATCTAAAAAGTGATGAAATTGAATATGTGCTTAATTATTCACAACAACCAATTCACCTTGGTTACTATCCAGAACCGATGAACCTCGTCCCAATCATGGATCGACGGATATTGTGCGGAATTACCGTGGCCAACTCGAAAATAACCAAAAGATTGTGGCGTAGGTCTCGTAGCGTGAAATGGAGGAAGTAATCGAGACTGCGGCCGTAAAGCTATATAAACTTCGTAGTATCCAGAGCCGGTGCAACAGCAAATATCAAATCACCATTACATAATCCACTAGTCCTCCTTCTGCTCCCCTTTCTACCTAGGTTTTCATGTCGTCTTCTTCTTCTCAAATATTACAAAATAGCCTACTAGTATCTTCCTTTTCTTTCCTTTAAATTTCATTTATTCACTCTTTTCTCAATACGCAGAATCACGGAACAGGGACGAAACGGCTCCAAACAGAAGACAAGAAATAATAACCGGAGACATATGGCGTCCTCACCTTCTGCTAACTTGTGGGTGCTTTTAGGTTTAGGAATAGCGGGGATTGTGCTAATGACTAGAAAATTGAAGAAAACAATCCGACAAGACTTCGGTGCATTTGTTCATAAGCTTCAACTTCTTCCTCCTCCTCAACCTGCTCCTCCTAAAGCTCCTCATCCTCTTACTGGTCTCACTTTCGCTGTCTCCGATGTGTATGATAAACCCTAAACCCTCTCTTCCTTCTTTCTCTATTTGTACAAATAAGTTATCTGACCAACTCTTTTGGTGTTTGTTTTGGGTGATTTTGGTATAAGGTGTATGTACTTGAGGCGGGCAAATAAGGTATTTGGAAAGGAAGATGGTATTAATTTTTTCTGTTTGTTTCTGGGGAATATGAGGAAGTAGTTTGTGGTTTTAGTCAATTTATTTGTAGTCAGTTTTGTTGTTGGGTGTATTAACTTGATATGGGCAACTAAGAATTGGGATGGGTAGATAGTGATAAATGGAGTCTTGCTTGTGGTTATTGACATCGGACTTTTAAGTTATTAAGAAGGCCCATCGCATTGGGATTACTTTGTGGAGATGGCTTTTAAATCCTTTCAGTTTTGGGTCAATATGTTGATAGAAAATTACCTCTTGTTAAGTTCCTGTTTGATTGGGTGCTCTGTTTCGTTGATTAGGAAGGTTCTATTCAGAATATGCGTTTTTGGATCATCATTGGAAATGAATGGCGAGGAATGTGAGAATTTGGATATGACTGCTTCTTTTTCTGATGTTTTGCAGGTTTGATGTTGAAGGAAGTGTAACTGGATTTGGGCATCCAGACTGGGAAAGGACACATGAGGCGGCTTCTTGGACAGCTAGTGTTGTGTCAACTCTGGTTGAAGGAGGTGCTACTTGTGTGGGGAAAACCGTCATTGATGAAATGGCATTTAGGTTTGGACTTACTTGCTTTATTTCTGAACTGATACAATCTCAATGAGGACTGATTCCAATTTTTTTTTTTAAGGATCTTGATGTTGATCAAAGTTTTGGGTTAGAGTAAAGTATAGATTGGATAGGTGACATCTTAACATCCGATTTTCATCAGAATTAGTGGAAGTGGAGATGATGTATGTCTAAATATTTTTACAGTCTCTTACGATGTTCTATTTTACAGTATTAATGGAGAAAACAAGTACCATGAGACGCCAACTAATCCCTCAGTGACTGCTCGTGTGCCGGGAGGGTCCAGCAGTGGAGCTGCAGTGGCTGTAGCTGCTGATCTTGTTGATTTCTCTTTGGGTATGCATATTGTATTATCTTTCAATAGTTTCTCTCATTTGCATAAGCTTTTGTCAGCCATGTCCCATTGTGGCCAATGTTGTTTAAACTGTGTATGTCCTGGGACATTATGTGATGTTGATATCCGTTTTTTATTGGATTGTTTCGGAGTAACACTAGGGTTCTAATTCAACCATTGAACAAGAACTCATATTTCATGGTTACGAAAAATGACTGGTAGTTGGTTAGAAGGGACTGACCAAGCATGGATTGCTCATTGTCTATATGTATTTACTTATTAGAGTTAGTAAATCTTGAATACAGAGCTTAATGTAGTCTCTTCAAATAATGCTTTTTGAAAATGGTTCTTATGTCTGCTACAGTGCCACTGGCCTTAATAGACTCCCATTTATATGATTAAAACCCCAGGTCAAAATAAAAGAGGTCCTTGTGGCTACACTGTAAAGAGATAGTTTATCCTCCAGCATCTTAACCCCTCTCTGTTAATTTTCAATGTCCTAAGATGTGTAAGTTCAAAATTCTCTAAATAAAGTTCTACGTTAAAAATGCTTGGGTCTGTGCATATAACTTTCTGTATAAGGATATTCCTATAGTAAAGCTTAAATATGAGACATTGCACTGCTGGTATAAAGGTTGTCTCCCTTTGTGCACATAATTGCTGTCCTTCTCCTTTTATGATATAGAATGTTGTTATCATGTTGAGGGAGGAACCTGTTATATCTACTGTACATGAGGTGATATATGTGAGAAATATTCAACAACTAATGCCAAAAGATGGTTCTAGATGTCAATGTAACCATTTTTGCCTAAAATTATTATTATTATTTAATATTTGTAAGCTTACCTAGAGATGTAGAGATTTAGAGGATTATAAAAATATGGCAATTCAATACCTGTTTAGTTTTTTCTGCCGTTTCCAAGAGTGTGGTTAGTTTTTAAAGAGTGCTTACACCAGACAGCCTTTCTTTTTTTCCCTTGCCCTTTTGCCTTTCTTCTTGCTTGGTTGCTTGCTCAGAATATTATCTTTTACCGCAAAGTTGTTAATCTATTTGTGATTGTACCTATCCACATTATGAAAAATATGCATAAATTTCTTTTTCAGTAATATCTACCTTATCTAGAGCAACCATTGTAATTAATTTATTATTTTAAACAAATGAGCGCATTTAAACTTGGTAAAAACTATATTTCTGCAAAGAAAGTATGCATCTCAAACACATAGTCTGATTGCAGGTATTGATACTGTTGGTGGTGTAAGAGTGCCTGCTAGTTATTGTGGTGTTATAGGCTTCCGATCATCTCATGGAGCTATTCCAAATATGGGGATCATTCCTGTTTCAAGTAGTCTTGACGCTGTTGGTATGAACTCATTCATTTTGGGCTTTCTTGATATCTGTTGTTTAAATTATATGTTTTTGCATAGGTGTAATTTTCCAATCATGTTCTTGTATAAACAACCAAATATGCAGTAAAATGGAATATAGGTTAGCTCCATTTTCTCATATTAGCCTATTGAAATAGCATAACATTGATGGTGGAAACCATTTACTTTGCTATTGTTGAAGAATAAATTTGAAAGTACGTATTTATCTGCTCTTTTAAATGGTTTGGTTGTAATTCTGGTAAAATCTTGTACATGGTGTCTTGAGTTCAAACTCCAGCATTTTTGTTTACCTCTCCATTTTTTAGTTGCACATGATTGGCCTTGCTTAATGTCTTGGTCCACACATGAGGGGAGTACTGATAAGTAAATATATAAATTGCATGTGTATTTAAAAAATGAGCTTATGGGAAAAATGGTTATGATTCTAGTTGTATTTAACCCCTTTTGACTAGTTGTGGCTAGTAAAGATGAATCTCTTTTTGCTGTTCTGCTGTTCTAATCCATCAAAATTTAGACCATTCTACTTCTTAAAGTACTTCCAAATTGCTTTTTTGTACAATTAATGGTCTAATTTGGATCCACAGCTAAAAGATGTGCCCTTATGAGTAAATACCTCAGGTGACTAGCTTGAATGCACTTCCCAGCCCCTGTTTAATTTGGAAATTGATCTCAAGGGAAGCAATATCTTTATGCCTGATCCATCTATGGGTCATTCTAAAAACTTTTTCATTATTATTGTTACAGAAGTTTTCATGTTGTTTGGGGGTATAAAATGTTGATATCCCACTTAATTGCTTAATTTCCCAGAGAATTTCCTGTTCACTGAAGCTGTTCAATGGAGATGGAGAAAATATTGGCAGTTACCGAAGCACTGAGAGCAATTATTACTTACTACTCAAAAAACTTTTGTTCTAGAATTGCAGTTTTTCAATTGCTGTTAGTAGTACTTGAAATTCTGAAGCAAATTTGGTTTGCCATTTTTGCACACTATCTTTCTAGAGAGGTTTGTGCTGGTGGTAGTTAGTCTGGTGTAACCTGCCCCTATGTACAGATCCAAGGCCATTATCATCTGTGCTTGTTAAAATTTGGTTCTTTGTCCACGTTTCTGTATTTTCATAGTCTAGTTACTGGGTTTAAACTTAATACCTAATATACTCTTCCCTTCAATACTTAACATAAAGTTAGCTTCCTTGCACTGTCTCTCCTATTATTTTCACTTAATCCATACAAGAGTTACGAAAAATTTTACAATTACGATTAAATAAAGTCTGCAGTTTCACCTGTGATAAGATTTGTCAGTAACAGATAGAAAAATCTAGCGTTGAATTCAAAACTGTCAGTTATTCACTGTAATGGTCTTGTACTTCCCATTGATTGGTGGAGAAAGTCTTATGTAGGGGTGTTCATGAGTTGAGTCTAGATAACATGATTCTAAGCTTGAGCATGAGCTCGAGCTCGACTCCAATATATAAAGCTTGAGATCGACTGAAACTGAATTGAGCTTGCCATCATGAGCTTGAACTTGACTGGGAGCTTTACTTGACAAGCTTAAGCTTGTTTCGTTTTTTTTTTTTTAATAAAAAAATTGGTGCCGAATCACAACTAAACCTGACTTAGATTTAAGCTTGACTCCACTATAATTGAATTGAACTCAAGTAAATATTGAGATGAACTCAAATAGTTGCTAATAGGACTTGACTCATTTACATCCCAAGTCTAGTCCTTGTTTTCTTTATTCTCATCATGCCATTTCTTTCAATATGTTTTAAAGAAGCTAATGCTAATTTGCTCATCATAGTTTCACAAATATTAGGAACATTTGTTATGCGATTTAATGGTTACTTGTTACTCATATTTCAGTACTATTTTCTGCGTGTTTTTCATCACATCATTTACAAGTTTTATTGGCATCTGCCTTCGAACGTGCTGCAGAAAATCTGACCAGTCGTTAGAAACAGATACAAGGATGGGGGAATAGTTTATTTCATTTTGTTTTTCCCCATTGACACTGGACTAATGAATTCTTAAAACATCCTGTAGGATGGTTTGCTAAAGATCCAAGCATTCTACGTTCTGTTGGCCATGTATTGCTGCAAGTTCCTTTCACAATCCAACGAAATCCTAGACAGATGATAATAGCTGATGATTGTTTTCAACTGGTGAAGATTCCTATTGATAGAATTATGCAAGTGGTGATAAAATCAACTGAGAAACTTTATGGAAGTGGGTCCTTTTTGCCCCATGCTCTTCTTCAAATTTCTTCATGGTCAATTATTGCATATTCACCTAGAGGTTTAATTTCAGGGCAAGCTTTAAAGCATGAAAATCTGGAGGACTATTTTATATCCAAAGTTCCAAGCTTGAAAACATTTCACAGCAAGAAAAGCAATTGTGAAACCACGTCTCCAATTAGAGTTCTTGCAAATGTTGGGCAATTTCTTCAAAGGTAGATCTATATACATGATGATAATTGTTTGTCCATAATGATTTAATGGAATATCTCGAGAATATGCATGTTGCCATGTCTTCTAACCCAACTACCAATGAAAGCAAATAAATAAAAGGATGGAAGGGTCCTCGAAAATTCTAATTTGGAGGAAAAATTTGACATGTTAATGGATTTATAGTCAATGTGGAATGTAGGTACCTGCAGGGGTGTGTTGCTTATATTCTCTTACCCCTCTATGTGTATGGCATGATGTCCTGCTATAATAGATTAGTTGTCGGTTCCATGAATATTCTTTACTTCCTTGTGTATATCTGAAGCTGTCCTTTGTGTAACAGGCATGAATTTTGGCAAAATCACAAGAAATGGATTGAGGCATCAAAACCTGCACTGGATCCGGTTATCTCAAATCAGATATCGAATATTGTAGACTCAGCGGATATGGAAGTTGGGAACTGCAAATTAATAAGGAATGAGATGCGTGCAGCTATTACTTCCCTTTTGAAGGCAAGTTCTTATATTTCTAGTGATAAAAAGTTTCTATGCAGCATGTTGCCAGTTCAGTTACCTAAAATCAGTATTCATTTAATGCATGTTGCCAACATATTTTTGTAGGATAATTTTGACAGAGTATCTTTCAAAGTGAACTTATAGAGATTTGATTGGGAAGTCATAATATTTTCTATGTTCTCATTATGAGTCTCTTCTTTTATCAGTGTAGATAACTGATCAGTCTTTTAAAAGTGTTTCCAAATAAGAGTTGCTTCCATTAAAATTTCTATCTACTTTTGATATCCTGTCTGATTGAGGTATGAATCTGTGCATGCTTATGGTTAAACAAATAAATGTGATCACCGGAAGCTTCAGTTAAAGCTTATAATTTAAGGCATTATAAGACTAGTAGGTATTTGATTTATTATTCTTATAGTCAATAAAAAATCTGGTGATGACTCTTAAATCCTGTATCCACAAAACAAAATAGGTTTTTGGAAATGTTAGGCCTACTTTTTCACCATCAATGGATTTAGGCTATTTAGTTGGATTTGGAATATCAAAAATCTGATATACCCGGTCTTATTATCTAGCAGTTTCAATTGAGAAAAAGAAAAGGACTGTCGAAGTGAATCTTTAGTGCTAATTATAACTTTCTGAACAATAATGTTCTCTTGTTTATTATTCTTATATAATTATTAGCATTATACAAAGGTCGGACAGATTCTAGAGTGAGAAATTTCTTTGCCTTTTGTCTAAAATTCCCTACCTAAGGGACCACCTTTTTTAAAGCTCTTCAACCTCTTTTGTGCCCTTATATCCTTCCCCCTCTTCCCACCCTTTGTGTCCATCTTTCTCTTGTGCTTGCAGCCTCCCCCTCCCTCATCCCCTTTCCTCTCTTTTGACCTCCTTTTTTCCTTCTTTCCCCTAAGCTTTGTCTACATGCTTCTCAAAACTTTCCTTTGTAGACCTTAGAGATTCTTCCTCTACTAAAACCAAAAGATCCTTGGAAAATCTAAAAAAAATCGCTTTGAGTACCAACCTAAATATCAGCTTTCCACCTATACCAACCTTGGAGAGAAATAGTGGTCCACAAGGGTTAGATCTACTTTCTTTTGCTGCACACCAAGGGCTTCCTCGGTGGTGATAAGACCCTACCAGGTACCCTCATGGTCAGAAGGACGAGATCGAGCGGCAATGCGAGGAAATGCTGAAAAGGGGTGGATCCAACCCGGCCGCTCACCCTTCTCATCACTAGTGCCGCTAGTGAAGAAAAGGGACAACTCTTGGCAGTTCTACATCGACTATTGCAGGTTGAATGAAAAAACCGTGAAAGACAAATTTCTCATCCCATTGATTGACAAGCTCCTGGAAGAACTCTTCGGGGCGTGCTACTTCTCCAAGATGGACCTATGCTCCGGTTACCACTAGGTGAGGATGCGGGAAGAAGATGTGGAGAAAAGCACATTCCGAACTCATCATGTGCCCTTTGAGTTTAGAGTCATGCCGTTCGGACTCACAAATGCACCATCCACATTCCAAGCTCTCATGAATGAAGTCTTCAAGGAGCAACTCCGGATGTTTGTGCCGGTTTTCTTCGACGACATCCTCATATATAGCAAGACTTGGGTAGAGCATCTCCAACACTTGAGCAAGGTGTTCTCCCTGTTGTGATAGCACCAACTTCAATTGAAGGCTTCCAAATGTTCTTTTGCCAACAAGAAGTTGCCTACCTAGGTCACCTTATCTCATGTAAAGGGGTAGAAGTGGATCCCCAGAAGATCGAGGCAGTGCTGCAGTGGCCAAAACCAAACACCATCCGAGCACTTAGGGGATTTTTAGGCTTGACAGGGTACTATCGAAAGTTCGTGAAGGGCTATGGGATCACCGCGGAACCACTAACAAGGATGCTACGGAAAAACAACTTCGCCTAGACCCTAGAGTCAGGCCTTCGAAGCCCTCCAGAACACAATGACATGCGCCCTCGTCCTAGCCTTGCTTGATTTCGACCAGGCCTTCGTGGTGGATTGTGACGCTTTGGACGCCGGCATTAGGGCAGTGTTGCAGTAGCAGAACTAACCAATTGCGTTCTTTAGCCACCCTTTTGCTCAAAGACACCTCAAATTAGCAGCATATGAGAAGGATTTGATTGGCTTGGCCAAGGCAATTCGCCATTGGCGATCCTACTTGTGGGGGCAGAAGTTTGTAGTAAGAACAGATCACTATAGCCTAAAATTCTTAGTTGAGCAACGTATATCCACGTCCCCCCAACAACATTGGATCAGCAAACTGTTGGGCTTCGATTTCGAGATCGAATATCGAGCTGACCACGAAAACAAAGCTGCTGATGCTCTGTCCAGGCGACAAGAGGAGCTAGTGGCCACATTTGCTATATCCCTCCCACAACCTCAATTGCGAGAACTAGTGCGGCAAGAGATCTCCGCCTCTCAAGAATTGCAGCACCTTTTGGAGAGAATTATTCTGGCTTCAAGGAACAACCCTCTCTTTCTCTTCAGCGTATCATTCTTAGAGTGACGGACAAACAGAGGTGGTCAATTGGACTTTAAAAGTTTATCTTCGTTGCTTCACGGGGGACCATCCTCAGAAATGGACAGAATGGGTGGCATAGGCTGAGTATTGTTATAACACCAGCTATTACTCTTCCCTCAAAACCACTCCCTTCCAGGTAATCTATGGCTGTTCTCTACCCAGGCTCTTTCCTTACGCACCAAACGACACCAAAGTCGCAAGAGTGGATGTAGCCATCCAAGAACTCAACAACATGTTGATAGAACTCAGGTTGCAACTAGAACGAGCCCAGCAAACAATGAAACGCCACTATGACGCGCACCATAGGGACATCCACTTCGACAAAGGCGACCTGGTTCTCCTCAAACTACAACCTTACTGCCAAGCATCCATGGGCAAGTGCACTTCAATGAAACTAGCTCCCAAGTATTATGGGCCATTCCGCATATTGGAATGCATTGGATCTGTGGCATACAAGCTGGCCTTACCCCAAGAGGTCAGGCTCCACCCTGTCTTCCACATATCCAAACTTAAGCGCTTCATCGACACTCTCCTAACCCAACCAAAACTGCTCAAAATCACCAAGGGACGCCTGACCCCAGCACCCCAAGCAATCTTAGAGGCACGCCACACAAGCTCACATCCTGAAGTCCTAATCCATTGGAAAGGGTACTCGCCTGCTGAAGCTACCTGGGAAGAGGGAGGGATGATGTGTAATCGATATCCTAGTTTGGCACCTGAGGTCATGCGCTATGTCGAAGGGGGTGTGATGTTACATTTCCGTCGCCGTCTTCACCAGCAATCATGCCCTACACACGTGTGTATCGGAGGCGTTGAGCCGAGACCAACGGAATTGAAGAGCATGCCAGCATCCAGGAGAACGTGGGGAGCAGTGGAGGACGTGACCTCAACAAGAAAAACATGGCAAGGACCTTGGAGTAGGCAAAATAGAGGAGTAGGAGTAGTGGGGTAGTGGGATCGGTATGCTAGGAATAAAAGGGAAGGGGGATCATGTAACCACTTAGCTATATATATGTATGCAAAAGAATGAAAAGACATCTGGAAAAATTTAACAAAGTTCAATTCCCTTGAGATCTAAGGTTCTCTCTTAGCGAGCCTAATTACTCACGACAGGAAAGCTAGGACGTAAGGTCGGCTCCACGGCTAAGGCTACCTCTGGCGAACCTAACCGACCCCTCACCCAATAGCAAGCCTTGGCTGCTAACATACAACTACAAGTTCAACAATATGAGATTGATTAGGACATGCACCTTTCAATAGGCTCTTGCATAATCTCTCTAGAGAAGCCAATCATCTTCTAGATAGCTCTCTATTAGGGTTTTGCTTTTCAGCATCCAAAACTCTCCTACTCAACAATTGATCCCTTATTTATTGTGTTGCTCATTTTCTAACTAACAACTAACATCCTTCAATTGACAAAAATGCCATCAAATAATATCTACAAACATTACCTGACACTTTTATAACTTGTACTATATAATTATACATCACAAAACACTGCCACATACACAAACGCGCGCGCACACACACAAAAACAACACCACACCACTAATTGGATGTGGTAGCCCTATGCTTATTATAAACTTTTGGTAAAGGCTAATTAAAGTCAGGCATAGCAAGAATTGACGCTTGAACTAAACTTGCTACAAAGCACAAAATGACAATAAGTCCTCTTCATTCCACTCAAAGGCATTGTTTTTCAATTAGGAAGTTAAAGGGTGAGCTAATTTGCCATAATCTTTGATGAACTTTTTGTAGTAACCTGATAGTCCATAAAACCCATTCACACCTTTTAAAGAAAATGCAATCGGCCACTCCAACACACTCTTTACCTTAGAATATAGTTTTTCTTTGAAAGACCATTTGATGCAACTATGATTGGTTCTAGATGACTTTGGTCACATTGTTTCTTTGCTAACAAAAAGAAATGTCATTTTGGTAAGGCTTCCTTAGAATACCTTGGTCATGTTATATTTGCTCATGGGGTGGCATGGATCCTTCTAAGGTACAAGCTATTTTGGATTGGTCAATCCTAAAATCATTAAAGGGTTTGTGTGGTTTTCTTGGATTGTTAGGGTATTATCTTGAGTTCATCAAAGATTATGGAAAGATTGCAAGGCTTCTTACTCAATTATTGAAAGAGAACTCTTTCTCATGGTCTGATGCTGCAACTAGTGCTTTCCGATTACTCTAACTAGCTTTAACTAATGCTCTAGTTGTTGCTTTGCCCAACGTGTCTCAACCCCTCCAAGTAGAGTGTGATTCTTCAGGAAATGTTCTTGGGGTTGTTTTAATGCAACATCAATGTCCCATTGCTTATTAGAGTAAGGCACTATCCAATAAGACACTAGGGAAGTCTACTTATGAGAGGGAATTGATGGCTTTGGTCCTTGCCATAAATCACTGTCGTCCATATTTGTTAGGTCAATGTTTTACTTTTGTTTCAAATCAAAAGAGCCTCAAACATCTCCTAACTCAATGGATTACCACTCCAAATCAGCAAACATTGGTTAGCTAAATTACTTTGTTATGACTTTAATATTCATTACAAGAGTGGTTCTTTGAATAGTGCTGTTGATGCGCTCTCTAGGGAGTTTGAGGAGTAAGATTTATCAGAGGACTTTAATATTGATGAGATACACAAGGATGTTGCCGCTAATGAGTTGTTAGCCACCACAATGCAACTGTTGTATGAGGGAAAGGATGCTGGACTGGGTTTTAATTTACACAAAAATACTGTATATTACAATGATCGCTGGGTTGTTCCAACTCATTTTAAGTGGGTGCCTTTGTTTTTGCATGAAGACAACTGGAGCAAAACAAGGGACGAAAACGGTGACGGAGTATACTAATTTTCTGCAAAACCAGTGGCAGGAATTGGATTATTACAGGTTACTTGATTTGAATTGTAGTAAATTTGCAGTGGTCATAAAAAAGTTTATAGAAAGGGACCGAGTTTATGAATTTTAGACTTGTCTAAATTTTGAATTTGATCTTGTACGAATTCAGATTCTAAGCAAACTTGAATTTCCCTCTCTAATTGAAGCAATATCCCTGGTTCGTGCAGAAAAGAGTTGCATGGGCATTATGTAAAGTCCTCATCAACTGAAAATGCTGCTCTTCTAAGCTCTAAACCTTAGGGGCTGGTATTAGACAAAACTGTTGTAGATAAGACCAAGCGGTCAAGTGTGTGAAAGGATCGTGAAGAGTTGTGGTGCACATATTGCAAGAAACCATGACAAACTAAAAAAAAATGCTGGAAATTACATGAAAAACCATCTAGTTGTGAATGGGGATAGAAAGGTGGTCAACAAAGGCAGGCTCATGTGTTGATTCAAGATCCAACTCAGGCGTTTGGAGGATTTAATATGGAGGAAATTGAGAAGATTAGAAGTATGCTGAGTACTGTTGAAAAACTAGTCACTAAGAACTCTCAACCAATGAATCAAGGTATGTGTTCATTGACCTTTTTAGGTGAGGATCTAATCTCTCTTGGGTTAAATGCATTAGGTAATGAGCTTAGGAATGCCTAGATCCTTGACTTTGGTGCTACGAATCAGATGACCCATATTTCAAATAAATTCAAAACCTCTAACCCTTGTTCTAGCAATAGAAAGATTGTTGTTGTTGATGGTTTTACAACCACGGTAGTAGGAATAGGAGATGTCCAGGTTACCCCAAAACCGATACCAAAAAATATTCTTCATGTTCCTCAATTATCTACAAATTGGTTTTCATACAAAAATTTGCAAAAGATCTAACTGGTTGTGGTATATTCCATTCATGTTGTGAATTTTAGGACTAGGGTTCGAGAATGAAGATTAGACTTGCTAACGAACATAATGGACTCTATTACTTAGATACATCAAGTCAACCGGAATTTAGTGAATCTGCTATGTTCACATTGTTTTCTTCTTCCAATAAGGATGTCATTTGGTTGCATCATAGGCACTTCGGTCGTGTCTTTTCCTACATTGAAAATAATGTTTCCCTCTTTGTTCAAGGGATTCGATGTTCAGTCTTTTCATTGTGATATTTGTGAGTATGCGAAACACACTCCTGTACCATTTCCCATCAATAATAAAAGATTTTCTTTTCCTTTCTTTTTAATCTATAGTGATATTTGGGGGTTGCTAAATGATTGTACATTTGTCTCACATAACTTGTCAATAGAGTACCATTTTTTTGTATACGTATATAAATACTTGTACAATACAATATTATTAATAGAATAAGATCTGGCTTCTCTTCGCTCTCTATTTTTCTCCTTTAACATGGTATCAAAGCCTAAGAGATGAGAAACCCTAGATCATCTAAATCCTAAACATAAACCCTAACCCTAAATTACCTAAACACAAACCTTAATTTTAAAACCCTAATTTCGGCAGCGAATTTGAAATCCGATCATATCATTGTGTTTCGGTGTCGGATTCGGAATCCAATCATATCACTGTGTTTCTCTCTTTTTCAGTGTCATATCCTAGAAGCCTTGCCACCAAAAGCTTCTCCACGCACCACCACACGCTGCTACTGTCCACTACATTCTTTTTACTTAAAATTTCTGATGGTTCACATTGATTTTTTGCTTTATTAAGGCGTGGAACAACACCGTCCTCTTCCACTTTTGTTGGCCTTCATCCACCGTCAACCACCATTGTTTGTTGCCAACCGCCGCCTGCAACTGCTGTGTGTTTGTTCTTTTCACCTTTTTTTTCTTTCATTCTTTTTGAGGTGTTCTTTTAATCCAATTTGGCTTATGATAGTTCCTAATCGAAAACTAGTCCTTTTTCGAGCTTATTATCACCATCTCTTGCCATTGCAACCGAGAAACTAATAGGTAATTCAAATTATTTATCTTGGTCTACAGCAGTGAAGTTATGGTGTACAAGTCAAGGTCTACAGGACCACTTGGCCACTAAAATAGAAAATGTGTAGAAGGAAAATAAAGATAATTGGATAAGAGTTAATGGTTTACTATTGAGTCTTCTGTGGCAATCTATTGACTTTTCCTTTCATTCAATCTACAATCATTATCGCACATGCTATGATGTATGGATTGAAGTAAAGACTCTTTATACTAATGATATACAGCCTCCGTATTCAGTAATTTCTAACCTGCTTAATTTGAGATAGTTAGGTATGTATATTATTGATTTTCTTGGGAAGTGGGTATCTATTAAGGTTGAGTATAACTCTCTCCTTCCTCCCGGTCAGTATCTCAAGGATGATTTAGCTCAAAGGGATAAATTCTTTATGGTTTGCATATTTGCGACGCTTGGTCTTGATCTTGTTCCAATTTGTGATCAAATATTGGCTAATCCTATTGTACCATCTATGGATGAAATTTTCTCCTGCCTTCTTTGTGTCTCATCCATCCCTAATGTACCTTTATATGGTTTTCCTCCCGTGGATAATTCAGCTTTAGCTTCTTGTGTGGCTCTTAGAGTTTGAATAAATCCAAAAGAAGCACAAGGTGGAGATCGTAGAGGTAATAGGGTAGATCGTCTTAGATGTACCTATTGTCATCGGTGAGGACATACTAAAGACAAATGCCACAAGTTACATGGACGTCCTCCACATGCTAACATCATTCAGAATACTAATTCCGCATCGTTTGAAGAACGACATCAAGACTCTCTTCCACTCATAGGAGTTGATCTAGAAAATTATCTTCAATATCAAGCTTCAAAGCAGTCATCATCCTCTATTGCTTCCTTTGCTCATACTAGTAAATCTATTGCGTGTCTCACTTAGTCTTCTTCTTTAGGTCCATAAGTGGTTGATTCTGATATTTCTGGTAATCTTCAATACAATTGCCAAAGTGATGGGTAATGCTCAACCATTATCATCTCTGCCATTGGAACATGTTCTTTATATTCCTTATTGTCTTTTTAATCTTGTCTTTGTTAGTAAAATCACCCATGTACTAAATTGTTCTATTAAATTTGACCCTCATTCTATTATTTTCTAGGATCTCAGTATGAGATAGACGATTGGCACAAGATGTGAGTCACAAGGGCTTTACTACATCAATAAGTCACCAGCTTCTTCTATTACATGTTCTACTACAGTCTCTCCAACTCTTCTCCACAATCTGTTAGGTCATCTCAGTTTTGCCAAACTTCAGAAGATGGTTTTATACTTATCGCATTTATCTACTTTAGAGTGTGAGTTGTGTCAACTTGAAAAACAGTCTAGAACTTCATTTCCCATTAGAGTCAATAATGGGGCTACATCTCCTTTTTCTATAGTTCATTCAGATATTTGGGGCTTTAGTTGTGTTATCTCTGTTTTAGTTTTTCAATATTTTGTAACCTTTATTGATGACTATTCTCAATGTACTTAGTTATATTTGATGAAAAGTCGTCATGAACTATTTTTTATTTTTTAGTCTTTTTGTGCTGTGCTCTTGGGTATTTTTCTACTCAATTTATGTCATCTCATGGAATTTTATATCAATCCTCTTGTGCTTGCACAACTCAAAAAATGGTATTGCTGAACGTAAAAATCGGCATCTAATTGAGACTGCTCGCACGATTCTTTTGCATCGCCATGTTCATACTCGTTTTTGGGCTGATGCTATGCTTACTACATGTTATTTCATTAACAGAATGTCTTCCTCTGTCCTTCAACACAAAATTCTTCACACTATTTTATTCCCTGATCAATCATTGTATACTCTTCCCCTTCGTGTCTTTGGTTGCACATGCGTTATTCACGATATGTCTCCTATTCAAAATAAGCTCTTGGCTCGATCTATTAAATGTGTTTTCTTGGTTACTCCAAACTTAAAAAAGGTTACAAGTGCTATTCTCCCAATACTCGTCATTATTATCTATCTCTTGATGTCACTTTCTTTGAATCTTCTCCCTTTTATTCCTCATCTTCATTTGAGAGTCCTATGTCTGAGGTTTTACCTATTCCATCTCAATTAGCTCTTCTTGAGTTTGTCCTTGCCATTCTTGAGTTTGTCCCTCGTCTCTGACTCTAGTTCTTTCCCTTCACCATTGCAGGTATACCATTCGACACTCTTGAAACCTACCCTCCTTAGATTCACTACCTACTTCAGATGCTCTTATTGACTCACCTTCTGCTCTAATGCCTCCATTGAGTGAGGACCTCTTTGAAGCAAACCTTCCAATAGCCCTCTGAAAAGGTAATCGTTATACTCCCCAACCTATATATAATTTTCTTAGCTATCATCAATTATCCCCATTCTATTGCAATGTTGTTTCATCTTTATCTTCTGTTTCTATTCCTGAAAATGCGAGTGAGGCACTTTTAGATCCATGATGAACACATGTAATGGTAGAGGAGATGACTGCCTTACATGCTAATGATACTTGGGACTTGATCCCTTTACCTCCTGGAAAATCTCTAGTTGGGTGTCGATGGGTTTATGCTATAAAAATTGGTCCTAATGGTCATGTTGATCGGCTTAAGGCTTGATTGGTTGCTAAGGGTTATACTCAAGTGTATGGTTTGGACTATCTTGATACTTTTTCTCTCGTTGCTAAGATGTTATCTATTCGCTTGTTTCTATCCATTGCGGCTATAAAACACTAGCCTTTATACCATTTGGAGATAAAAAATGCTTCTCTTCATGGTGAACTCCAAGAGGAGATATATATGGAGCAACCACTTGGCTTTGTTTCTCAAGGGAAGTTTAATCTAATATGTACACTCCATCGTTCACTTTATGGGTTGAAACAATCTCTACGTGCTTAGTTTGGCCGATTATGGAGTTTGGTAAGACCTGTAGCTCATTTGATCATTCAATATTTTATAAACACACATCTAAGGGGAGATGTATTTACTTCATTGTCTATGTAGATAATATTATCATAACTAGTAACGATTAAGATGGTATTACTGACTTGAAATCACATCTTTTTAAGTATTTTCAAACCAAAGGCCTTGGCTTGTTAAGGTACTTCTTTGGTATTGAAGTAGCTCAATCCAATTCTGGTATAGTTATTTTCCAAAGAAAATATGTTTTAGATCTTCTGGAAGAAAACTAAGATGTTCAATTATAAGACTGTAGATATTCTCCAATGGATCCTAATGTGAAATTGTTACCAAGATAGGGGGAGTTATTTGCAGACCTTGGTAGATGCCGTCAATTGGTTGGTAGACTTAGTTATCTTACTATCATTCGACCTGATATATCATTTGCAATTAGTGTTGTTAGCCAATTTCTCCTATCACTCTATAACAATTAGGGCTGGTAATGTGGGCCAAATGGGTCAGCCCGCATCGGCCCGCGGGTCGTCGCGGGCTGGCCCGCAAGTCTGGTGGGTCAGGAAAGTCGGGCTGCCCTGTCCCGCAGGCCAATGCGGGCTGACCCGCGACGACCTGCAATAAATTTTTTTTTTTTTAAGTGTATTATGTAAAACACACGGCCACACCACCACCGGCGTCACCCCCACACCACACCCCACTCTCCAATCTCCATTCTCCAAGCCACCACCACCACCGGCGTACCCCTTACCCCACACGACCACACCACCACCGGCGTCACCCCTACACCACACCCCACTCTCCAATCTCCATTCTCCAAGCCGCCACCACCACCACTGGTGTCACCCCCTCCCCACACGGCCACACCACCACCGGCGTCACCCCCACACCACACGATCCATTGGGAGTGCGACGTCGAGCTACGGAGTACATGACTGGGCGTACGATGCGGACGAGGTCGAGCTGCGGAGTGCGAAGGAGAAGGTGCGGTGCTAAGTCGGTGTGCGGGGGTGTAATTGCGGTCCGGACTCTAGAGTCCTTTTGTGATTGTGATTTTGTGAACCAGTCGTCGCGTTGCCGAAGTCCAAAGCCTACGGTGCTATCCTGTCTCGTCATTTCAGTCGGCGGTGGTGTCGGTGTTGTCTTGTCGTCAATCGTCCTCGTCCGTCACGTTGTCAGTCATCATTCCCTCACCAAACTCACGTCACGTGCACGTCATCCAGGTCAGGCGCTCCTCATCCGCACAGCAGCAGCACAGGTTTTTTTTTCGGCCGGTTGGCCTGCTGCCCGCGGGAATTGCCCGCCCCGCCCCGTGGGTCAAGCGGGTGCAGGCCATAATGGCCCGCACCCTCTGCGGGTCAAAATTTTTTGCCCGCCCCGCATATTTTTGCGAGCGGGGCTAGTCAACCTGCGGACCTGCCCCACAATTACCAGCCTTAATAACAATCATTGAAATGTAGCAGTTAGGATTCTTAGATATATTAAAAATGCTCTAGGTAGAGGCTTACTATATGAAGATCAGGGTCATTCCCAAGTAATTGAATATCGTGATACTGATTGGGCAGGTTCTCCATCTGATAGACGATCTATTTCAGGTTATTGTGTGCTGATTGGAGATAACCTAATATCATGAAAAAGTAAGAAGCAAGATGTTGTGGCTAGATCAGGTGTAGAATAGAATACCGTGCCACGCCTTGGCAACTTATGAACTTATTTGGTTGAAACAATTACTTCAAGGGTCAAAATTTTGTGAAATATCACAAATAAAACTAATTTGTGATAACCAAGCTGCATTATATATATTCTCTAATTCAATCTTTCATGAAAAAACTAAATATATAGAGGTTGACTTTCACTTCATTCGAGAAAAGATCGTCTCTAATTGTATTATCACTAGTCATGTCAACTCAAGTGATCAATTGGCTGATATTTTAACTAAATCTCTTAAGGGTTCTCATGTTGGGTATATTTGTAATAAGCTCAGTGCATATGATTTATATGCTCTAGCTTGAGGGAGAATGTTAAATAGTATATGTACATTTGTCTCACATAACTTAGTCAATAGACTACCATTTTTTTGTATACGTATATAAGTACTTGTACAGTACAATATTATTAATATAATAAGATTCTGGTTTATCTTCTCTCTCTATTTTTCTCCTTTAACAGGGACCATCAACTATTCCAAACATCTCAAAATCTAAGTAGTTTGTAACGTTTATTGATATGATTGCACAAGAGTTTCTTGGATCTATTTACTAAAAAATAAGTCTAATGTGAGTCATATTTTTCCTAACTTTCATGCAATGATTCAAAATCAATTTAGCATCAAGATAAAACACTTTCGTTTAGACAAAGCTCGAGATTATTTTAATCAAATTTTGAGTCCGTATTTCCCCAAAGAAGGAATCATACACAAATCATCCTATATCACCACTCCACAATAAAATGGAGTAGCAAAAAGAAAAAACCGACATCTTCTTGAGTGCACTAGAGCCTTATTGTTTCTACAAAAATGTGCCAAAAACATATTAAGGAGAAGTTGTACTCATATCAGCTTATGTCATAAACAGAATTTCTTCCAGGGTCTTGGGGTTTCAAAGTCTACTAGAAAACCTATCCAAATTCTATTTTGATATTCTTTCTTCCTTCAATCTCACTTCTCAGGTTTTTGGGTGTACTTCCTTTGTCCATGTTCATAGTCATAATCATGGGAAGTTAGATCCTCGTGCTCTTAAGTGTGTCTTCGTGAGGTACTCATCAACTCAAAAGGATTACAAATGTTATCATATACCTATTAGAAAACTCTGTGTCTTAGTCCATGTTACATTTATTGAAAATAAACCCTATTTCACCACCCCTTATCTTTAGGGGAAGTCACATACACTTGAAGATAAGGAGTCATTCCACCACTAGAGTTATTTAAATCTAAATCTCAAAAGTCAATTCCACAATTTGATGGGTTGGAAGAAAAAAGGGAAAGAGATGGTAACACTTTTGACTAGTTTTGATTTGACCAAGTATATCCAATGAAAGGAGATCCTATCATGACTACAAGGCAAGAACAATCTTCTGAACCAAGCTCTGAAAACAAGGTAACAATGAGTGAATCAAATTTGAATTCTACACCACCACCAACTCATCCTTCTACTAGCCTTGAACCACCTTGTCCTGAGCCTCTTAGCCTTGACTAGGACCTACATCTGCCTATTGCTATAAGAAAAAGACCCGAGAATGCACCAAAAGACCCTTATACCCATTGTCTTACTTTGTGTCTTTTGAGAAGTTTTCTCCAAGCCATCAAAGTTTCCTTTCCACCTCAAACATAGTTTCTATTCCTAACTCAGTGTCTGAAGCATTATCAAAAAAAGAATGGAGACTTGCTATGGAAGCAACAATGGATGCATTAGAGAAGAATGGGACTGGGGAAGTAGTTGATTTAACAAAGGGTAAGAAAATAGTAGGCTATAAGTGGGTGTATGTAGTAAAATTTAAGGTAGATGGATTCCTAGAACGCTACAAAGCAAGATTAGTCGTGAAAGGATGTACGCAGACATATGGAGTAGATTATTAACATTTGCTCTAGTAGCAAAGATGAATACTATGAAGATTCTGCTATCCTTGGCTCTTAATTTTGATTGGGAATGCGGTAGTACAATGTAACAAATGCCTTTCTTCACAAAGAATTATAAGAGGAGATCTATATGAGCGTTCCACCGAGATTTAGTGGGGTTGACAAGAACAAGACTTGTCGATTAAAAAAGGCATTATATCGGCTGGAACAATCCTCACGTGCTTGGTTTGGACGGTTTGCCTAGGTGATGATAGCTAGTGGCTACAAGCAAAGTCAAGGAGATCACACACTTTTTATCAAGCATTCGATCTCAGGGGGAGTCACTGTTTTAAGTGTGTATGTAGATGACATTATTGTGACAAGAAGTGATGAAGTAGAGGAGGCCTTGAAGCGATGTCTTGCTAAGGAATTTGAAATAAAAGATTTAGGAAGATTGAAGTATTTCTTTGGAATTGAGGTGGCTCGATCAAGGTGGGAATTTTTATTTCTCAATAGAAGTATGTTACAGACCTACTCAAGGAAATAGGCGTGACGACTAGCAAACCAATTGGAACTCCCATTGAACAAAATCACAAATTAAGTGAGGCTCATGGAGATAAAGCAATGGATAGAGTGATGTACCAAAGACTTGTTGGAAAACTTATCTATCTTGTACATACTAGGCTAGATGTAGCTTACTCAGTTAGTGTTATCATTCAGTTTATGCATAATCCTAGAGAAGTTCACCTACAAGCAATCTATAGAGTGTCTCATTACTTAAAGGCACATCCAGGAGGGGAATTTTGTTCAAAAAGGAATCTGCAATTGATCTAACAGTTTACACAGATGCAGACTTTGCAAGGTCTCCAATTGACAAGCGATCAACTTTGGGCTATTCTACCTTCCTTGGAGGAAACTTAATATCCTAGAGAAGCAAGAAACAGAATGTGATAGCAAGGTCAAGTATTGAAGCAGAGTTCAGGGCTATGGCAGTAGGAGTATGTGAATTATTGTGGGTCAAAATTATCCTAGAGGTCCTAAAGATTCAATGGAACAAACTAATGAAACTACACTATGATAACAAATCAGCTATAAGTATAGCTCACAACCCAGTGTAGCATGATTGGACGAAACACATAGAGATAGACAGGCACTTTAAAAAGAAGCTAGATAGTGAATTGATTTGTACTCCATATGTCCCAATAAGACTTCGACTTACAGATGTGATGACAAAGGGACTATGTAACATGTTTCATAAGAATGTTAGCAAGCTGGGAATGGAAGATCCATTCACAAGCTTGAGAGGGAGTGTAGGAAATCTCCAATGAGTAATCTTAGGAGATATTTTGGGAAAGTTAGTAGAAGAAATTAAGGGTAATAAATTAAGGGAATTAGCTTTAATTAGTTGTAGACTTTCCTTTTTTTAGTATAATAAAATTGTATAATATAGATTAGAATAAATTGTAAATTAGAGAGATCTACAACATTAATAAAATCCTTTTTTTTCCAACAATAACAGTAATAAAACATAAAGGGAACTGCTAACTGACAATTAAATGAAGAACCTAACACAAAGGCAAGATTATATAACTTTCCTAAAACAATGTATGATGCAGAGGAAGGGGCTTCACAGCTTTGACATTTGTTGCAATTAAGATGGTGTTCTGTTTGGGATTTTTAAGTTTATGTTTTTTAGAGACCTAAACATCAGTATGAGCAGTGATACATTATATTTCCTGTTATTTGTTGTTGCAGGCAACTCGATACACTTAGTTTTTTCTTTTTTGTGAATTTCTCATTTTCTGTTCTTTTTTTTCTTTGGTTGTGTTATGAAGGATGATGGAATTCTGGTCATTCCTACTGTTGCTGATGCCCCTCCAAAACTTGGCAGTAAAGAGCTGCACAGGGAAAATTACCAAATTCGTGCACTTAGTTTGTTGAGCATTGCTAGTATATCTGGTTGCTGTCAGGTATACTCCATTTCTCTCTCCTCCGCACATGCGTGAACAGAACTTTATGGGAATATTATTTTAAGAAATGATGTCTGTTAAACAGTATGCTTGTCTTCTTAGCATTTATCTGATTTGCAGGTCTCCTTACCAATAGGACTTCATGACAAGTGTCCTGTCTCAGTGTCCTTCATAGCAAGGAATGGGGGTGACCGCTTTTTACTCGACACGGTTCAGGCCATGTTCATAACCTTGCAAGAACAGGCTGAAATCGTCACAAAGACAAAGTTATCAAGGAATGCTGTCCCTCAAGAACATGCTGCCGAAATTGCTAAAGAAAAGGTTATTTGTTTCTCTTATTAGCAAATTTCTCACTTTGGCTGCAGCAGCTACGGACATTGACCTTTTTGAGTTAATGCCATTATGCATCTATATTTGTAATGTAGTTAGTTGCTGCTAACTGATAACTGGCTGATACTGGATATAGAATACAAGGATTTGTGAATTTATTTTTTGTTTGCCCATTCAGTAAATATATAGTATTTTTATATATTGTTGGAGTCATAAGATCTGTATAGCCTGTTCCACATGGTGGGATTAAGGCTTGAGTGTGGTTATATTTAGAACCCTTGATAAAAAAGAAAAAAAAGATGGGAGTTCAAAATTATATGAAGGAGAATACATATTTAGTTTTGGAACTCCCTTTTTCCCCACCCTCCCCTCCCCAATTCCAAGGTGTTTCATTGTCAACATATTATGGTTGTCTGCCACGGATAACAAGTCTGTATCTAGGTCTGTCTTAATCTCCCAAATGCGTTTGCTGCCTTTTGCAGTTGCTCGTATCAGTAATCATTATATCTTTCAGGGATGTAACTTGAGGATTTCTTCCATTTGAAGTATTGGTATAAAGCACTATAAGATGCCTGTTAGTGGAACTGTTTTTTTTTTTTTTTCTCTGTCTGAAGGTGTAGGTGTAATATAATTTTCATTTTCCATTGCTTTCCCTTAACATGATTTCTTTTTTCTAAAGTAAAAATGATTTCCTATGCATTTAGGGCAATCAAGCATATAAAGATAAGCATTTTCAGAAGGCTATTGGTTTCTACACTGAAGCAATTAAATTGAGCGGTAACAATGCAACATATTACAGTAACAGGGCTGCAGCTTATTTGGAACTAGGAAGGTTGTGATTCATGCTTTTATGGCTGTGCAAATTTTAATGCTCTGGTCTACTGGTGATTTCCTGCCCTAATTTGTTTAATTTGTTTTCCAGTTTTCTTCAAGCAGAGACAGACTGTACCAAGGCGATCAATCTTGATAAAAAGGTGAGTCTTACTTGCTATATTTAAATCAAGGAAATGTTATGTTCATTTGTTTGAAAGTTATAGCCCTGCACTTATGTCTGATTATACCAATTTGGAGGGACTTCTAGTCAATTTGTACATATTCTTCCTTCACTTATTGAAAATGTAGATAATATGATTGGAGATTCTTGCTTTTTAAAAAAAAAAAAGAAAAAGAAAAGTTTGCGTTTATATTTGCTTGGAGAAGAAATTGTTATCATCTTTTGTTCTTAAACCTAGTTTCTGCACTATAGTCTACCTTTTGTTTCATATAGTGGACTATACTTTGTGCATGAATTTTTTAATGAGCACTACTGAGCTTATAAAAAAAAAAGAACTTTATTGTAAAATAACAATTAAACAAATTAAAATTTGAAGAACTATACTGTGTGTATGGACAAAAGCTTCAGGAACTTGTTTTATGTCATAGTTCTTCCATATTGTTTCTGTGTTCAGGAACCGATTTCTCAGCTGCCACTCTGCTAGTGAGGGATCTTTTTTCTTGGGCCACATGCAGCTCTAGAATGTCTGTCACAGTGGGGTGTGAGTAAAGGAAGACTAAAAATATTTTATTACTTACAATTAAAAAAGTACACTGTATATATATATATATATATATATATATATAGATATATATATACAAAAGATACTTAAGTATACTATATTAAAGAATGTAGGGACCTCTATACAACTCAACATGGGGTTTCATTAATTGAGCCAAAATGATGTTACCTTCAGAATCCAAATAGGTTTACTCATAGCATGGGGTTTGCATGTTACTTGTTGCTTTGTCTCACTTTTGCGTTTCAAAATATGCAGAACATAAAAGCCTACTTACGAAGAGGTACAGCACGAGAAATGCTTGGGTACTATAAAGAAGCAATTGAAGGTGAGCTGTAATTCCAATCTAGTCTTTAAGATGAAAATTGATGACTTGTTTCTTCACTAGCTGACTGAATGAGTGATAACTGATTGATAGAGAACATAGAAGAATGGGGAACTATGCTTTTCTTATATGACAAGTTATAAATTATTGATATACATTATGACATAAGTATGAAAGAGATGAGGAGACAAAGAAACAATTGCACAAGAAAAATAGAACATAAAGAATGAAGATTCTGGAATCAACAAATGATCGAGAATCAGGACACTGGGGATTTGAGTCCTTCAGTTGTGTTCCTATTTCATTCAGCCCTTAGGTACTTTAAAATAAAAATTGGGGCAGTTATTGGTTTCGCTTGCTGAAGGCCTGTATAAGAACTAGATAACAATTTGCTTGGCCATTGTCTGGTGGATTGGAGCTACTCCAATCTTGAAGTAAGGAAGCAATACAGGACAGTGAAGTAGATGAGGCTGTTCCTCTTCGGAAGGTTATCAAATGTCAGTATCTTGTTTAAACTGCAGTCCCACAAAAGAGGAGTATGGGAGAGCTTTGTGCTTGATATGGCTTTGACTGGAAAGTTTGTTCTTTGGAATTTGATTAAGAAATTAAATTCATAAGTGGAACTACTGACCAATATCCTTTTTCCTTCAACAACGCAGTGCTATTATTAGACTGGAATGACATATATCTGTAAGAAAAGTTACATGGATAGCGTGTGGTTGACAGTTTGTTGTGGTTACTTTTGCTTGCAAAGTGAAAGTAAATCATGTTCAACAAGGAAAAGATCCTAAGTAATCCTTTATTGTTTTAAAAGACAAGATTCCTATCCTGTGTTGTGCATGTCCATCTCTCACTATATTATTTGATGTCTACATTGTATAGAATTCATGTATATTGATTCTAGGAGTAGTGGATTTCTCACACAATTCTTGGCTTTTCAAAGATGCCAGTTACATGTTAAGGATTGTACACTGAATTAGTATCAATCCAAATGAAGCATACTATGTTGTCCTACATGATGGGACCATATATGAGTTAAAAATTGTTGGCTATACTTACGTAACCCTATTCAAGATTTTAGTGTACAAGTTGATGCCATGGAATCAGGGGGTAGCAGCTCTCTCTCTCTCTCTTTATATATATATATATATGGTGCCGATAATCAGTGAGTATGCTGGCTTCTGCAGACTTTCAATATGCGCTTGTTCTTGAGCCAACCAACAAAAGGGCTTCTCAATCCGCTGATAGATTGAGGAAATTGTTTCGGTGCTAGGTTTCAAGGGTCACAGATTTCTCTTTGGGTATTTCGTAAGTAAAAATTCTCATTGGCCATTCATCTCCATATTGAGGGCACCAACTTATTCATACAAAGCGGAGACAACAACCCAAGAATCTATATTGGGCCACTGTGCACTGTAAGCAAAGATGAGAACCATCTGCTCCCGAAGATCATCCTAGAAGTCAGATCAAGTGCTTGTTGACTGCTGTCTAGCTTTGCTTTTACACTGTCAACACCCGTATGTATTGTTCAATTTTGTTGCAATATGCATCCCAGTTGCGGTTTAAATCCTAGTTTTAGGATGAGTTTTTCCCCTGATAAGCGTTAGATGAGACTTGATTTGGGATTTGTCTTCCTACATTTCTCGCTTTCTTCTTTATCTTTACTGTACTAGTCATAAGAGTCCCTCCTGTTTTGTTTTTCGGCACCCCTATTTCTTAGGGATAGCCACATTTTAACCTATTTACTTGTTGCCTAAATATGATTATCCGATCTCAATAATGAAGAAAATTACATTTATTTCCCTAAACACCACTGATAATACGGTTTCATAACAAGGAAAAATAAGTAAAAAACAACTCATTTTACATTGGAGGGGAGATTAGCACCCTTCGTAGATGTTACACCCTAATCATGTCATTTCGCTGCAATTATGAATTTGTAATGTAATGCAGTGCCACTCATTCATTTCATTATCGATTATAATTCTGTACTTGTTACGAGAATCAAAGGGGAAATAGTTAATCTGTGTGTAGTTGAAAGCCCCAATTCGTTTTACCTGTTCGTATCATCGGGGCTGCCATCACCACGGAGCAGGGCGAATCGAATCCCTTACGAACCCATCGAGAGTATGATGCAAGTGGATTTGGCGAGGTGGGGGGAAAGATATGATGATAACAGTTGAATAATTGAAGAGAGTTGTGTTTTTTTTTTTTTTATTAAGTGGGTGTGAGAACTAAGAATACACGTGCAAAAGGAAGAGGGGGAGTGAACGCGTAAATGTGGGGTTGGTGGAAGAGTAAGTGATATTTTGATGTTACGAATAGGATGGTGTGAGTGAGTGGGGGGAGAGAGAGGGATTACTTAAGAAGAAGTTTTCCACTTTACCCTTTAAGCTGGATTATCTTGATACATGATTTAATTGTAACTCCCTTTTTAATATATTTAGGAGTAAACTGTACTTGAAAGATGTGGAGATTAAATCTCAAGTTTGGGTTTGTTATATGATGTTGGCGTGTAAATTCAATCATGTTGCACCTATTTATTGTATTTAGCAATGTTGTCATACCTAGCCTAGATTACATTTTGACCTTAAAGATGTCAAGGATCAACGGGCGGTACTGGGTTTGCCTTGGGATCAGGAGTGATCCGATGTCATTAAAAAAATTGAAATGTATGTCATATCTTCTTTACTAGAGATAGGAAACATGAAATTATATTAAGTTATAGATTCAAATAAACTTAAACTTGTACACTTTTTTTTTAATTAAAACATAAAATAATATGCACTCGTCATCTCAAATTTTCTCATTGACTTTCCTTTTGGCCACATTTATAGCCACATCGTCAATCTCCTTCACCCTTGGATAATACTCTAAAATATTATATATTTTTTTAAAATTCACAAATATTATACTCGAAATAATTATTTCAAAAATAAATTTCAAAGACACAAATACAATTTGGAACTTCAATTTTATTAAAATTTACAAAACCGAAGGTGTAAACATCTATCTATGCCTTTAGTAACTTTGTTTTTTCTTCTTTTTACATTTTGACAGATGAAAATATAACAATTTGACTCTTATAAAAATAGCAAAATAGCAACGCAGTTTGGTTCTAACTATAGTACACTCAAATCAGTCTTTTTTATGTATTATGGATTTTGTAAATCCAAATAAATAAAAAGTTATAACCTTTCAAAGTTGAAAAAAAAAAAAACTGAAACTATACGATTTGATCTTTCAACTTTAAAGGGTTATAACATTTTACTCGTTTGGAGTTATGAAGTTTATAATATATCAAAAAAGATTTATTTGAGTGTATTATAATTAAGATCAAACCATGTTGCCATTTGGTATTTTTGTAAGGGTAAAATTACTATGTTTTCATCTATCAAAGTGTAAAAAAAAAAAATTACACTGAAGTTGGGGACATCGTTTCCGCCTTCAAGCAATTTTCTTGAAGGCACGAATAATGTCCATGCCTTCAATTATATTGAAGGGACAAACTGAGTCTACATCTTTAGTTTTGCAAAATTTGGAAGAAAAAAAAGTCATAAATTGGGTCTGTGATTTTGAAACCTACTTTGGGAATAATTTTCATGAATCTAATATTTGTGAATTTCAGTCTTTTTTTTTATGTATTATGGGCTTTATAATTCTAAACGAGTAAAAAATTATGACCTTTCAAAGTTAGAAAAAAAAAAAAAAAAACTACGCAATTTGCTCTTCCAACTTTAAAAGGTCATAACATTTTACTCGTTTAGAGTTATAAAGCCCATAATATATCAAAAAAGACTTATTTGAATATGATATAGCTAAGATCAAACAATGTTACCATTTGGTATTTTTATAAAGGTAAAATTGTTATGTTTTTATCTACTAAAGCATAAAAAGAAAATTACATTGCAGGTGCAAACGTCGTTTGCGCCTTCAAGCAATTTTCCTGAAGGTGTGAACAGCGTCCATGCCTTCAGTTTTGCAAATTTTGGAAAAATAAAAAAGTTGCAAACCGAGTCTGCGACTTCGAAACCTGTTTTGGGAATAATTTATATAGATAAAATATTTGCAATTTTTTTAAAGTGCAATATTTATAAGTGTAGCCCTTGACCCTCGATCCACCTACTCCAACCTTCCTAGTGACAAAGACATCGTTTATTAGTAAATGAAAATGTTAGAAGAAAATTAACTACATAATGAAAACTTTTTGCATCACATTCCAAGAGCCATTTGCTGTTTCCCACTTTTTAATTTAGAGAAATTGTAAATAACCATAAAGTTTCATCTAAGTATAGATATATTCTTAAATTTTTAAATATTATTAAAAAAATAAAAATAAAAATAAAAATCTATAAATTTTGTAATATTGTTGATATAAAGGACAATTGGTTTTTAAGTTAAAAGAAGAAGAAGAATAGGGCACACTAAGGTTAAAATTTTTTGTTGTAAAGTAGATTTTGATAAGTTATTTCCACACAAAAATCAAAGTTTAAAAGGGTGATTTATAACTTTTTGAGATTATTTGTTAATTTATTATAGTTTAGGGATGTTATTATAGTCATACCTCGATTAAAGTTTAGGAGTTATTTGCAATTTTTTTCCATTTAATTTTTCCATATCAACAACCCTCGATCTTCTTCATAAACCCTCCATTTCCACATTCAAACTTGCACTCTATTTGGGAACTTTTAAGTTAAGTGAAAATGGAAGGAAGATTGTGGCAATAAAAGAAAAAAAAAATCAAAGGAAACATAAATTTTACACTTGTTTAGACATAAAAAGTGGAAACAGATGGAAATGTTTCCTTTTCCCACATTTGGTTCATATAAAAAAAAAAATGAAAGGAATAGAAACAACATGATAACTTGACTAAGTTGCCCTTCATGACTAAATATGTTGGGCCACTTTCGAGAGCATTTTTTGTAATTACTCATAATATTATATATATGTCAAGGACAAAAAGGTAAATAGTTTAAAGTAGTGGGGGCAAGATGGTAATTTTATGACCTAAGTATATAAGTGAATCTAACCTAAGGTTATCACTTTTTTGTCTCATTTGAGCACTTCATAGAACTCTAGAACCTTCTTGTGTACATCTACAAGAAGAGAGGACAATCGTGCTGCAACAAGTGTATCAAATCAAGGTAAGCACATAGATCAATGATTAGAAATCATAATTTGCGCATGTATATGGTAGCGTAAGTAGTAATGAATTAAGATTCATTTACAAATCTAGATCAATACGTGATATGCAAGGGGCAAAACAAGCGATTCATTCATCATGATAACGATTCGGGTTAAGTAAATATACCTACTAGTATATTACATTGTACATTTCATATTAAATAGATTAATTAGATTAAATTTATTATAAATCGGACTAAGGAATTGATTTACGGAATATGCAGTGAGATACACGGTCTCTCAACATGACCATGTTATGGGCGTGTTGAATTTAAAGAGTGAATAGAGAGATACATAGTCTCTCAACATGACCATATTGAGACTGTGTTGATGAGTAATGGATGGAGAGATACATGACCTCTCAACATGACCATGTTGAGACCGTGTTGATGAATAATGAATAGGGAGATACATGACCATGTTGGGACCGTGTTGATGAATAGTAAACAGAGAAATACATGACCTTTCAACATGACTATGTTAAGACTGTGTTGATGAACAGTGAAAAAAAAAATGAAAAAAAAAAAATGAATAGAGAGATACACGACCCCTTAACATGATCGTGTCTTGCCCATGTAAAAAAAATAAAAAGAAAAAGAAAAATGTACACGACCTTTGGCACGATCATGTACTACCTCATGTTCAACTAACAGCGTCCAACATGATCATGTTGAGTTGAAACGCATCTATTTTCCTTTTGATATTTACAAGAATACAATTATAAAAGCAAATCATTTAAATCATGTATAGGTTTGGGAAACTTATAAAGCTAGAAAAGTATAAAAAAAACCAAGTTTTGTAAAGTCAAGTACATATATACCATGTTTGTTGCTTGTACTTGATAAATTAGATTTTTTTCGTTTGGGTTTATAATATTGTAAATGAACTTGATTGAGTGTGCATGTAATTTTGAATTGCTAGGTCCAAGAAACTGAGTGTGGGTTGGTGCTCTTGGGGAGGTACTCCAATGATCGGTATGTGAAGTTGTCCTTAATGGAGTTTGGTACCAAAATGATTCGGGTTTTATGCGGAAAGTTAAATGTGGAAGGTTATGGTGTAGAATGTTGTGATGTGAAAGGTTAATATGTGTGGACTTATGGACAATTGGAAGTACCCACTGTTATATATCTATTATTATTATGTATGGTAATAGACTTATAGACAAAGAGGAATACCTTTGTCATATATATATTGCTTGCAAAAGGATTGTGAAAGGATGTTTGTGAGTGTTATGTATGAAGATGTTTATGATATGATTGTGTATCGGCTAAAGATTGTGAAAGATAAATAAAATTATGTATGAATATCATGTTGCATCTTTGCATGTGTTATTACTTCTAGCATGCCATGCGTGTGTGCATGTAGGCATGCATTATACTAGGCATTAGCTAACCCTTTGTAGGAATGTTTTTTTTAGTTACAGATGCTACATGAGAGATTGTAAGATATGATGAAACCCTAGTAGAAATGAATTAGAATACAAAGGACAATGTGAAGTACGTGTCTTATGATGAGTAGGATCCTGATGAGGAGAAAGAAGAATATGAAATAATTTGTAATTGTAATTTTGACTATCATGTTATTTAAATTATTGAAGGCTTTCACTATATTTAAATTAAAAAAATTGAACAAGAATTATGTTTGGGAGGATATACATTTCTTTAAAAAATTGTGGTATTATTGGAGTTTATGAATACTTTTGCTATGGTGATTTAAGAAGTTCGTTTATTATATTGAATAATTGAAAGATAATGTTTGAATAATTATAGCAATTGAGCCTTTACATGTCTTCTAGTATTGAGGACACATGGTGCGCCATAGCGTACTCGGGTTTCGGGGCGACATTTTATAACTTCAAAAGCTCTCACCAGTTTTCCTTCATTTCTCTCCAATTTGGAGAGAAAGGGAAATATATCTAATGATTCATCTCATTTTCATTGCTTTCATCCCATTTCCATCGCATCATTAAAGTATCAAAAGA
Source organism: Laguncularia racemosa (assembly GCA_037954665.1). Lineage (NCBI taxonomy): Eukaryota > Viridiplantae > Streptophyta > Magnoliopsida > Myrtales > Combretaceae > Laguncularia > Laguncularia racemosa. The sequence continues at coordinate 3,586,063 of JBBMOL010000077.1, read as the reverse complement.
CACACTTTTCTCCTATTGTCACTATTTTCCTCTAGTCTTCATATGTTTCCACTATACTAAACACAATGATAAACTTTGTCGTCCAAAGAAGCTAAACCAAAAATAAAAAGAGGAAGAAATTTTTTGAAAAAATGAGACAGGCTCTCTTGCTTATTATTGAGCCAGAGAATCTATTAAGGTAATCTTCGTACTCACCATAGCCATGACTTTGAGCATCACCATCACCATGGAATTAGTAATCCAACTAGAAAAAAGAGAAGCCTTCTACCAACCATTTTTCAATGCCTAAAGATGATAAGAGAATGGGGTTGGAGCCATCTAAAAAAGAAGCCTTCAGCAATCAACAATCCCTCTCATCTCCTCTTTCCATTGTAGGATGTTTTCTTTTTCTTTCTTTTTATAAATTATGACAAAATTTTAAAGGGAGTTGATTAAGAGAAAATTTGTCATAAGATCTTACCAATAATTATAATGTTAGTTCAACTTAATTTAATGATGTTATAAAACTAATAAGTTTTTAGATTTGTTTTATTTGATAAGATTTACTTTAATAAATCTATTATTTGGGTTGTAATTTTATGTTAAGCTATCATTAGCATTTGTGCAAGTTAATTTTATTATCGTCCTTTTTGCCGTGAACATGTTTGTATTTCATATATTTATTTATGACATTGCAATCGATAAACGAGTCCAATCTGGACACATGACATGCAGATTGAGTTACGGATTTAGGTTTTCATATACAATTAATAAACAAGTCGTATTATGAGTTGAAGTTTTTCAGATACGAACCTATTTAGATATAGATACATTCACTACGTAGTAACATAAATTGCCAACCTTATTAGAGGATCAAAAGAACATTTCACTCTAGGTTTTCAAAGTTGAATATTCAAACACGAACTTATTTAGATACAGATACGATGCACTATGCAATAACAAAAATTGCTACCCCTATTAGAGGATTAAAAGAACATTTTGTCCTAGATTTTCAATGTTAAATTACAAATTTACTATTAGTTTTGGTTTAATTATTTTGAGTATTTCAATTATCAATTTTGAATGAATAACAATAAAATAATTAACTACATAATGAGCTTTTTGACAAATTTATTAATCATAATACAATCAATTGAATAAAATGTATTTACATTTTATTATTTTACAATAAGACAATATTTAAATCCAAATATGATATGATATGATTTGTTTTTAACTTGTCGGCAACAGAAATGGATCCTCTAAAGTTTTCTAGATTTATAAATTAGTCGTTTAAATTATTTGAATTTTGTAAATATCTTTTAATATCATAATGGTATCATCTTCTCTCTTGCAACCTCAACCATTGATTACATAAATTTAGGAAACTTTAGAGAAATTGAGTTTAGTCGGCAACCTATACCCAATTGCATGCCCTATTTTTGTGGGTTTCAAAATTCTTAATCCTTTCCATTTCTCCATACTACCGTAGATTTACAGGCAAGTCAGACGTCGTCACAATAGACCACCACTTGCAAGCAAAAGATACACTAAGCCTACAAATTTCCTGCCATCCCCACCACCTTGGATTATGCATGCTTGTCAACTGTCTTGATTTTTGTTTAGATATCCGCGTTTTGGATGGAGCTATTGCATTATCAATCCAAGTCCAAAAGCTGATCTAGCTGTTCATCTGTCCACCGTAGGATGGAAGATTTTGAGACTAATTCTCTTCTCTTTTCTTCCACCACGTTCCTACATCGACCACCTTTACCATCAGAAACTTCAACGCTAGCAAAACCAGTTCTCCATTTGATGCTGCGCGATGGAGATCCCTCTTCATGATTTCCAGGTTTGCACTTGTCAGTTCCAAAAGCTTCTTGGACAGTTCTCTGACTAGTTTCTTCTTCAGTCGTAGAGATAAATTCAACATCTGTATCTTGCAGCTTTGATAATGGTTCTTTTTGCAGAGAGTCATTGTAGCGTTGAATACTTCCATTGCTCGAAAAGTTAGCATCAAGAAATCTAGTTGTCCCTTCCAATTCATTAGTCTCATGGATGGTCTTTCCACGATTAGTGCCTTGTCTAAAGCTATTCATGATCCCATAAAATCTTCCCCTTCCCCTCACCTGAGAAGATGCTTTCTCTGGCATCCCTAAATTGCCACTTTTTTCTGTAAAAGCAAAATCCAAATGAAGCTGGGTTGAATAATTTTCTCCAAACATGACAATATAAAGTCAAATTAATGTTCTACATATGCATGATAGAGCAATGCCAGGGACAAAACCAACAGTTCACCTACCCATGCTAAAACTGGTTCCACTCGCTGATGCAAGATCTTTCCTTTCCCATGAAGGATAATGATCCTTAGAGATGACCTGCAAAATGCATATTCATGGAAAAATTAAAAAAATGTATGTGGTTCACTATCCTCATCTCCCCGAACCCCCACATCGCTGGCCCTGCTTGTTTAAACCAAATTCATCAGTTAGATATAGGAATCGGAAGCACAATACTTGGATAATAACTTGATATATATTTCCTCTACTAGTCAAGAAGCCAACCCATCATTAAGTTACAGGTAAAGCAATTACTGTGGAATCAATAAGCAAAGAACTGGGCGCACTAAGTTGGTTAGATGTCTCAATTTGCTATATGACATCAAAGAAAATAAAGCTCTTCATGGTGCCTATGAAGTCAGTGGCCCAGGGTCCTAAGATTGCAGACAACATTAGCTTTGTTTCAGCTAACATAAGACTGCCATCCATCTCCACCAACCATTTCACTTATCACACTTCCAAGTTCCACAAACATCTGATTGCTGCACACTATAATAATTGTGGTTTTCCCGGTCAACCCACACCAAGTAAATAATGAAAATAAGTGGGCTATTGGGTTAGTCAACTTTCATAAATTTCTGCTACCCATGGCAATCATCACCTTTCCTTTTATACAAACTACGATCCAGAGTACCATTAGTTATTTTCTTTTCAGAAAATCATTTCCAGAATAACACTAAGAAAAGAAAACCTTTTCAGGCTATCAAGAGAGACATGTACCTTGATGACATTGTTAAGAGTTATATTGAGATACCTTGCACACCTCGTGGGGAAAAATATAGCAACCTGAAATAGCCATTCCTCGATGAGATTTATATGCGATCAAACAAAATCACAACCTAAAGATTAGATTGCATCATGCAAATAGACTACCAGTCATAAGGACATCCTCGTTTCCTACCACAGCCACTTATTATACTGCATCTCACTGCTACATCACTGGTTTCAATATGAATTTTTTTACCAGTAAATACGTGTACCACTGACCTTCCGGAGTATAAGAACTGCACCAACTGATATTTCTTTCCCACGTTCTTTCTCATTAAGGACCCTGTGATGGATGCTTGCACCAATCACACCAGTAGGATCCTGACACAGTCCGCTCCTTAGATTTAACATCATTGTACAAAAAACAATAACTCGAAGATGAAGAATAATAAGGTAATTACATTATTTTAATATCCATCATAGAAAAAGTATACCTTCAGAGTCACCATGGTATCGCCAAGACTGTTTGGACTGAAAGACTTGACAATTGCAACAACCTATTATTTGACGGTCATAAAACACTATGAGCCATATCCGAATCTCAGATTTCCACCACAAATCAATTATGCGTCTGAAAGCAGCTAATTAAACTTTGAAATGACTAAATGAGAAATACAAGGGTTAATAGGAAGACAGGACGTTTTTATGGATAATATACACCGGTCAATGACAACAATCTATTTCTGATGACAACATCCTATTAGAAATGAGGAGAAAGGTTTCCTCATATGAAAAATGAAAAACATCTTTTGCAATTCCCAGTTGCATCACTACATATATTAACAATCTCATGGTAAGGCGACCACAACTGTCACCTCCCATCACCTCATACTACTAAGAGGCCCCAATTAGCACAACCACCAAAAGACTGAAGCTACCATACATTGTTATTAACGTCGGTTTGTCCATAACTGACAAAAGGAACAAGTAGTTTGTTTGTATTGGGATCACCAAAGATAGGTACTTCGAAGTTGGTTACAAGCGAAAAGTACACTTGAGGTGCTAGGCCTAAAAATTGCCAGAGAAGCAAGGAGCAAAGCAAGCACATGCCACAGCAATGTGTAGCACGAATAATTAACATATATATTTCCATACTATCATTGGTGTAACAATTTCCCTTTTTTTTCCTTTCCTTTTTTTTGGGCAAGGTAAGATATTGCTAAGAATTGAAGATAACTAACATTGTCAATATTTCAAAATATATGTAACTTTAAAAGGAGCTAATAATTTCGTAAGATAATCACAAGACAATATATCTCGCACCAGGGCATCTCTAGAAATCAAGACATGCCCTAACTAAAGCAAAACAACATAAATCATCAAAAAGTATCTTAAGTGGTTCCATTCGAAGGCATAAAAATCACAAGTTTTAAGCTTATAGATGAGGCGTATTTCTTAAGTGCTTCGATGACTACAAAACAGCAGGGGCACACCACAATGAGATCACCTTGCCTGAAGGGGTGGCAATGTGCAATAGCTGCACTTAGTCTCAGGTGTGCCCAGGCTGACTAAGGAGCTTGCTTTGATGACACTGGTTACACCATCCTTTTAGGAGCTTTGACCAGTGAAACCTATATGTTTTTTAATGCATGTCATAGCAATGCAATGATTTCAAATTTCGAAGTCTGGGTGTCCATGTTTAATGGTTGCAGGACCACCCAATCACTGTCAATTATATGTAGTTAAAAATCAACTCATGTAAAAACAAGTATATCTTATACATGCACATCTAAATATCAGTGCATCTTCTCGATTGACTGATAATCATAGCCTTGCCAACAGAATATAATAAAGTTAAATACACTTATACAACATGCTGCTTGAAACCAAAACACGAGAAGCACCATTTCTCACCTGATCCACTCTATCAGTGGAAGCTCCACTCTTAATGGAGCACAACGGTATCCCAATCACCCCATCATCACCCTTCATCAAACCTGAAACACTCAAAACATTACAAGTTTATGCAAAAGAAGTGCAAATTCATTATACACGACGACGCAATATCCATGATAAAAGGTTCAAACACCTTCACGACGCATAAAATCCAACGCAGCAAGCCATGGTCCCTCGGAGAAATCCCCATCGTCCTCATTCCCGTTTTCCACAGCTCTCCTTATATACTCTTGAGTCGTTATCACTGCATCGCCGGTTTCATTTCGCAGCAAATCCCTATCATTGCTCGCTTTACGCTTCATTGCAGCTTGTACCGCCGCTGCAGGGCCAGGAATCAGCCGCAGCTTGGTGGAAGAAGAATCAAGCAGAGAAAATGGAGATAGTGATTGGACTAGGGACTGGGATGGGTCGCGTGTGGAATGAGAAGCTAGGGTTTGAGATTGAGAGATGGGTTTTGGGTTGTGCTTCAATTGAGAGCAGGATCGGAGGGTGAATTTGGATAGAGGGGGTTTTACGGTTTGGGTTTGATGAGTAGGGCTTAGGGTTTGACGTTTAGGAGGAGGAGGAGGAAGGAAGGAAGAGAGAGAAAGATCAGAGTCATCGATATCGAGTTGTTCTTCCCATGGAGTTGGTGTTGAAGTTGAATCCATTTGAAGAATCTATTCTTCACTTTCAGTTTCAGCTCGTTTCTTTTTTTTTTTTGTGCTTGCTTGCCAGGAGCATATGAGGGAGAAAACGCGGGAAAGATACGCAATTGATTTGAATTATGAACAACCGACTTCATAATTGTTACACAAAATCTAATCGGTTGGTGGTTTAGTGAAATAAATATAGATCTTTTAATAAGGTGAGGTTCCTTCAATAAAATAAAATAATAAAACCATTCGAACGGTTTATGAGTTAAAATTTTTAGTATGACTCATTCCACTATGATTAATTTGTAAATTTTCTTAATGAAAAAAATTTAATATTATAAATTAAACTACCAATCTAATTTTTTTATTATTATTTTATAATCTATGTATATTTTAATAGGCATACAGGTTTAGAAAAGAATATAGAATAGCCTTGTTTACATAAACTAATCAATATCATGGTAATTTAGAGTTTTATATGTAATTATATGCAAAATATATTCTTTTTTTTAAACTATATTTAATAATATTATTTTATTAACTTAATTATTATAGACAAATTAAAAGACAATATGCATCCTTTAACTAAGAATGACAAGAGATTATAAAACACAAGTATTTAACGCGTTAAAAAATGAAAATATATGTTTGCAGAATAACATAAGTGAGGATATAGGTGTGTAAAGTGAAATTTACCCCTTTAAAAAAATAACTTACTAACATAGTTGATGCCATGAAATATGCAATTTTCTAAGGGAGTTTTCTCTTGATTAGCTTATCAATTTATTGGTGGAATTAATTTATAAATTGACCTAATAGAAAAAAATGATCACACTTGAATATTGACACAAAACATTGATATGGTTTTGTTGAAGGAAAGAATTATTAATGACTCAAAAAGAATATAGTAAATAAATATTAAGGACTAATTGTATATATTTTTTCTTCTTAATATTATTTTGTTAAATTAATTATTTTGAACCAATCAAAATAAACATGAATGAAAAATTTAATGAATTTAACAAAAGTTCAATTTTGTAATAGTTTGAAAATATGAAATACTATTATTAGAAAAAAATTAAGGAATAAATAAAAAATAAAATTAAAAGTCTACTTTATCATATATTTCATTGTCGACTAAAAAATTCTAATATCATAATATATATATATATATATATATATAGTTAAAGATTGAATATAAATATATCACGCCACTCCAATACGCCTGCTCTACCTGTTGTAGCGGTGGATACTGATAGAGAACGTGAGCATATAAAATAACTAAATAAATAAATATAAGCGTATACAGGAGGGGTTCAAGTTTCAACTTTATTGAGCTATAGCAATGGAGAGCCTGTTGGGTCTTCTGAGAATTCGGATCAAACGTGGTGTTAATCTTGCCGTTCGTGATGTTCGAAGTAGTGATCCATACGTCGTCGTTAAGTTGGGCAACAAGGTGTTTCTTTTTTCTTATTCACCTTTGCTTTCTTCCTTAATTAAGTAATGGGTTTTCATTTATTCTCCTTTTGGAAACTTTATCTTTCATCATACGGGTCCTTTTAATCTAGGGAATATGCATGCTCCTTTTCGATGTTCCTTATATGCACCAACAACATCGTATCTATTTTGTTTCAGATGCAATTCCAAGCCCCCTTTTTATTTTCTTTTTTTTTTTTTTTGCATTTGAAGGATGAAAAAAAGTGTAAAGCTTTAATCTTTTTAGCTGTCATGTTCTGAAATTAGAATTTATTGGCTCATCAGTTTATTATGTTTCTGTAAGCTACTTCTAACTGATAAAGGTTGGAAGTTTATACTCCAAATGAAGTGATTGCCTAAATTCCCTGAAACTTAACTCGTCGATGAATGTAGAAGGGTAGTTCATGTGTCGGAATCTAGGATAATCAGGCGTATTGTGGTATTCGATATGTCCTGATTTTTCAACACAGGGTACATAACCTTGCCTGTAAAGGGTTTTTTTTTTTTTTGGGTGTGAACGTTCCCCGTAATTCTCAATTCTATTAGGCGTTGTTTGGTTTCTTTTTATGGAATTTGATTCCTATAATCTAATTCTTGGAATTTGATTAACCGTACTTTATTTGGTAACTTAAGAATGGATATGGGATGATATTATTTTGTTAGTTAATTTAAAGTGATCATTGGAATAATAAGTAGGAGAGTAAATGTATCGCTGATCATTGATACAATAATTTCTTGTGCTGGGGTAACTTCATCAATTCTTCTGTATAATCTTAACCTGGTTCAACAGCGTTTCCTTTTAAGCTTCATTGTAGTTAATAATTGTACTGTTAAATATATTACAGCATTGCTTAGTTATTATCAATTGTCCTATCCTTACCCAGCTTGGTAAATTTCATTGGGATCGGTTGTTGCTGTCATTTCTTTATGCAAACTGCATTCTGGATTGAAAGTCCTCTTTTGGGTTTCTCTCTTCAGTTAAAAGTTTTTATGTACATTTGCGTTGTCTTCATTAAGGATAATGTTTTCATGCAGAAAGTGAAGACACGAGTGATGAGAAAAGATGTTAATCCTGAGTGGAATGAAGATCTAACTCTCCCAATTAAAGATCCTAATATTCCAATCCAATTGGTAAGTGCTTTAGTTGAAGGTTTTCTCTGCTAAGCTTCATGAATTAGCTTAGGAGTAAGGAGGAATTGAACATTCTAAAAGAAAATTGGACATTTTTTTTTTTTTCTCAACCTTCTTATGATCGAGTCATTTTCTTGTTATCTAAATAGGACATACCCAACAATCACACTTAAAGCACAAATTTATCGGAGAAAGGATTAGTTTCTAGAGAAAGTTGTTTGCCTGCCTCTTTTCCATTCCTAATCCCTGTGTTGTTTCTTGGCCCACAGTGGGCCTTTACTTGGTTGGCATAAGGATGATTGCTTTGATATTATTGAACTTCCATTTTGCTGGCACACTGTTAATATAAGAGCCAAGTAGGATGACTGCTATCATCCAAATATATAAAAGTGGCTTTTAGAGTAAATAAGATCATAACAGTGTTATTTATCCAAAAAAAAAGATCGTAACAGTGCTTGCAGAATGCGGAACAGATACTGCTTTTCTGTCATCAATCCCACTCCTTTTTTTTTTTTGGTATTGTATATTAGTGATAAATTGCCTGTCTATATTGTTCACTCTTATTTTGCTATCAGACTCTGTACGATCATGACACTTTCACAAAGGATGACAAAATGGGAGATGCAGAAATCGATATCAAACCATTTATAGGAGCCCTTAGGATGAACTTGCAAAGTGTTCCTAGCAACACTGTCATCTCAAAAGTATTACCGGGTCCAAATAACTGCTTATCCGAAGAGAGTTGCATCATTTGGAGGGAAGGCAGGCTTATCCAAGACATGTTTCTCAGGCTGAAAAATGTCGAATGTGGTGAAGTGGAGATACAGCTGCAGTGGATTGATCTTCACGGACCCAGGGGTTGATATTAAATTCTGCAGGTGATTCTTATATATGCCTATTGGCTTCAAGTTAGTATATATATCGAAATATCTAGCAAACTAGGTTGTTCACTTGAGTCTTTTTTTTTTTGCTTCTTTTGGTTTGGGGTTTGTGGGGGGGTGGGGGTGGGTGTGGGGGGGTGTGGGCGGGGGAGGAGGGGTGGGTTGTGATTGGGGGGTTGAAGAGTTCACCTGTGTCTGCTAGTTGGAAGACTCCTATGGCATGTCAGTGTTGTATGCATTTGAGATTTACTTATGTATTTTTGTGAGTGGTGGGGAAAGTAGTTTTCCTTTCTTGTGTCACATGCAAGCGTTTAATCGATCCTTAAAACTTTTTTAAGCAGTTTCTTACCACATTTGCCTTCGTGATGTACTGAGCAATTCGTTTACCTATTGATATTGTTTCAATTTTTGACAATTAATGTCTACCTTTTTTTTTTTAAAGTAATTTAACATTTGTAGTTTCAATTTGGTTGTAATTTAGTGAAAGTTTAAATATTAAATTGTGAACTAAATTCATAGTAAGATATGAAAGTGGAATAAATTGAAAATATGAGCAACAAAAAGAAAAAAGAATATTTGCCTGAGTATATGGCTATTTCAAAAGCCTTTTTTATACGACTCTTTGAATTGTTTGTGAAAGATCTAACATTTGCAAACTTGATATGATAGAATAGTTATTCTATTCTTGCAAAGCTATATTACTACATTTGGTGTGGGAAATAGCTATTAAATAGAACTTATTGCAGCCAAGTAAAAAAAAAAAAAAGCATGATTTCTTTACAGAATTAGGAAAAAAAAAAAAAAACAGCTATTCTTATATCTCTTTTCTGTATATATTATACTCTTACCCATGAAGTCCTATCCTATACCTAATCGTTCGGTCAAAGCTTACATGGGTTTAGAAGGCAATCTAATAATCTATAGAAGGAAAGGGCGTGGCGTGTTGGGCTGGCAGTGCCTTGTGTGGAAGATGGTCAATATTGAAGTGCCCGAAAGTTCTTACAATCGAGAAGGATGTCCCGCTCCACGGAGCAACTCGCGATATTTGCATCTTCAATGTTGAACGATTACCCATGCTTAACGCACATTTTCTTGCACAATTGCTATATTTTCCATTTGTTTCGAGAAAACAACTTTTAGATTGCGTCTTTACATGTTCCTTTTTTTTTTTGTTTTTTTGTTTGGCTTTTACCAAGTCTTTACGTGTTCGTTTGAAAAAATATATTTGAATAAGTGGAAAATGTTTTCCTAGAGAGTTCAAATGCTTTTTTTAATTAAAAAAAAAGGTAAATTATACACCCTATTGAAAAGTTTTGAAATTGTGTGAAACTTTTAATTTTTTAAAAGTCAACATTTGAATCTTCTGAAATTGCTATAAAGCTCACTTTCTCTATGTATTGGTTGTTTATGTATAATTTTATGTTGATATAGACAACACTTGTAATATATTTAATTAACAAAATTATTAAAAAAATTAGAAAATTAGAAAAAAAAAAAAAGAAATTCAAAAGAAAGAAAATTTTAAAAATGTATTGGTTGCCAACTAGCTATTTTCTTTTCTATATTTATTTTCTTGTATTTTTTTTGAATTTTTTGTATATTTTAATTAATATATTATATTAGTTATTTATATCAACAAAAAATCACACATAAGTAGTAAATACATAAAAGAAGTGGGCTTCATAATTGTTTTAGGGGTTTAGATGTTAAATTTTAAAAAGATAGGGGATTTGTGTAATTTCAAAATGTTTCAAAGGGTATTTGTGGAATTTCCTAAAAAAATTCCCTTTTTCATTTTGCGATTGTTTTTTGAAACTTTGATTACATAACTAGTACTAATATAAACAAATCGTATGCATATAGACGCGGCATGTAGAGATTCAACTAGTTAGTATTACATGCGTGCAATGTGAGTCATGTGTTCTATGTGTAAGAGATGAGTGTCATGCTTGAAATGGCTCTTCAAGTAGGATAAGACTAAGAAGGATCGAGAGGAGAAACAAACAATTTTAGTAGATTCACCTACAAGTGTGATAGTTGGAGGAATTGGAATGCTTTGATTTTATAGTGCTTGATCTTTGTAGTAGTGGTTGAGCTTAAATGTAAGATGCTTCAACCTTCTATTTATCTAATATTTGAAACTTGAGTATTATATAATATTTTAGAAGTCTACTAATTGATAACCAACATTAGATCATTTTAATGATCAATGTATAATATTGTTAAGGCTTTCTAAAGCCATTAACAAGCTTTTAGGAGAGATATGTACAAGTCTAATAGCATTTCAAGAGATCTTGTGAGGACTAGCAGTTTGCTAAAGTAAATCCAAAACCATTAACCAAAAACGTTAGTTAGAATTGGATTGACTAATAACATTGTACCCTAAAATGAATTCCAACAAATCTAAACCCAGTAAAGGATTCATAGTTGATCAAAGAGAGACTAACAAATTAAAATAACTAAAAGACCTTAACAATTAAACTAGCTACCTTGAATAAGTAAGATTTGAATTAGAGAATAATTTTACTTAAAATTAACCAGTTAGATGAATTAAGTGAAACATGAACCCTTATTAAGAAGGAAATCCTAAAAACCTAGATACTATAAGTTAATACTAGAAAATCCATAAGTATGCCTCTACTATAAGAAAAATGGAAATGGTAAGTAAAAACACCAAATTGCCCCTAAAAGTAAAAATTTATAGTAAAAAGTAAAAATCGGATAATAAGTAGTAAATTGTAAACTAGGATAAGTAAATTAGTAAAAGACAAGATAAAGACATTGATGGAAACTTATGTTACATGCATGTAGGACATCATCATGATCATGTTCAATATTTTTCACACAAAAAATTTGGAAAATGAAATAAAATAATAAGATATAAAGCAAAAATATGAAAAAATAACTTGTAAAATTACCCTAAAGGGCCACATGATCGCCAAATCACTCAAACATGACAAGAACATGTTAGGACAAATGATTAATATCTTTGAAAAAGTAAAGAATTAATTAAATAAATAATTTATAAAATTGGAATAATGCTAGAATATTCTAGATTTTTAGTTAAAAAATCCACTAAAATGACACACAAAAATTATAAGACACATGTCAACATGCATGATGCATGGAAATAGATGTCATTTTTCCATAATTTATAGCCCATAAAATAATTCTTAAAAAAAAAAAGGTAGTGCAAAACCTATACATAATGCCTGCCCTTTCACTCATTTCCACCCTTGAGTTGTTGGCCCCAAAATTCTAAGAGAACTTATTATTGGATAGTTTCCAATCCTTAGAGGTGGGTCAACACTTTGGTAGTGGTAGTGGTCATTGTTTGAGTGGTGTCCTACGGTGGTGGTCATGTTTTAGTAAGATTTTTCTTATATTATTATTTTACTGTTATTTTGTTGCATCCTCACATCTATAAGTTCCTTATATCCCTACTTAGCTATGTTAATTTTTCTAAATTTAATTTCTAACTGTAGTATTTTTTATAATTTTCTTAAGTTTCAGCTATATATTAAGTAATTTCCTAATTTTCAATAAAAATTAGAAATTACTAATGATAGACCATTCCTGATCATCATATCAATTAACACTTTTTATTATGTCTTGGAGCATTCATTAAATGTTTTCTATTTATTTTACAATTTTAGTCTATTTTTGCAATAAATAGCGAAAATACTAAAAATTTTAAGAAAAATATTAATATTGGTTTTTCATCAAGAATAGGCTATTTCAATCAAGTTATAATGCAAACTTGCATTAAAAGTTCATTTTAAAACTTCTTTATATTATTATTTTATCACTATTATTCAAACATATTGTTTTACTATTTCCAAAAATGTATACATACATAGCCTATACTAACCCTTTATAATATTTAACAATTATTTTATGATCAATATAGATCATCTTTTAACATTTACTATTTCAAAACCTTAATTCTCCTACACTTAATTATTTGTGACATGAAGAACTTATTTAGTATTTCCTTTCTCCTATATCGCTCATTTAACTTTACATGTCAAACCACTCGACTATTTTACATACTTTATAATCAAAATCACAATCAACGGCTACCATTTTCCCTATCTTAAGGAATTTAGTGAAGTTCAATTTAAATAATTTACCTATTAAAAGGTCTAATATAACTTAGAAAACTTATAACTACTACACTAGAATATTATGATGATATTAAATACTAATAATATAATGCTTTCTATAATGAATATTATTTAATATTATATATTAACGTGTAATATATATAAGATGTTAAATATTAATTATCTGAAATTCTAATATTATACATTAAATGATTTATAATTTATTAATATGATATGAAAATAATATTATATTCATAAGTTGATATGATTAGTATGTTTGGTGGTAAATGACATGAATATTAGATTAATTTTCATGTTTAGAGATTAATGGCTAAAAGTATGTGTTAGTAATTGAATTATGTATAGACATAAGTTTTCTCTTTTTATGTATAAAATCGGTTCAAACTACTTAAATGGAAATTTGCACTATGAATCGGGAATCTTTAGCACTTCTAAGTACGTAGTAACATGTGTATTGCTAGCTAGGTTAAAAAAATTAATTAGACTAATAATCAACTCAATTAAATATCTGCTTACTGCTTGTATTTAGTCACTTGAGGCAACAAGTGACACCTTTAGATCAAGATTATGCCTGTAGTCATATACTTTAAAATAACATATTAGTTAGGTGCTTAGGTCATCAGGTGATAACTCAGCAAATAGTTGATAAGTAAAATCGCGTTAGATAACAGGTATTATAAGTAGAGAGAAAATATATTTGGATTCATTGGGGGATTATGGGTTTTGATGAACAATATGATATAGTTGGACCATAATCAATCAAGCTGCATAATAGTGAGGTCACTTAAACGAGATTACTTTGGTTTTGGTGATGTGGAGTTTGGTTGCTCCCATTAACCTTCGATTGTTGCTGCAGTGGAATTGGATCTTAGGTTCTCCTATGCTGGTTGTTTACTTAAATAAGATAATTTAATGAATTGATTGATTCTTTGCTGCATTAGTGTATAGGCCTATTTGACATATGTGTATGTGTTTACGTTATTATATACTAGGCCTTTGTAGCTCACTTCTCTTTTCTTTTTTAGGTGAGAATTATTTGATAAATCTACCTTACGAATTACTGGGTTTTGGCTTCAAGGAGGAGCATAGGGATGAGTTCACAAACATAGATTACGAGGACTATTTTTGCTTTCTCATTTTGAAGTAATTAATTGAGTAAAGGATTGTATTTGAAGCTTGGGTGGTTGACCTAATGATTAAGAAGGGTTAACATAGGTTGTGGTCAACAGCCCTACTACCCATAGTGATCCTCTTCTAGTTTTTTCCTTGCTTTTTATTTTATTTTTAATTTTTTTTAACACATCCTATTGTAAAATTAAGGTTCTTAGGGTTCAATCAATAAATTCTCTAATTGTAATTCATGAACCCTAATCTTTGAATCTAATAAGATTCTTTTTCTTTTCTTATTAACAAATTTATGAGAATTGCAAATTAAAATCTTATAATAAATTCTTTTATGATTTTCTTATTCAACACAACTCTAATTTTATTAATTACAAGAGTATGTTGGTAACCTTTAATAAGGTTTTCAAATCAAGCCTAAATCAATCCTTAAGACACTATTTTATTTTGATTTTTGAAATTACATTTTAGGTCATTACTATTAATCTCTATTCTTTATTAAATTCTTACATTATGCTAATTACGAAAAATATTAGGAATCGGATACTCATTATTACACGCTCCTAGTCTTCTTCCTTTTTTTACTATAACAAGAAGATTCTTATTGGTGTGATTTGTAATGAGGAAGCTAGGGTCAGTTTACAGGATTTAAGGTAAGTTTGATGGGAGACCCATTTCAAGAAGTCATTTAATTACTTTCCCCTTTTTAATTATTCATTAATATTGGTAATATATCCATTATAAAGTTTTTTGTTTTAGGGAAGTATGCTGAGTATGCCGTTATTCCTTTGTGGTTATTATAATGTCTTTTAATAGGATGAAATTTTGCTGTCCTAGCTCTGCTGTACCAAAATGTCTTGTCCAATAAACATGTAACACGTGGCGGAAAAATTTGTCTATGTTCAATTGCCTTTGCATTTTTTATTTTTCCATCCAATGTTTCTGCTGTCATCATTCATTCACCTTATCTTTTAAAATTTTCATTTATTTAAAGATTCATGTCACATTTGGCACTTAAATTTTATCTATTTTTAAGTTTTAAAGTATTAATTTACTACCTAAATTTTATCTATTTTTATAATTAATTATCTAAAATTTATTTATTTTTATAATTAATTACCTAAACTTTATCAATTTTTACAATTAACTACTTGTTTAGATATTATAAATAGCTACAAAAAGTTTATAAGTAATAAATTAACACTTTTTAACTTTAGATAGTTAATTACAAAAATAGATAAAGTTTAGGTATAAAATATGATATTTATCCTTTATTTAATTGTCATATATTTTAGTTTCCGTAATTATCCAAATTAGAATATGCACTTTTCCTCCCACTAGCTTTAGGGATAAACACAGAATTATGTAACTAGGAGGGCTAGATTTAACTTATATAAGTCAACATTAAAATTACTCATAGACTAATATTTGCTCAATAAGATCAAAATATTTGTAGTATTTGCAATGTAATTATTATATGTAGTGTAGTAGTATTAAATAAATAACAACTTAGAAAGATTTATTTTAATAACTATAATTTTGTAGTGAACTCATTGACTAATATTCGCTTGTTAAGATTGAAATATTTGTAATACTCATAATATAATTACTATTTACGGTATAATAGTAATAAATAAATAAATAGCAACTTAGAAAAAATATTTAGTAAACTATAATTTTGAAATTAATGAAATTTAATATTATTAGTTGTTGTAAAAACAAGTTAAAAAACAACAAAAAAAAAATGTTATGCAAATAACGTAAAAATATATGTAACTTGAATACGAAAAATGATATTTATGGCATTTGTACCCATGATCACCAACAATTAAAGTTAAACATGTTTTTTTTCAAAGGATAGTTTTTTAAAATTATAAATATAATGCATATATATATATATATATTCTAACGTACATAACTAGCTCTTTCATGCCACGTACCAAATTAACGTGTGCAAGCAAAAGTCTACCTTCCATAGTAATTCATCTAAATTTCAACTTCATTTTCTCTTAGGTAGCGTTTGGTTGGCATTGAAATTCGGCACTGGACTGGACAAAATTTTTTGTCCCTCGTTTGGTTGCCACACATGAAGGAAGTACTGGACTAAACACCAATTACGTACTGGACAAAATCAGAAATTTTAGTACCACATGTAATTCGGTACTAAAAATTAGGTACTAGACTAAATGTAATTTTTCTGAAATTCCGGATTTGCCCTTCATACTTACCTTGAAAGAAAATAAAAATAGTAAGTATAATAATAAATGATAAAAATGTAAAAATTCATAAAAAATAATAAAAATATTAGAAAAATAAAAATAAAGATTTAGATTTTGAAATAGGATAGATAAAAATCTAGGAGAAAATTTTTCAATAAAAATTTAATAAAATTATAAAAATTTAATAAAAATTATGAAAATTAATAAAAGTTAATAAAAATAATAAAAATTATAAAAATCATAATAAATTAAGTAAAAAACCAATAAAAATTTATAATAGTATAAATGAGTTGAAAAATAAAAAAAATGAATTTTTATCACTTAGAAAAATCATTTTCTTAAATAAATCCAAAATTGGTGTTTTTCCTTAAAATTATCATTTAAAAAAAAAATCAAATTATCAAGCCTAGGTTTAGATTTTTTAGAAAAATCCTAAAATGGTTAAAACATAAATTAAAAGAAATTTCATAATTAAAATTCACAAACACACTAAAGTTTTTCAAGAAAAGTGAACTACAATTTATTTGATCCTGAATAGCAGGTACGTAAGCACCCATTTGGGGCAACCCTAAAAAGGAATAAAAAATATTTTCCTAGCATAATTCACTTAAAAACACAATAAAAGACGACAAAAATAAAATAAAGATATTTTGAGATAAAGTAAATTTTAGGAGATTAGGTGGTAACCTTAGGGTTTTAATAGGTTAGCCTCTAAACTTAGAAACTCCGGTTTTCCCCTTTCCTCTTTTCACAAAAAAACGAGAAGAGGAAATCACGACGACTAATGGTCCAAATTAGGACTAATCCGCTCCATTAGTTTTAATTCAATCTTTCCCAACAATAGTTAGGTGGCGACTACAAAAATAAAACGAAATTCTTTTTCCTATAATATTTAATATAATATATTAAACTTTCAAGTCATTTTTTTTATAATAATATCAAATATATATAAATAACTATGATATAAATAAAAGGAAAAAATTGTCAATTTTACTCTGTCCAGTTCAGTACTTTGTAATTTCAAACACTACACAACACAAAAGCCTTCTCTAGTAATTAAAAAGAGCAAAACTGTCAAATTTACTATGTCCAGTCCAGTACTTTGCAATCCAAACACTAGACATCATAAAAATCCTTGTCCAGTACTGAACAAACCAAACGTGGTACAAAAATATTTTTTGTCCTGTCCTTCTTTTTTAGTACTGTCTAGTACTCTTGTTCTGTCCAATACCAGTAACCAAACGGTACCTTAGGTTTTTCTTTCTTCTTTCTTCCCCCCCCATCACAACTTGCTGCAATTCCATTCGTACACCCTCATGATTTCCATTCATTAACAACGTTAGAATTCATCACTTGATTTTTAAAAACTTGCATGTATGAATTATGATTTTCATGTATATTAAAATATCTTAAATTCATTCAAGTTAAGATAACTGTTTTGAGTTATATTTAGTCTCGATTGAATACCATTGTATATCAATTATTTTAATATTCATATATAGAATATTCTTTAATGATTCAATCATATAATGCATTAATAGCTATATAATACCTCAAAATGTGAAGAGAAAGATAATGCAAGTCCACTACATATTAATTATTTTAGCATGTAAATCGATAAATCTATGAATTTAACCGTATAATACATTATACATTAGAGATATTGTGATAAGAAAAAAAAAAAAGAAACAAAGGAAAAACTAAGAGAAAAAATGGGGTTGAAATTTAGATTAATTAATATAGAAGGCAAAGTTTTACATGCACACAAGTTAATTTGGTACTTGGCATGAAAAAGCAAATGGGATGAAAAGTGCAGATTCTAATTTGGGTTGTGATGATTACAGAAACTTAAATATACAAATAAAAGGAAAACTTAAAAGATAAAAAATTTGAAGACGCAACTACAATTTCACTTTGACAAATTTATGTCACCACATGTCACATGTTTATTGGATGGGATAGCCAAATTTCATCCCTTTTATTTATTTCCATTATATTAATGTTTTATTGTATTAAATGGCCTCTTTACTCAAGGTATGGCCAATTGATTGAGTTGAAGAAGAAAAATGGGAGATTTAAGATATTATAAATGTATTTGTTGTGAATATGATGCCTAAATAAGATAACAACCAGTTGTTATTGTATTAATGTTAGGCTTACATGTGAATCATATGGATGTGTAATTATAATAACTCCTAAAGTAGGAGTGAATCATTGTTAAAATATTAAGGTTTTAATAAATAGGTTTATTTGGTAAAGTTTTAGATGGAAAAAAAAAACTACCTTTGCGTAAAAAATATATATATATATATATATAAATCATAAAAAAGGAAACTTTTCTAAATGAAGGCTCTTTTCATAAAACCATTATCAATCCTCAATCGATTGAACTAATAAACCACAGAATAACTTCCTAACGTTATCTTGAGCATTTTGGTGCCTCCGTAAATTGCCTTAAATACTTACTTCATATTTTCTTTTCGCAAACAAAATGATGAAACGACAAAGAAATGGAGAAAAAAGAAATTCAATTTAAAAAGCCAAGGCTGGTGCTTAGGGAACTCTGCAAGTGTGCAGCTCTTAAACCTGTATCTTGAAAAAAAAAAAAAACGAAGAAAAGTAAAAGCACTATTTTGCATACTTCTCCACACACAAGCTCACGAACCAAAACACATGCTCTCACATTTTTCCAGTCTCTCTCCATCATCACTACCACCAACGCGAACAAAGCCCTCCTCTTCCTTCTTCAACTCTTCACATCTCACCAACTATTCACTTACTATATCTATCTAATAGTTCTCAAGAACAGTTAGTTTGTCAAAAACATGATCACAATAGCAGATTTTTACCATGTTATGACTGCCATGGTACCACTTTATGTGGCCATGATTTTAGCTTATGGTTCAGTAAAATGGTGGAAGATTTTCACTCCTGATCAGTGCTCAGGTATCAACAGATTTGTGGCACTTTTTGCTGTTCCTCTTCTGTCCTTCCATTTCATATCTACAAACAATCCTTATGCTATGAACTTCAGGTTCATAGCCGCAGATACACTCCAAAAAATCATTGTTCTGGCAGTTCTGTTCATTTGGAGTAAAATAAGCAAAAGGGGTTGTTTAGAATGGACCATTACTCTCTTTTCACTTTCTACACTCCCAAACACTCTTGTTATGGGCATTCCTTTGCTGAAAGGAATGTATGGTTCTTTCTCAGGGAGTTTGATGGTTCAAATTGTTGTTCTTCAATGCATCATATGGTACACTTTGATGCTTTTCATGTTTGAATACAGAGGTGCAAAGATGCTTATTTCCGAACAGTTTCCCGACACTGCTGGTACTATCGTATCAATCCGTGTTGACTCAGATATCGTGTCATTAGATGGTAGACAGCCTTTGGAAACTGAAGCTGAGATTAGGGAAGATGGTAAGCTTCATGTAACTGTAAGAAAATCAAATGCTTCAAGGTCCGATATTTTCTCAAGGAGGTCACAAGGCTTTTCCTCAACCACTCCTAGAACATCTAATTTAACCAACGTAGAAATATACTCACTACAGTCCTCTAGGAATCCTACTCCTAGAGGGTCTAGTTTCAATCATAATGATTTTTACTCAATGATGGGAGTTGGGAGAAGCTCGAACTTTGGTTCAAATGATGTTTATGGGTTCTCGGTGTCCCGTGGACCGACACCAAGGCCGTCAAATTTTGAAGAGGACGGTGTGACTAGTGGTAAGACAAGGTCGCATTACCATGGACAAGGTGGGGGTAATCATCAGTACCCAGCACCAAATCCTGGCATGTTTTCTCCTAAAAGTGGTAATGCTAATAATAATCCGAATGTAAAGAAGATTAGTAATCCTAACGGTCAGGTTCAACAAAGAGGTGAAGATGGAAATAAGGACCTACATATGTTTGTTTGGAGTCAAAACGCTTCTCCTGTTTCCGAGGATTTCGGAAACAATGAATTTGGTGGTAATGAGGTCAAAGAACTGAGATTGGCTCTGTCTCCTGGGAAAGGTATATATATTACACCCTAATAAAATTAAAAAAAAAGAAAGATTAGATGCTTCATTTTTTAGTCACTTTTAATACTTTTTTTTTTGGTTAATTTATTTACAAATAAACCAGTATGTATTAGAGGTGTTTTATTGGATTCTATTTTCAGTTGAGAAAGAAGAGGAGATTGTGGAGAGAAATGAATTAAGTTATGGAGAACAAAAGCATGAAGGTGATAAAGTGGGTAATGTGAAAGCCATGCCATCAGCTAGTGTGGTTACGAGGCTTATATTGATCATGGTTTGGAGAAAGCTCATCAGAAACCCCAATACTTATTCCAGCTTGATTGGCCTCACTTGGTCCCTAGTCTCATTCAGGTAAAAGTATTTTTTGCACTCATTTCTGCTGTCAAATTTTATCATATCCTGATGATGCCCTGTAATTGTAATGTAATGAATGGTGCAGCTATATGAAACAGCTTCTCTGTTCAGTTTCCTTTTTTTTTTTTTAAATTTAAATAAATTATTAGTTAGTGGGTTCTAATATTTCTGTTTAATTAATTTAAAATTTTTCTTTTCTGAGATTGTTGCAGGTGGAATGTCGAAATGCCTGCCATTATTGCAAAATCTATTTCCATTCTGTCAGATGCGGGACTAGGCATGGCCATGTTCAGTCTTGGTCAGTTGGTCCAAATTCCTTGCTTATATTTCCTTACACTTTTCATATCATATCAAATAATAAATAAACAGAAAGCTAATAATATGTTCCTAGTATATTCTTTGTTTCCATTAGTACTTGTTATTGAATACTAGTTAATAAATTTAAAATAAAACAGAGATGTTTTTCTTTTTAAATGGATTATATACTCCATTAAAAACAAATAAATAGCAAGATATAAAGTTTTTCTTTTGATACTTGATAAGCATCATAAAATACCCGTTAACATTTTCTTTTTCTTTCTTATCTAAATATGGAGAACTATTAACATGGTGTTTTTTTTTTTTTTTTTTGCAAAGTTTCTCAGTTGTCCATGCTAACATGCTCCACATCTAGTACTTGTTATCTTATTCAATATAAAAATTTTAATAACCATTTTCAAGTTATTCCATTCGATTCAAAGAAAAAAAAAAAAGAACTTAAAATCGAATTTAAGTATAGAAGGGTTATTTTTATGAAGTGAGAACACAAGGAAAGGAACAAACACGAAACAAATGTAGATGGGGTGGTGGTATTGATGATGACGATGACAGGTCTGTTCATGGCATTGCAACCGAGGATCATAGCATGTGGTAATTCCATAGCAGCTTTTGCAATGGCTGTGAGATTCCTTACAGGTCCAGCTGTCATGGCAGCTGCCTCCATTGCTGTTGGCCTTAGAGGTGTTCTTTTGCACGTTGCTATTGTCCAGGTAAACTCTTTTAACAAAACATTCTCTCTCTCTCTCTCTCTTACTTTCTTCTCTGCTTGCTCTCTGCTCTGCCTCCTTCTGCCACAACCAATCCTACTCTTCCTGCTTTATCAAAGTAAAGTTCTTCCTTTTTCTCACATAAGCTTTTTTTTTTTTTTAGTCTGCCATGTTGTATTTTCTTCGTTGCCTCTAACTAGTTAATCAATAGATATAATTGCATACAAATCCTTGCAATTATTTGCCATGTGCTAATAGTTTTGTTAATTTCTAAGATGTGATTTCACTTTTCATTGTTTTAAAAATATAAAAATAATCTTTAAATCATTTCTAAAATTCAATATGGATTGTTTAAAAAATGACACTAGCACAGATTGGGAATATGAAGTCATTTGTACTCAGCATATTGTTTAAGAGCATGTAAAATTTAAAGAAATCTCATTTATTAAATTTGGCTGTAAGTTAATAGATTCCATCGTTCCTTTTAAAAAATTTTGTGCTAATAGCAATACATGAATTTACATTTATGAAAAAGAGTGTTACTTTATAGCTAGATAATTTAAATGAATTTTTATGGATGTTGTAACTTGGTATACTATTGTTGATTTTTTTTTTTTTTAAATTTCTGTGCTTGGATATAAATATAAATAATTTTGCTTAAGGATTTAATGAAATCCAAATAATTTTTGGCTTTTCTTTTCTTGTTGAAAAAAAAAAAAAAAGGCAGCTCTTCCACAGGGGATTGTTCCCTTTGTCTTTGCCAAGGAATATAACGTACACCCTGACATTCTCAGCACAGCGTGAGTATAAAATCCTACCTAATAATATCTCGTTTACTTCAATCATTCCAATTACTTTTTGTAGTTTTTCTTACTTCTCATTTTTCTTTTTTGCAGAGTGATATTCGGCATGTTAATTGCTTTGCCAATAACACTTGTCTACTATATTTTATTGGGCATATGAAATACTAAAAACGAACAAGGAGCGAAGATGGTACTGGTCATTGGACCTTGTGCACACCATGAAACTAACACTGGTGCCATCAGCACTGATGGGGTGCTTTACCTTTGAATTCTGGAGCACATAACAAGTGACAAAAATAAAGAAAAGAAAAGATTAAAAAAAAAAATGTACAACAGAAGAGAGAAATGGAAGAGAACATATGTAAGTGAATGAAATTTCAGCTTGGATTACTTTTTTCAACTAAGGCATTGTAAGATAACGTTTGTGGTCAATCGATTAGGGGTGAAACAAGAAAGTGCTTCTTCTGTTTTTCTGTAATTTCCTTTGAATGATAATTCGAAGAAATTAGGCAGAAAAGGAAAGAAGAATGACAATGATTCATGCCCTAAAGCTTTTTCACTCTATTGTACTCTTGTAATGGCTAAGATTTCTCGCTTCTTTATTAATGAGGAGTTGATTATCCATATTCTCTACAAGGAAATAAATTTTAGGTATTTAAGGTTTTCTTCTTTCTTTCGGGGCTAGGATTATCGTCTCCTTATCATTATTCTTTAAGTTACCATTATCTAAATCTAGTAGTAATATGGTACTTTTGTATTTAACTTTTAGGTTAATTTATAATTAACAATTTAAACTTTTTTTTAATACCAATTAGAATAGCCAATTGAAATTTTTATAGATAGTATTACTACTAGAATTAACTTGAATCTATCATCACTCTTTTATGCTTAGAGGTAAAACTAGAGATATATTTTGTGTTGACTTAGGAGACTAGTATTGACATAGTGGTAGATGCATTTTATAATGTTTGATGAGATGAAGTCATTTGAGCCCACTACATGTTTAGACGTGTTTCCTAAATGTGATAAAAGTGATATCAAAGATAGTAAAACTCCAAAACTCTATTTATTAGTTATACTAGTATTATTAATAGATCTCGTTGAGTGTGTGTGACTTGCATGAAATAAGCAAAATGAGCTATGGGAGTGCTAGACATGTCACTTCAATGCTTAAGTTAGTATTTGTGGAAAGATTGTAGTGATAAAGTAGCAAATGTGAGCATTAAATGATAGAGTTTTGATCCCTTATTAGAAGGCCTAATTTTGTATTTATAGGAGGACGATCGAGGTGATAAATACCCTCCACCCGTTCTTTAACTCTAGATTTGGTGGAGAACTATGAAAGGAGTTATGGGGATGTTGGCTTATCTTATTGATTGAACTCTCTTTGCTTGTCTTGATTTGAACTCTAGGCTGAGCTGTCTAACTTAGACTTGGCTAGCTAACTTGATTTTGAAGGCTTATCTAAAATAGCTTGTCAACAATTAGAGTAGAGTTTAAAAAACAATACATAAAGAAACTTGTTGGACAATAAGAAAAACTATACGATGGAATGGGTTATCAAGGGACCTATTTAAGTGTCTATGCTGCACATTTAATAGATAATAATGCTGGGCATTCGTATCCATCGAATCCTTATAGGTCGATATACAAAATCTGTGTAGTTTGGAAAATCTTAATAGTATGTAATTTAGCATGTGCCATAGTATAGATTAACATAACATTTAAATTGATATTAGGCAAGGTTTGGTCCCATGATTAAAGTGAGACGCTGCATGAGTTAGGGAGGCTGAGTCGCGAGAGAGACATGATCAAATCAAATTGTTATCCGTACAATATTAGAACACAAGAAGACGGTGGCTTTAGACTCGCCACGAAACAAAGTGGGGTTTGATTTGATGTGGACAGGGCAATGGTTTCTTTTTCCCATATCTTATACCAGTCCCCCGATTAGTCATGTGCGTTTGGAGATTTCCCCATGAAGAAGATTCTCTATTCCAATGGGGGATCCAAATGAAAACAGCGAAGATATACAAGCAATCTTCTCTTGAGGAAATAATGCCCCTCGTATACTAGCTTTATCCTTGCCTTCTCACATTTCAAATCGTAAAAAAGAAGCTTGAAATAAATAAATAAATTGCTATCCCTACGATAGATACACCAATTCTTAGTTAAATAATTATATGGTGATTTTTAATGAATATTTAAATATCGTAACAAGTATATTGTTAACATAGAGTTTTTTCGAGTATCAGGATTATGTGAGAGATCTTCCCATCAATTTTATTTTATTTTCAGGTCCAATATAATGAGGGAATATGATCACCTATAACGTGGATGATGTGTTCCCTACCATATATAAGGATACAATTTAAATATTTTCTACTTAAATAAAAAGAGAAAAAAAAAAGTAAGATGAAAAAGAGAGTATCAAAGAATAATAGGCATTCCATTTAATTCAAATATAATAGCTTGCGTAAGTTGTAAATATTGACAGTATATTGATGGAGAAAGTAGAATATTAAGGGGGACATTAATGGTAACATATACTAATAAGTCATAAATTAATATATTGATATTAATGGTAACATATACTAATTTTTTAAATATATATTCTATTTTGCATAATAGATGGATCTTGAGACAAAGTAGGAGGGACATTGATCACAGGTCGTCTAGGACAGAGTGATAAATGACCTTTCGCTTGTTAATTAGTTTATGTTTCATTAGGGATAGTAAAACATTTCATGTGTTATTGTTATAGGATCAAGCAATTCTCGTTGTTTGACGGTGCGAGTTGTCACTCCATCACACCATCCCCCTTGATCATCGAATGGAGCCATACTTGCATTTAGCTGGATTCGAAGGTGCGAGCTAGGTGTTGTACATACCACTAGATTGGCACATGATTATAGCATTGGTGGAGTGATGGTGGCTAGAGACACACACATTCCACATGCCAACAAGGGAGTTTACTATCGCCTTATAGGATGTGGAGATCCAGTTAGGACTCCCCGTTGATGGTCAGGTAGTTGTAGGGAGTAGTTGCTTGGATTGGGATGCGATATGTGAAGAATTGCTAGGGGCAAGGCCGAGGCTTAGCGGTAAGGAGGGCCGCATTAGTATCACGTGGCTTTGTGATATGTTCTGGATGCTCCCACCTACTGTTGATATTGTGCAAATCCATTGATATACGTGTGCCTACATAATGTAGTTGCTGGAGGGATTTCTCTTTGCTAATAAATTTAGCTCCCTCGTCCGTGTGATGTGGTTACCCTTGTTGGAGCATTTCGACATTGATGGGATGTATAGTTGGGGGTCCTCATGTCTGGTGAGGTTATATCGCTAACTTTGTGTTGCATCATTGCTGTTGGCACACGAGATTGGAGGGGTTGCAATTCTCCTACAAGCGTGGGCTTGGGATAGATTTCCCTACATAGCACCCCTTAGTCGACATGGACTTTATATAGAATCTGGATGTCCATTGGCGGTACGTTGGAACACGAGGAAGGATACACAGTATCACCACTCCCACGTTGTCAGCACATATCAGGATGCATTGGATTGGCAGAACATGTCGCAGGTATTTCGGTAACCTATTTTTTTTCTTTGCAATTCATCATATTGATCATTTACAATGAATACAATTTCCTATTTTTCAAGTGGAATGGGAGCTGTATGATGGGAATGTAATTATTCTTTTGCCTAATTTCTGCAAAGGTGGCATGCACATTTGGACGGCTCGAGTTCCACTAATTTGTTTCCACATTATTGAGTGGCATTTCTCGGATTGAGGGTTAGGTAGATTGGTGGGTTCTAATATATCCCATAGCCGGTAAATACACAGCCAGAGCTCTATCCAATTGACATGTGGGGAAGGATTGATGTTGATTGGTCTGTCCACTATGTAGAGTATATATAGATTTGGGAAGAGTGGCTCCATTGAGTGGTTCACATAGAGAGCCCTAGTGGTGTGCATGACAATTACATGCAATGGAATTGATCGATCAGCCAGCGCTAGATTGGACACATGGGGGTTATGTAAGGATTTTTGGTAAGTATGATTTACATCAACAGTTTGTAAGTGAATAATTGCATGATCGTTTCTTATTTAATTTACATTTTGTTTACACTTGTAGGGTGAAACCTTATGACAAATCTACTTAGCGTCAGATCTAGATACGGCCATGAGAATAGCTGCTTACGGTCTTCATTTCATGTATCAGCACCCGGGGGGGAGGGGGTGGGAGGTGGTGGTTAACATTGTACCCACAACTACAATAACAACATACCTAAGAGGTGAAGGTGTAGGCACAACCGATTCTTGCGTGGCCTAAAACTGAGGTGAGATACAACAAAATCCAATATAGGACTAGTAGATGCCCATTGATTCCAATGTGATGTATGCTAGCTTAGGGCCAATTTTTAGCCAATACGAGACACCACATCAACATTCTATAAGTAGTCCTGTTCAAACACCGTCGGCTCCACAGAAGAAACGATATGAAAAATAACCTATGTACCAAGGTGAATCATCAACTTAGCCTGTAGAGTGGAGTCCCTTACTTCGGCGAGTGTTTGTCGATACTCCATAACAGCATCTAACATAGGAATCTAAAGCTTCTTTAGCTCCATTTCCAAGGCTAACCAACGCCTTCGCTCGGCTAGCAAGACAATTTACTAAGGGGAGGAGATAGGATGGGATAGGAACCAATAATTTATTATTCATTTCATATGTATATGTTCCATTGAAACTACGAAGTTGATGTATTTTTATATTTTGTAATGAATTACTACGTATTTCGTCTAACATATAATGTTAGCATTTTCCCGTTACACATGCAATGTATACATATGCAAAATTACAACTTCGAATATGTGAAAACAAATTAACAAATGTCTAAAAAAATTAACATTTGATATAACTTCTCAATAAATTACAAAATTGTAAATATATATGTAGAAGATCAAGAACCCTCCTTCTGCAATGTCAAAACAAACTCGATGAAGTGATCGAGAATTCACTTAAGCTGCAAAAGGGAAAAAGCTAATGCTAGCATCACAAATGCAATGTCTAACGTGATGAAATGCGTATCGATATCAATCATTTACCATTATTACACCAACATGGGCATGTTCTTCTATTATGTCCCTTTGCTATGCAAACTTTACATGTGATTTGATTTGGATGCTCCCTAATGCCCATTTCCATGTGGTATATTTTCCGCCTTGGTTTTCCCTTCTTCTGTGTGAGGTCTCCCCTTGGGTGGAGTAACGAGAAGTGTACTGGCTCCTAATTTAACTCATCGCCTATAGGCATGAAGTGTGTCCTATATGTGTGCTTCTGATGCATCCATATGTACCAATCAAGTATAAAGTACATCATATCAAGCCTAAGTGAGGTAGCTACTGCATATATATGGGAGCATGGAATTCTATATATTTGCCGCTTCTAGCAATTGCATGTGTTGCGGGCAAAGTCAACAACGTGCGTTCGGCCCCCTCTCCTTAACCCGCTAGTGACATGACGACTACCGGTGAGGTATTCGAAAACTCCATCGTGCTTGTTATAGTCGATGACTTTGTGGTTGCTAGCTCGTAAACTCCATTTATCGATTTTTTAGGTTACATATTTGGTAAAAATTCTATCATTTGCCATATTCTTTAATGCCTTCGTATACTTCTAGATGAAGTACCCCATGTAGTTGCAGAACGTCTTCTTCATTAAAGCAATCACAGGTAACCCTTGTGCCCCCTTCAATACATAATTGTAGCTTTTAACAACAATGGAGGTCATATACCTAAACCGATAGCAATTTTCATGAGCTAGCGTTCACATATACAACGGCACATCCTCAAACCAGTCTAATGCATTCGGCTTAATAATCCCCAACTACTCCATCACATAGTTTAACTTGCGAGATAGTGCTTGCAACCTGGCATACGATACCGATCTCTTGCATTGCATGTTTTTATGTGCCGAGTTAAAGTTGCTTACAAGGTGTCGTAGACAAAATTGTGACACCACAAATGGAGGCTGCCATCCATTTGCTTCTTCTTCAATTGTTAACTTGATGCCTTCGTGTTTATTCGATATAAGGCAAATGGTTTCATGACTTTCACGGTCACCAATAACATATTCCTTCAATTTCCTCAAAAACCAGCCTTATGTCTTAATAGTTTCCTGATCAACTAGAGCGATTGTTAGTAGAAGTATATGGTTGTTGCCATCGATTCCACAAGCAACTAGTAACTTGTGAGTGTACTTCCTATATAGAAAAATGACATCAATGGTAATAACTATCCTAAGGAATCTCCACGCTACAATACATGGCTTAAATGCCTAGAATACCTACTTTAAAGTAGACATGCCAGGGCTAGTCAATCTACTCTACCTCAAATCAATTTGTGTTCTAGGATTTGTATTTTCTATTGCATTCAGAAGTTTAGGTAGTTCATTATAAGACTTCTCTGAGTTCATGTACACAAGGTCAATAGCCCATTTCTTCCTCTCCTAAACCCGTCTCCTGTTGATCTTGTAGCCAAATTCCTATTCGACAACAGAAGCCAGCTCGACTACCTTCAAATTAGGATTGTCCCTAAGAAGATTTACAAATTTACTAGTAAGGAGATTACAATCTAGCTGTGGGTGATCCTAACTAATTAGCAGGTTATTGCATGTGTGTGGAACCTTGAATCTCGTTACTATGAACGTGCCCTCCAACTTCTTCTTTCAGGCTTGAAGCCTCCATTTACAACCATTGTTCCTTCTTAAATAATAAACATACTACAATAATGGACTAGATTCAATAATAGTGAAGTTATGATGGTTCTTCACATGGTAAACCTTCACTGCTTGTATCACATCTGCTTTCATTTTGAATCTCATGCTCTTATAGAAATCGTTACTGTTGCTCGAACCACTGCAAATATTAGTTTGCTCTTGCTTGAATTAAATGTAACCACCATCACCTCCAACGTTATAGTGCAGAACATGATCTCTAACTGCTATGCTTGGTGGTTCAGCTTGCTCTGATTGATATATTGGCTATCTTTAGTAGGTATATATGGTTGGAGAGTCTTCTTCAAGTACTTTACCTCCTTCGTTTTCACTTTCCCCATTTTCCTCATAAGAACTCTCCTTGTTATCGGTACTCTCCTCAACATTCATTCCTACATTGATGTTAGTTGCAGCCTCCGCTCCTAAACGAACCATGTATGGATCTTGTGTATCTGGTCGTTGTAATACTGGAGTAACTGCTCTAGCTATTTTGTCTTCATCTTTAATTTCCATCGGGGTTAGAATTGAGGGTTGAAATTTCGATGGCTCGGGCTGCATTTCTATAATGTCATGTGACGAATTGATGGGAATCTACCTTGCGATCCTGATAGTCAGGGAACCTGATTTGGATGATGATCCAAATCACTCACATGTATCCATTTTCTTTATCTAATAATGTTTGAGTTGTAATATAGCAGGTATAGTGATAAGTTTTTACGGGATGCCACATGACCTACACTATTGATTAAATTAGGAACATCATCAGACTCACATCTAATGGCCCGCAATGATCTCAATTGACTTGAAGAATTGGCTCTTTGAAGACCATCTTTATATTTGTTATTTTTCTTTGAATCGGTTACTTTGTAATCATTTTTGGGACATTTTGATTTGTTGTAATTTGTTGAATTAGGATCGGCTACATTAGTGGCATAGACGTAAATTTTTGGACATTTTAACCATAATTAGAGCTAAATACTTACTAAAGTAGGGTTTGTGGGAGCTTTTTGAACCATATTTTTTTTAGATTTAGAAAACGTGAGGAACACCTCCTTTTTCACGAACTCTTATCATTTCTTGAGTGAAGTGTAGCGAGTGGGATTTGATCCTTATTGTGCGTAATATCAACAACGTCAAATCCATCATAATTCCCAACTAGTGAGTCATATTTGGTGAGGAATTAGTTTATCCTTTTTGTTTATCATTCATGCAATTTTTAGGGTTTGATTCAATTTGATTTCATATCCTTTAGATTGTGTTTATTGAAATTGAATTCAAACATTGCAATTGTGAATTTGTAATTCTCATTTGTTATTTGCGTGATCATCATTTGGCAATTGTTCTCCACGCCCCTTTTGAGAATTGTTAATTGGTTCTCAATTAGTTTTTGTATGCTTATACATTTGGATTTGGTTTTAAGGCACATCACGAATGTGGCTAATTGCTTGTATCAAATATTTGCCTTATGTAGGGCCTCCCTAAATCGTCAGAAATTCTGATGTATAATTGTTTTATGCCACGATCTTCATATGATTCAACAATTTAAATAAATTTTTCAATATCTTTGTCATCTCTAATTACCATCAATGCATAACATGTATTGCCTCAATAAAATATAGGATGCTTGTGAATTATCTCAACCCCCACTTTGGTTGGATCGACTCCGATGCTACGGTATATTCTGTATAAGAATTTGTTGTAGTTGTAATTTTTCTTCATTTTCAACTGCTTCACCAGATCCCTGTTATATTTCGGTACCCAGTTACCAGTCACAATATTTCCAAATGCATAGATCATCAATTTCATGTAGTCAACCATTGTTTTCCTATCTATAGTATATATAAATTATAAGCTTTTAAAAAAATATGATAATTTCCAATAACAAAATTGTAAAAATTTACATAAAAAACTATATCATTTTTAATTTAATTTTTTCCCATAATTTCCAAACAAATTTTTTCTAAAAATTTTACACTTTATTTTTTCATAATATTTTCATTGCTAAAAATTTTATAATTATTGTATTATTTTACAATATTGTAAACATTATTTCATGTTCTAGGTATTACAAATTTTCATGACAATATTTTTTTATAACAATATAGATAATATTTTTAATTTAATATTTACAAATAATATCAAAATTTTCATCATTACAAAATATTTTCATATTAACGAAAAAATTAATATCACATGTTATGTATTATAGGATCTACATAAATCATATCTTATACATTACAAACTAATAATAAGCAGTAATATTTTCTACAAAATATAACGTTATAGCAATATTTTTCTCAAATAATAACAAAAGAAAAAAAAACTTCAACTTTTTATAAAAAAACATACCACAATCAATTAATTATTGAGAAAATACTTAGATCTTGGTGTATTAATTCAAATCCTTCATTTGCTTTACATAATCACTTCTTCTTCTTCTTCCTGCATGTGAATGAGAGAAAAAAAAAAGATCTACTTTGACGATATAGAAAATTACAGTATACTTCTTCTGTTTCTATATTTATATTTTTTATTTTGTCTACTGTTCTCACGTGATTTGCTTTTTTACATCGATGGTGGACGTTAAAGTAGAAAAAATATGAATGGTCGGATTACTTGATGTGGTAGAACTAAAGGCGTAGACTAGGTCCGTGCCTTTAGTTTATTTTTTTTACCCTAAAGTTGCAAATTGCGTTCACGTTTTCAGAACCTATTTTAGGAATAATTATTTCGAGTACAATATTTATATAATTAAAAAAAAAACCCCAATATTTAAGAGTGTGACCTGATTTTATTACTTGATAAATGGGACAAAAACAAGGAGAAAGAGTGGAAAACATAAAGTTGGAGAGGAAAATAGAAAAGAATAATAGAAATAATAGAAATCGTAAAGTGAGAGAGGTAGCATTAGAAATTCTTAACTTGTGAGCTTGTGCTCCTTTATTTTTCTTTTTTACTTAAACATTTATTGGCTGGAAAATATAATGTTATTATTTATTTATTAATATTATTTAATAATTTTTATAGTGTGGGTACAAGGTACCTTGGAATCTGTAATCTATATATCTTAGAGTATAAGTTCTAGGATGAGTATAAGATATAAAGACCTCATACCCATATCCTACCCTGATGGAGTAAGTTTAAAAAAATCTATACCTCGAAACTTACCCTATGACTATCAATACCTTCTTGAAACCCACCTGGTTGAATAAGGTATGGGTAGGTACCATATAGAATAGGGTTTCCCACTTAACCCTAGTCTCATACTACCATTAACTTATATTGTTTCACACCATAGTGTAATCTATAATGGAATCATATCATTGAGGAAAAAAGGTATCACACTAACTTTAAGAAAAAGTCATTTATTCATTCAATGTTTTTATACCTAAATTGATTAAAGACTTTCACTATTTATGTGCATAGAAAAACCTAATATTTTAGGAAACTAATTTTTATGAAAACTAGAAAATAAAAGATTTTCCATTTTAAAAATAAGATACCAATTCAAATAATTGTCCATTCACTTCATAATAGAGGGAAAATGAAATTATTATTTCTCCTTTGTTTCATAAAATGGGTCAATTACTATGTTCACTAATGGATGGCAAATAAACCTATCAAATTTTATAATATAGTGTATTAAATATGGGTATCGTCCAACATGAATTACGAATACTAATTCTAACTTATACCCTATTATCTAACTGGTAAATTATAAAGTTTGATTGATCTAAAATCTATAACTGATTCTTAACTAATGAGCTAAGGTTTTATTGAAAGATAGAAAAAAAAAACGTATTATAATTAACTTCAAGATAGTAAAACTAACATCTAGACTTTGTTTTTCTTAGGAATTATTATGTGACGTTAATAAAAATTGTTCAAATCTTTCTTAAATTTCATTGATCGGGGGAATTCCTAATTTAGTTTAATAACTTTCTCAAACTTATTAACCTTAATCTTAAAAATACCTATATAAATTTCTTCATAATAGCATAATTCAAAGACTGGATTAAAAACAATAAATTCTTGTATCTAATTTAATTAAATCCAGAAGAATTATGTAACTTATTTCTAAGATTATATTAACTCTCTTCAAACATGCTAGATCTAATTGCACATCAAATTTGTCAATCTTAATGTATAATATCAAATAGATAGAATAATATTATAGAAATATTAATCTAATTGAAATCAAGAACACATGCACGAATAAAGAAATATAAGAATTCATTGAATAACAAAAATTCTGGTAGCATAATAAACTTAGGATCCACAAGTCTAGATACTAAGGAAATTTAAGCACTAATCATGTTGAAAACCGAATTCTTCAATGATGTATAAACATTCATCATGAAGAAAATCAATCAAAACTAAGAAAAATCCTAATTTCTTGAAATAAAAAAAAGATAGCATTCTTCTCTCTCTAAAAAACCTTGAACAAAATAAAATATCACTTCTCTCCCTCTTTGGTTGAGTCCCCCTTTTCCTTTATATAGTGAGCATAAAAAATCTATATTTTAGGCCAACATGCTATCCAACATAGTTGTGCTTCGGGTCATGTCAAAATTGTCAGTGGAAAACAAGACATTGTAATAGGTATGACCTAGATACTGTCATGTCTAGGTTGTGTCTAAATCGAGCTTTAAAATTAATTATCTTTGAGAGATATGTGATCAATAAACACAGTCATGTCTAACCCCCATGTAACTCTTTGTTTTATGCTTTAAATTCAACATGTTTTGGACATGGTCATGTATAAGTCATGTTTATCTTCCAAACTTCATAACTTCTTCTATTTAGCTCCAAATTGAGTAAAATTGGATTCCTTTTCTTTCTATTTCATTCAATTATCCATCAAAGCCCTAAAATTAAAATATTGCTTAATTTAAATTCAAATTCTTCAAAAACATGCCAAAATAAGAGAAAAATACTTTAAATCTCTCTCTCTCTCTCTCTCTCTCTCTCTATATATATATATATATATATACAATTAAGTACCTATCATTTCACTTGGCCGCGATAGGTATTTGGCAAGGCAAAAAATCCTACTAAATATTGAATATTTATTATGAAGGGATACTTTATGAATTTCTATTTAGTATATATATTCCCTCATTGCCCTTCTTCTTCTTCCTATCTCTTCTTCCTTACTTCCATTAACCTAACCATTATTCTCCACAACATATCAAGAACCACCACTACAAACCTCAAATGCACCACCACTATAGACCTAACAAGAATTTTGTTAAAGATTTGGTAAAGACTAGAGATGTAGGACATAGATTGACATACCATATGATTGTTCTCAGAAACCTAGGACTTGAGACTTTTTTATAAAATTCAATTTTCGACTCATTCAAAGATCAAAATTTTGCACTTCCCATCCTCTCACTAGAGTCAAAATTTCAATCTTTACACTTTAGATTACTGAACCCAATTGAAAATTACAACTTTATGTAAAGTCGTACATGACAAGGTTAAATTCCTATGTTGGGCATTGCTAGATCTTTTGCTCTTTAAATAGAAGTTAGAAGTAGATTCGATGATAAGGCTAAAGTAGAGAGAGATATTGAATGAGTAAGAAAAGAGAGATACGAATGGAAAAGAAGAGGAGAGGGTAATATAGTCATTTGTATTCCTTCAATGTTATTTTAACCAACTAAATAATGTAAATAAGATCTACTCATTTCTCTAGTTTCACATCATGAGTTTGTTTAATAGAGTAATTTTATTTTAATGGAGATTCTTTACAACTTTATTTCATAGTTTAAGAAAAGGCTTATTACAAAAATATAAATATTTAGAATTTAACCAGAGGAACTTTGTAAATCTTTGGATTTTGAGTGCATTTTCCCATTTTTTTTTTAAATAGAGAAAGTGATTGGGACATAAAATATTCCATTTCATTTCAATTATATTCAAATGAAACAAATTATTGCAATAGAATAATAACTTCATATTCATTATCAAACACTAGATTGGAATGGTGATTCTATTCTAGACTCCCTTAAATTTCATTCTTTCTTAAATCAGAACAAGATAAGTATTAATCTTTAGAATGCTTAATACTTTAATAAGCTAATCACCACAAAATTTGATATCATATGTTTAAGACATTCTCATCTCCAAATCAAACCGCAAAACAAGAAAATGGACTATCTACATAAAGCGTTAATGAGAAATATGCCATGACCAACCTTAGCATATGAAATATGTAGTCAGATTGTAGAAAAAAGTTCAATTAAAGTAAGCAAGCCCAAAATGGCATAGAGAATGCACTTATCTTGTTTTAGAGAGAGAATTCCTTCGTTGTATGAGAGAACTTGCACTTGAGTGTGATGGTTAACTTTGTCTTAGGTAGATGCCATCTTTTTTGCGTCACACTACCTCTTTGATTGTCTCTCTCATCCTTTTCTAGTGCCATAACAATTTTTAGCTTCATTTATGGAAAAATACAAACCAAACCCTTCACTATTCAATTGTTTAAATCCTTCCCATTCTAAAACCTTAAAAAGTGAAAATTTGAGATAACTTAAAAAAAAAAAAACCTATACTACATATTCTTAGTTTTTAATGCATTGCGTTGAATCTTCATCAATTTATTTATTCAACACTTAGTTTAAGGTTGGTCTATTTGTGCTTCCCTTTTGTTGTGGTAGTTGAGAAAGTTCTTGGTAGATTAGTAGTAATGAGTATTTTGAGAAAGGCAAGGGAGGATTTTGGAGAAGTGACCTTTGCTCTAGCTAAGCAAAACAAGTTTTAATCTATCTCAATTTTTTGAACATGATGGAGCTATTATAAAGGAAGGATCATGTGCTGGTTTTGGAAGAATGGAGATATGATTGTGCTTTAAAGGAGGCTCCACTCAATGAGGTGGCATATTAGGTATGGATTCATGGGCTAAAACTTGACTGGATGATTGATTATAATGCAAAAGTGATTAGTGCTTCTCTTGGCTCCTTAATTGAATGTGAATTAGCAAAATTGGTAAATGGCACTAAGAAGAGCTTTTTAAGGGTGCGGGTCAAAATTAATGTAGATGCTCCATTGAAGAAGAAGACTTAGGTCAGTAGAGGAAGGGATGTAAGGTATAAGGTATTTTTTAAATGTGAGTGGTTGTTAGACTTATGCTTTGTGTGTGGGGGGTTAGGTTACTTGGCTAAGTCATGCACTAAAAGGACGGGTATTAGTATGCATTTGGCCTTGGGTTGCGAGTATTTAGGGTGATAAATGTCTTTTGGTTGAGTGTTGTTGGGGTTTCGGATTTAATGGAATCTTGGAAGGGTGGTAATGTTCAATATGATTTAAAGGCCAAGTCTTATTCTATACCTATCGGCCTTGGTAGTAGTAAGGAATACCAACTTGTTTTTGCAAACCCAACTGAATCACTGCATCTTCTACCTTCCTTCTCTCATCCCATATCCTCTCAAACACTGATATAAGTTTCTCACCTTTCCTTTACACACTCTGGCCAAGCACATCTATCAAATGCCAACTTTGGACTTAACTCAGCTTCATTTGTCCTTTCATCAATACCCTCTTTCCTTCCCTCTTTCCTTTAACAACCTAACTAGTTTTGCAACCACTTGAACCTATATACTCTACCTTTGCAAAAAAATGGAAATTTCCACGATGACTTTGGAAGAACATCAAACTCACCATCGACTCCATTGGTTGCCCTTCTAAAGTAAGATCTCCTTCAATTTATTTCAAGGAGTTCCCCTAGAAGATGTTGAACCTAATGATGATCTTAAAAGAAAAAAAAATAATAATGAAACTAGTGGTGATATGATTTATGCTCTAGAGATCTCAACCCCTATGGTAGAAGCATTCCAAAAGCTAAAAATCAAAAGAGTAAGGGAGGAGGAGTTGCTTTGTTATCCTAAGAAGTTAAAAATTGACAACAACTTATGTTGAATAAATTTGGTTGGGCTGTTTGCTATAGGTTTTTAGGGAGGTGCTTAATGTAGTGGAAGTAAAAGAGGCATAAAGGGGAAAGTGATCAAGCTAGTTGATAAATTGAATGAGAGTGCCCTTGTGGAAGTAGAAGTGAAGGATTTTATCAACAGTGATTCTAGTAGTGGTGGTGGCTAGCCTTCAATAGTCACATGAGGGCTATAAAGTTCATTAGTCGGAACTATTAAGGACTTGACCCCTCTTCGATAGTTCAAAATTTAATGGGTTTAGTAAATAAGCATAATTTGTGCATGGTGTTTCTAATGGAAATAAAAAATTCATCAAACTATGTGGCTAAAGTAAAGTAAAGACTACAATTCTCTAGTTTTTATTATGTGGATTAGATAGGTTTATGAGGTGGTTTAGCTCTATGGTGGAGTAATGACATTATAGTGAATGTGATTGATGCTTACAAGAATTAGATAATATCAAAAGTGAAGCTAGGTGATAGGACACTAGTGGGAACATTTACATGACTCTATGCTCCAAATGATGTAAATGACAAAAGGAACCTATGGATCGGTATAGTAAATCTCTTGTTTATGGTGGTTAGCCCTTAGATTCTTATCAAGGACTTTAATGAGGTCATGAAAAAAGTGGAGGTAGACCTTAGAATCAAAGACAAATGGAAGATTTTTGAATTATGGTTTTTGAAGCTCAACTACAATACCTTGAGTTCCAAGGGTAAAGATTCACATGACTTAACAAAAGATTCTCGGGTGTTTTAGTCAAAGAGCGCCTTGATATGTGTCTTGCCTCGATAGATTTGCTTAAGGTGTTCCTTGGTTTACAAGTGACTCATTAGCTTACGGTGGGGATAAATCACAATAGCAATAATATTGGATTTGGCTAAATTTGATATTAAGGGTAATAAAAGATTTTGCTTTGAAAATGTTTGGAGGTGTTTTGAGGATTGTAGAATAGTAAGTCTAAAGAGTTGAAATGATGATGAAGGTGCTGGGTTTGAATCGGTCTTAGCTAATCTAAATTGTTGTAGGAAAAACCTTGTTGCGTAAAGTAAGGAAAAAGTCCTAAACAACAAAGTAGAGGTGGAAAAGCTTCTTCAAAAGCTCAGCCACATGCAAAATTTAGATGCTAACTTGGAGGAGGAGGAGGATGAGGAGGAGTTTATTATGCAGATCAATGAATTGTGGGATAGGGAAGAAAAGTATTGGCATCAAAGGTCATGAATCAACTAATGGAATTATGGAGATCATAATATGGCTTTTTCCACCACTTTACTCTTTGTAAGAGGCAACGAAACAAGATTTCAAAAATTCAAAATCATAATGGAAGGTGGTTGGAAGAGGAAATGGACATTAGCGTTGCTTTTTTTGGCTTTTATAGAAGGTTATATATAATAGGCTAGTTTAGAGATTTGCTACAGTGCCTATAAGGTATTACCTCGGTTTTCTCTTTGAAGGATAATAGAATCTTGTGTGTGCTTGTGGCAGAGGAGGAAATTAAGAGAGTAGTGTTTTGAATGGATAGTTTGAAAGCACTAGGACGTGATAGCTTTTCTAGGATCTTTTATCAAGGTTACTAGGACATCATAGGACCTAACATTGTCAAAGAAATCTAGGACTTCTTCTCAACAAGTAAGTTTTCTCACCATCTTAATTGTGTCGATCTAATTCTCATCCCTAAAGCCCTTAAACCTGAGTTTGTAAATCACTTCCAACTTATTAGCTTATGTAATTTTCTCTACAAAATTATCTCTAAGGTCATTGTAAATAAGTTAAACCTTTTCTTAAGAATGTCATATTGGAGAACTAAGGTGCCTTTATGTCAGGAAGATTGATTTATGATAATATGCTGGTAGATCATGGTATGTTTCACTTCTTGAAAGCTAAATCTAGTGGAAATTCCTATGGCTATGCTTTGAAGACATGAATAAGACTTATGATTGGGTTGAAGGGGATTTTTCAAAGAAAGTTTTGCTAAGCATGGGATTGGATCCTTGTTGGGTGAATTAGATTATGCAATGTGTATCTATAGTGGAATTTAATATGTTGTTAAATGGTAAAATTGTGGGACATTTTAAACCATTTAGATGACCTAGGTAGGGAGATCCCTTTCCCTTTACCTGTTTATTATCATTGCAGATGTCCTATGATCTCACATCTCTTATTTTGTAAATGACTCACTATTTTTTTATTTAATGCATAAGTTGAAAATCTAACTACTTTGATGGAGATGTTAATGGAATATTGCCAGTCTTCAGGGTTAAGAAGTCAACATCTAGAAATCATGCTTGTTCTTTAGCAAGAATATGCCTAACATGGTTAAAAGTAGCTTAGTGAGGGTTCTGGGCATCCTATATGTGATTGATCTAGGGAAGTACTTAAGATTATCAACTATTTAGGGAAGATTGAGGGTTAAAGCTTTAAACTACGTGAAATGCAAGATTGGGGCAAAATTGAAGGGCTAGAAACAAAATTTACTCAATGAAACTAGAAATTTTTTTTTGATAAAGGTAGTTACTAGCGTAGTACCTATATACCAAATTAGTTGCTTTAAATTTCCAATCAAATGATGCAATGAAGTAAACAATATGATAGAGAGATTTTGGTGGGATCAAAAGTAGGATGAAATGAAAATTCATTGGATAAGCTAGCTGGCATTCTCTTTACTAACGGCTAAATGAATATTAGGTTTAAAGTATCTACATATATATAACTTGCCTTATGGGTCTATCTAATAAAGGGGATTTATTTTCCAAAAGATGACTTTTTTAGGGCAAGGAAGCAGAGCCTCATGGGTATGGTTGAGCATTTTGGAAGGGAGAGATGTAATGCTAAAAGTGGCTATGTGGCAAATTGGTAATGGGAACAAAGTCAAGGTATAGGGAGATAGATGGATACTTGTGCTTCCAAATTTCATCCTATCCTGGCCAGAGAGAGAAGTAACACCTGCATTAAATGTTAGCAATTTGATTAATATGCCGGGCAAATTCTAAGACTTGAACTGGACTACAAACCTAATTCCCATGAAAGAGAAACAAGCATTTAAGGTGATCTCTATTCCGGTGTGCAATTAAGAGGATGTTTTGGTGTGGCCTTACGATATATATGGAACTTGCATGGTCAAATCTACGTATTGCATGTTGGCATCAAAGAAGGATTTAGATCGATCTAAGGTCTTCTCATTGGAATTCATGTCTATAAAGTATTGGAAGGAATTATGGATGTTGGAGGTCTAACCTAAAGTTTGAAATTTTTTGGCATCTAACTCCTTATTGGTGATGGAAAATTGTTAAAAAAGACATGTGTGCGAGACTCCACTATGTTTTTTTCTTTTTTCTTTTGGTGAGGAAGTGGAGTTTGTTAAACATATGCTCTTTCTATGCCCATCGGTGGAGGGAGTTTGGTTTAGTTTGGTGGGTCTAAAAATTAATAGGAACATGAGAGGTAAGGCATGGTAGTGGTTTTAGGAGTGGCTGAAAGGGTTAAAGAGTGATAGATAGGAAAAGGTGTTTGCAAAAATTGTAGGAATCAGATGGTTGATTTAGAAGGAATGGTGTAGTAGGGTGTTTAAGAAGAGAAATCCTAAGCTTTTTATCGCATCGAGAAAGCTAGGGTTTTTTTGGGAAGAGTGGGGAAAGTGGAAAAAGAAGTTAAAAGAGAAAAAAGGACAATTGGGATCTAACTTGACTTCCTTAGAGTGTTTTAGAACTATGATGGGTCCTACTGCCAATTAGTCTACTAAAGGTAAATGTTGATGGGGCTTTGTCCCATTTAGATAATTCAAGAGGAGTAGGAGTGATTTTGCGGGATGAAAAAAGCGTTATAGTGGCAGGTTGAAATTCTTGGGTTATTAGGTTGAGTGTGGAATACGCAGAGTGTTTGGCTTTGAAGGTTAGGATTGAGTTAGTCCGCCCTTTAGCAACAAATAGTTTTATTCTAGAATCATATTCCTTTATAACAGTAAGAGTAGCTAATGGCTAGGTAGATGAAGTGGCGTGGAGTAGTCGTCTAATGATTAATGAAGTTTTACACCTTCTAAGTCATTTGAGGTCTTTTTCTTGTGTTTTGTTCCTATAAGTGCTAATAAGGTAGTTGATTAGGTAGCCAGTCATACAAGGAAAAGGATTTGCCATTTAAATTGGTGTTATAACACCCTATCCTTACTCCTTTGACTACTTTCTTTTGATAGGTCCTTTTTGTCTTGTCAAGGTGAATTATTAGAATATAATATTGTTGATCATGGTTAATGAAATTCACTTTAATCGGATAACACATTAGTTTATAGTGTAAGATTATGAGGCTTGACCAATATATTATGTACTTTTGTCTTTGTAGACAATTTTGAAATGAACACAGTAAGATTGAAATTAAGTTAAAAAAAAGGGAGTTAATCCTTAATTTTAAAGGCATTGTGCAATTGTTGTAAATCCATAGGAGCCTTCCAGTATTGAACTTTACGTGATCAAACTAATGTTTTAGAGTTAGTTTGAGAGGTTGATTTGAGCAAGTAAGGTTAAGGGTCAAGAGGTCAAATTGGGTTTAATCGAGGGTTGACTCGGATTCTAATATATATATA
Organism: Laguncularia racemosa; assembly: GCA_037954665.1. Taxonomy (NCBI): domain Eukaryota; kingdom Viridiplantae; phylum Streptophyta; class Magnoliopsida; order Myrtales; family Combretaceae; genus Laguncularia; species Laguncularia racemosa. Next base: position 3,544,004 of record JBBMOL010000077.1, on the reverse strand, counting down.
TATATATATGCGTGTGCGTGTGTATATAAATTAAATTTTAATTATAAAAGACAAGTGAATATGAAATTACTTCATCAAATACATAAATGTTTCAAATCCATCCTATATAAGCCACATAATCCAAACTTAAATTATATATATATATATATATATCTATATATATATGTTCTACAAATGTAAAGCATATTAGGTGGTTAATAAATGACATGTCATTGGAGAAGGTTAATAATATATGTTTGTTTCCAATAAAAGAGGATATTAAAGTTAAAAGGAAAAGCAATCTGCACATAGTTTTACAAAATCGGTCTCTCTGTTTCTCTCTCCTCTTCTCTTCTCTTTCTTTTAAAACTAATTTGGTAAATAATTCTCATTTAACGCATTTCTTCCCTCCCTCTTTCTCTTTCTATTCCTTTTCTTCCATTCAAAATAGAGTTGGTGAGTAATTATATCTTTTCATATATTTCTTCCATTCCCTCTATTTCCTCTCTCTCTCTCTTAGAGATTAAAACCAGATATAATCTAAAGAAAATGGAGATCTTAAATATAGCATTCTTTTTTAAAATTCCGTAAATATTGTACTCGAAATAATTATTCCTAAAATAAATTTCAAAGGTGCAAATGCGGTTTATGACTTTAGTGCAAAATTTTTTTCCAAAACTGAAGGTGCAGACTTGATTTGCACCTTCAGTTCTGCCACCCCAAGTAATCCCACCGTCCTTTTTTTTTTTTACTTTAACATCCACCACTAATGTAAAAAGCAACTCACAAGATAACAGTATAGAAAATTAAAAATATAAATACAAAGACAGAAGACATTTACTTTAATTTTCTATCTACAAAATTGATCTTTTTTTTTTCTCTAGTTTAGAAGAAGAAGAAAAAGTGTTCGTGTAGATCGAAAGGAGGGATTTGAACTATTACACTGAGATCTAAGCATTTCCTCAACAATTAATCAATTATGGTATGTATTTTTTTAGAAAAAAGTTGAAGTTTTTTTTTTTTTTACTATGTTTGATGTTATTATTTAAGAAAAATCTTGCTGTAATGTTACATTTTATAGAAAATGCTATTACTTATTGTTAGTTTGTAGTGTGTTAGATATGATTTATATAAATATTGTAATACATAACATGTGATATTAATTTTGCGTTAGTATGAGAATATTTTGTTATGACGAAAATTTTAATATTATTTGTGAATATTAAATTGAAAATATTATCTATGTTGTTATAAAAAAAATATTGTGATCGAAATTTATAATATCTGGTATGTGAAATAATTTTTACAGTGTTGTTAATTAAATTTGAATTTTTTTTTTGGGAAATAATGGGAAAAAAATTAAAATTAAAAATGATATAGAATTTTTTGATTTTTTTGTGCTAATTTTTACAATGTTATTGAAAATTGTCATATTTTTTTAAAAGCTCATAATTTATATATACTGTTGATAGGGAAACAATGGCTGACTGTGTGAAATTGATGATCTATGCATTTGGAAATATTGTGGCTGGTAACTGGGGGTCGGAATATGATAAGGATCTGGTAAAGAAGTTGAAAATAAAGAAAAATGTCAACTATAATGAATTCTTATACAGAATATGCCGAAGCGTTGAAGTTGATCCAACCGAAGTAAGGGTTAAGATAACCCATAGGTATCCTGTGTTTCATGGGGGTAGTACATGTTATGCGTTAATGTAAGTTAGAGATGGTGAAGATGTTGAAAATTTCATTGAAATGGCTAAATCATATGGAGATCGTGGTATACAACAATTGTACATAAGAATTTTTGACAATTTGGGGGGCCTCTTCATAAGGTAGACATTCTATACAAGCAATCAACCACATTTGTTACATAACATTGTAGAAATGCAGCCCAAGTCGTTGACATTTGAACCCTTAATTTCAACCCTGATGGAAGTCAATGATGAAGATGAAATAGATAGAGCAGTTACTTTAGTATTATAATGACCAGAAACACATGATCCATACATGGTTCATTTAGGAGTGGAGATTGCAATTGACACTAATGTTGAAATGGGTGTTGAGGAGGAGAGTATAGATAATGAGGAGAGTTCTAATGAGGATAATGGGGAAAGTGGAAACGATAGAGATGAAGTACCTAAACAAGACTCTCCAACCATACATACGAACTCAAGACAGGTAATATATCAATCAAAGCAGGCTAAAGCACCAAGCATGGCGACTAGAGATCCTTTTCCATACTACAATTGATGAGAGCCATGATGGGAGCCAAGCCAGAAGATGGAATGTGGATCTTCTTGAAGTGCCACCTAGACCGATCACAAGAACTCGAGCAAAACGATTTAAGGAAGCACTTAATGAGTTGATAAAGGATGTCCACGAAGCCGGAAAGGATTGGAGCAATCATGAAGCCGGAATGGATTGGAACAACCATGAGAATGCCCTTGCTCTTGTACAAGTCATAACGGATACGGGTTAAAGAGGGCGTGTCTTTACAAGGCACGACCGTGTAGGAGTTTGGAGGTTACACAGAATCATACACGGTTCAAAGGCACGGCTGTATATAGTGTCAAGAATATCCACAGAAACATACACGTCTAGAAGGCACGACCGTGTATATGCTTTACGTTTGCTCCAACGCCGTTGGCCTTCACTCCTACACTGCCGGCCTTTAAGTCTCTGTTTTGTTATTTTTTCCGCAACTTAATGATGTTATGTCGTTTTGGGCCTTTATTGTTACGAATTGTAAACCCTACTATAAAGCTCCTAGGGTAGAACATAGAGGATACAACATACAAGTTTGAAAACACTTTTTGAGAGAATTCCTCTCTTGGTTCTTTAAAGAACTACTCTAGAACTTATCGGATTTTCTTCCGTGGCGTTCATCCCGACTTATCAATCGGTCTTTCATTCCGATTGTGGCGTCTACATAATATACCAAGGTTCTTGCCTCCCTTATAGGCAACGGGTCGCGATTTCCACTCGATTGTTTGGCATCTTGGGTAGCAATTCCGGACGTATTGGTATTGGGTTTCGTCACAAGTTGGCGTGGTTCGTATCAGTTTGGTATTAGAGCCTAGGTTTATTAAAACATCAGTTCGGTTTGAGGAAGGTAACATCAAAACCCTAACTCTAATCATTCATATCAATTGTTCGTACTCAATTTCATAGTGTTAATTGTCTATTGAAAGTGTAGTACTTACTATTCACGTTTGTTACAAAAAAAAAAAAGGAACGTGATTAAGAGCAACAAACAAAGGCAACAAAAAAAAAAATCGGAAAGAAAAAGAGGAAAATTTCAAGCCCTAGAGTTGTTTTGAATTCTACAGAAGGGAATTGGTGTAGTTTGGGTTAGTTCCGAGAGAATTGAGAAGAGGAATTGGTGAATTGATATCATTATTGCTTGTGAGAATACACGAGTGACTGTGCGATATCATCCTTGGAGTGAAACACATAAGGGAGTGTATCGTGAGGCTTAATCATATATATATTTGTGTTCGTGCTAACCTTTTTCTGCAGGAACTATATCGAGGCAACATTCTCCTGAAAGTGAGAGGGGAATGTTTGATGCTAGGTTAGTGATTGAGGCGTTGGGGGGTGAGATGAAGAGGATATTTCAGGAGGGCATGGAACAAATTCATGAGACGGTGGAACAAAGACTAGAGAAATCTAAAAATGTCTTCCAAGGGTGTAAGAGGGAGAGTTGTTCTAGAAGAGTGCAATGGGGTGGAGATGAAATGTCTGGTAATGAATTTGATGAACCTTTTGTCGGGAGTTATAGAGGTTATAGTGGTAGGAATAGAGGAACTAGGGATTGGGAAGATAGAGGAGATAGGAATAGAGAGGATAATCAATTGAGTAGTATAAAGATGAAGATTCCTCCTTTCCAAGGGAAGAATGATCCCGAGGCGTACTTAGAGTGGGAGAAGAAGGTAGAGATGGTGTTTGATTGTCACAACTATAGTGGGAGAAAGAAAGTGAAACTTGCTGCCATTGAATTTTCAGATTATGCCATAGTGTGGTGGGATCAACTGATGTTAAATAGAAGAAGGAATGGCGAAGCACCTATTGAGTCGTGGGAAGAGATGAAGAGGGTGATGAAGAAGCGGTTTGTGCATGCGTATTACTATCGTGAATTACACAACAAATTGCAAACTCTTAGGCAAGGAAGCCGAAGTGTGGATGAGTATTTCAAGGAGATGGAAGTTATTATGATTAGGACGAATGTAGAGGAGGATAGAGAGGCTACCATGGCTAGGTTTCTTGCTGGATTGAATAGAGAAATTCAAAATGTCGTGGAATTGCAGCATTATGTAGAATTGGAAGATATGGTTCATATGGCTATAAAGGTTGAGAACCAACACAGGAGGAAAGGTAGTAGTACTGCACGGTTTCAACAGGGTGCTGGTTCATCCGCCTGGAAGACTAACCAATGGAAGAAGGAAGAAAAGCCTTTACCCACCAAACCAAAAGGAGAGCAGAAGCAAGCAGGTTCTATTCCTAGTAACCAAGGTAAACCTGATTCTTCTACTCCTATAAATTGTGACATTCGATGTTTTAAATGCCAAGGCAGAGGCCATATTGCTAGTCAATGTCCGAATAGGCGTGTTATGATTCTGCGTGATGATGGTGAGTATGAGACTGAGGGGGATAGTGAAGAGGATGATATGCCTCCATTAGATAATGCTAGTGATGACGAGGAGCCTGCAGTAGGGAAGTTAGTGGCAGTAGTGAAGCGAGCTTTGAATGTGCAGGTGAAGGAAGAAGAGGAGGTGCAATGAGAGAATATCTTTCATACTCGATGTTATCTAGGTGATCATATTTGCAGTTTGATCATTGATGGAGGAAGTTGCACTAATGTGGTGAGTAATTTTATTGTCGAGAGGCTGGGACTCAAGACTACTAAACACCTTAGTCCATATAAATTGCAGTGGCTGAATGATAGTGGTGAGACTAAGGTGAGTAAGCAAGCGTTGATTGCTTTTCGCATCGGTAGGTATGAGGATGAGGTATTATGCGATGTAGTGCCGATGCAAGCGTGTCATGTGTTGTTGGGGAGGCCATGACAATTTGATAGGAATGTTGTTCATGATGGCTTTTCTAACAAGTATACTCTTGTTCACCAAGGGAAAAGCTTTAATCTTAAACCTTTAACACCTAAACAGGTGTATGAGGATCAGTTGCAGCTACAAAAGTCTTTTGCAAAATATAAGGTAAGTGAAAAATAGAGGGAGAGTGAGAGAGCAAAAGACAGCGAGAAAGAAAAGGAACACAAAAGTCGATATCAAAAGGAAAAAGAGAGGAAGGCTGGAAAGAGCGTGAGAGACCAAGTTGAAGGGGGATCAACTTTGGTGGTGAGTGAAAAGGAGAGTGCAGCGTTGCAAAAGGAGAGTTGTGTGGCAAGAGCGAGTGTAGTGAGGAGAGCGTTAGTGATGAAGTAACCTATGTTGTTGCTGATTTTTAAAGAAACTTGTTTGAATACTAACGAACTATTTAACTCTTTGCCTAGTGTGGTCGTGTCTATTGTGCAGGACTTTGAAGATGTCTTCCCTGAGGAGATTCCAAAGGGTTTACCACCTATTCGTGGTATTGAGCACCAGATTGACCTAGTACCCGGAGCATCGATTCCAAACAAACCGGCTTATAGGAGCAATCTAGAGGAGACAAAGGAACTCCAAAGGCAAGTCGATGAATTAATGGAGAAGGGGTACGTGAGAGAAAGCATGAGTCCATGTATAGTGCCTGTGATTTTGGTGCCTAAGAAGGATGGGTCATAGAGAATGTGTGTTGACTGCCGCGCCATCAACAACATCACGGTAAAGTATCGTCATCCCATTCCTCGCTTAGATGACATGTTAGATGAGTTACATGGGTCTAGTGTCTTTTCTAAAATTGATCTGAAAAGCGGATATCACCAAATTAGAATGAAGGAAGGTGATGAATGGAAAACCGCATTTAAGACAAAATATGGATTGTATGAGTGGTTAGTAATGCCTTTCGGTTCAACTAACGCACCTAGTACTTTTATGAGACTTATAAACCATGTTTTGTGGACTTTTATTGGAAAATTTGTGGTTGTCTATTTTGATGATATCCTCATTTACAGCAAGAATTTGGAAGACCATATATCTCACTTGAGGGATGTTTTAGAAGTTCTTCGAAAGGAGCAATTATATGCTAACCTCAAGAAATGCACTTTTTGCACAGACAAACTTGTGTTTCTTGGTTTTGTTGTTAGTGCACAGGGAATACAGGTTGATGAAGAAAAGATTCGTGCGATCCAAGAATGGCCTAGTCCAACTAATGTAAGTAATGTGCGGAGTTTCCATGGACTAGCGAGCTTTTACAGGAGATTTGTGAAGGATTTCAGCACCATTGCAGCACCACTTATTGAGGTAATTAAGAAGAATGTGGGGTTCAGATGGGGAGAGCAATAAGAGAAGGCCTTTCAGACGCTTAAAAATAAGCTGACTCAGGCGCCATTACTTGCTTTACCTAATTTCTCTAAAACGTTTGAAATTGAGTGTGATGCTTCAGGATTAGGTATTGGAGCAGTGCTCATGCAAGAGAGAAGACCAATTGCATTCTTTAGCGAGAAGCTAAGTGGGGCAACCTTGAACTACCCTACTTATGACAAGGAGTTATATGCATTGGTTCGAGCACTGGAGACTTGGCAACACTATCTTTGGCCAAAAGAGTTCGTGATCTACACTGACCATGAATCCTTGAAGTACTTGAAGGGACAACATAAACTAAATAAAAGGCATGCTCGTTGGGTGGAGTTCATCGAAACATTTCCCTATGTCATCCACTACAAGCAAGGTAAAGAGAATGTCGTTGCTGATGCACTTTCTAGAAGGTATGCTCTTATCTCTACTCTTAGTTCTAGACTGCTTGGTTTTGAGCACATTAAGGAATTATATGCTACTGATCGAGATTTTTGTAAGGAGTATGTGCATTGTGAGAAGAGTGGCCATGGTAAATTTTATAAACATGAAGGATTCTTGTTTAGGGAGAGTAAACTATGCATTCCAATTTGTTCTTTAAGAGAATTACTAGTGAGGGAGTCTCATGGAGGAGGTTTAATGGGACATTTTGGAGTAGCTAAAACCTTAGGGGTATTGTAGAAACACTTCTATTGGCCTCACATGAAACGAGATGTTGAGAGGATTTGTGAGTGATGTGTCACGTGTAAGCAAGCAAAATTTAGAGTCCAACCTCATGGGCTTTATACCCCACTTCCCATTCCTCATTAGCCTTGGGTAGATATTTCCATGGATTTTGTGTTAGGATTACCCGGGTCTAGACATGGTCGAGATTCTATTTTTGTAGTCATGGATAGATTCTCTAAGATGGCACATTTCATTCCTTGTCACAAAACAGATGATGCTTGCAATATTGCTAATTTGTTCTTTAGGGAAGTTGTGAGATTACATGGTATGCCTAGAACAATTGTATCGGATAGAGATGCTAAGTTCTTGAGCTACTTCTGGAAGACCTTGTGGGCTAAGTTAGGAACTAAGTTATTGTTTTCTACTACTTGTCATCCACAGACTGATGGTCAAACTGAGGTAGTAAATTGAACTTTATCTACTTTGTTGAGGGCAGTCATTAAAAATAACATTAAAAGTTGGGAGGATTGTTTGCCGCATGTTGAATTTGCCTATAATCGCACAATGCATTCTGCTACTAAGTTTACTCCTTTTGAAATTGTGTATGGTTTTAATCCACTAACTCCTTTGGATTTATCACCTCTTCCTATTTCTGAGTATGTTAATCTAGATGGCAAGAAGAAAGCAGAATTTGTTAAACAGCTCCATGAGAAGGCAAGGCTAAATATTGAGCGAAGAATAGAGCAGTATGTGAAACAAGCCAACAAGGGTTGTCGACAAGCTGCCTTTGAACCTGGAGACTGGGTTTGGGTTCACATGTGCAAAGAGCGGTTTCCTGTGCAACATCGATCTAAACTACTTCCTAAAGGCGATGGACCATTTCAAATTCTTGAGCGCATCAATGATAATGCATACAAGATAGATTTACCAGGTGAGTATCAAGTAAGTGCTACATTTAATGTTACTGATTTGAGTCCTTTTGATGCAGGTGACGATTTGAGGACAAATCCTTTTCAAGAGGAGGGGAATGATGAGAGCCATGATGGGAGCCAAGCCAGAAGATGGAATGTGGATCCTCTTGAAGTGCTACCTGGACCGATCACAAGAACTCGAGCAAAACGATTCAAGGAAGCACTTAACGGGCTGATAAAGGATGTCCACGAAGCCGGAAAGGATTGGAGCAATCATGAAGCCGGAAAGGATTGGAGCAATCATGAAGCCGGAATGGATTGGAACAACCATGGGAATGCCCTTGCTCTTGTACAAGTCATAACGGATACGGGTTGAAGAGGGCGTGTCTTTACAAGGCACGGCCGTGTAGGAGTCTGGAGGTTACATAGAATCATACACGGTCGTATACACGGTTCAAAGGCACGGCCATGTATGGTGTCAAGAATATCCACAGAAACATACACGTCTAGAAGGCACAGTCGTGTATATGCTTTACGCCGGCTCCAACGCCGCCGGCCTTTACTCTAACGCCGCCGGCCTTCACTCCTACGCCGCCGGCCTTTAAGTCTCTGTTTTGTTATTTTTTCCATAACTTAATGATGTTATGTCATTTTGGGCCTTTATTGTTATGAATTGTAAACCCTAATATAAAGCTCCTAGGGTTTAGAACATAGAGGATACAACATACAAGTTTGAAAATACTTTTTGAGAGAATTCCTCTCTTGGTTCTTTAAAGAACTACTCTAGAACTTATCGGATTTTCTTCCGTGGCGTTCATCCCGACTTATCAATCGGTCTTTCATCCCGATTGTGGTGTCTACATAATATACCAAGGTTCTTGCCTCCCTTATAGGCAACGGGTCGCGGTTTCCACTCGATTGTTTGGCATCTTGGGTAGCAATTCCGAACGTATTGGTATTGGGTTTCGTCACACGTTGGTGTGGTTCGTATCAACAATGTTGGTAGTGATGATGGTTACATTTATTTCAAGTAGGAGCAAACTAATATTTGTAGTAGTTCGAGAAATAGTGACAATTTCTATAGGGGCATGAGATTTAGAGCGAAAGTAGATGTGATTCAAGTAGTGAAGGCTTACCATATGAAGAACCATTATAACTTCACTATTGTAGAGTTAAGTCCATTGCTGTGGTCTATTTATTGTTTGAGAAGAGATAATAGTTGTAAATGGAGGCTTTAGGCCTAAAAGAAAAAGTTGAAAGGCATGTTCGTAGTGATGAGATTCAAGGGTCCACACATATGTAATAACCCGTTGATTAGTCAGGATCATCCACACCTGGATTGTAATATTCTTGCTAGCCGATTTGTAAATTTTGTTAGGGATAATTCTGATATGAAAGTAGTCGAGCTGACTTTTGTTATCGAATAGGAATTTAGTTATAGGATCAGCAGGAGACGGGTTTGGGAGGGGAAAAAACGAGCTATCGAGCATGTGTATGAGAACTGGGGGAAATCTTACAATGAATTGCCTAAACTTTTGAATGTGATAGAAAATACAAATCTCAAAAAATGAATTGATTGGGGATGGAGCAGATCAACTACTCCCTGTGTGTTTACTCTAAAGTGGGCATTTTGGGCATTTAGGCCGTGCATTACAGTGTGGAGATTCCTTAGACCAGTTGTGACCATTGATGTAACTTTTCTATATGGGAAGTACACTCACAAGTTGTTAGTTGCTTGTGGCATTAATGGCAACAACCATATGCTTCTGTTGGCATTTGCTCTAGTTCATTAGAAAATGGATGAGACATAAAGATGGTTTTTGAGGAAATTGAAGGAATATATTATTGGTGACTATGTAGGTTGTAAAACCATTTGCCTCATATTAGATGGACACGCGGGCATCAAGTTAGCAATTGAAGAAGAAGCTAATGGAGGTCTCCCTCCATTTGTGGTGTGGTGGTTCTGTCTACAACACCTTGCAAGCAACTTCAACTGATAGGAATAAAAATCTGACAAGACCTATCATTAGGGCAAGAACTAAAGGATTTCAAATCTTGGTGATGAAGACCCATTTTGAGCAGATTGACCCCAGAATTATTTATATATTAACCTCTTTTCTATTATTCTTGTATTGTGTTTTCCAACAGGAACACTTATCATATTTTATAGGGCAATGGACAAACTCCCTCAGACTCAGCTTGTGGGTTATCCATGGACTGACTTGAACCAGCAATGAGCTGGGCCGATGAATCCTATAGAAGACCGGCATCTTGAAGACCAATTTCTTTTATATATTTTTCATTTTCATGGACTATTTATGTTGTAATCATTTTGGAACATTTTTATTTCTTTGTAATTTTCATTTAGGGCTAGCCACCTTAAAAGTGGTAAACTTGTAATTTTGACCACTTTCTAACCCTAAGAGTAGCAAGTATAAATACTTTCTTAGAAGAGGGTTTGAGGAGGCCATTTTGCAGATTAGAATCATACACTTTCACATGTGGAATTAGGGTTCATCCTTAGTTCAAACCTCTTATCAATTTCAACCCAAGAATTGGAATTGTGGCTAGTGTGACGAAGGGGAATTGTGAGTCATATCGATTCCATCTTTGTTGTATGTTCATTTCTTCTCTAGTGAGTCATATCTAGGGTAGATTTGAATCTTCCTTAGACTTATTGGTGATTGTAATTCATGGATAATCATCTTGTAAGGTTGATTGTTCGTTGAGATTGAATTGTTCTTTAGTGATTGGCGTGAATTGGCATGGTTGGAAGGGTTTGAGTTCATGATTTTTGAGCTTGTCTTTTTCATCCATTTCATGTGTCATTATCTTGTTCTTATTGTTGATTAGTGAAATTGACCATTAGTGGAATTTAATTGAATCTTTTGAACCATTGGATTGCATCAAAGTTCCATTAGGGTTATGCAATTTCCTAGTCCATTGAACCGGTTTTGTATGAGACTTGAGACTTGTTTTCTTGAGTCATTTGATTGTGCTTGGAAGTGGTTTTGAGCACATAATCTTTTGGTATCAGAGCACAAGTTGAGAGAAGGGATTGATTGTTGTTTGATTTCGTGATTATCATCTTCAATTAGGGTTAATCAATTTTGAATTGCAATTGTGTTGTTGTAGTTTGTGAATTGCGAAAATTACCTTGATTGGAATTTTGATTTGTTGCTTGTTGGAGTTGGATTGGGAGGATTGTTGTATCTTGTGATTAATTATTTCGTGGAAGCAAAGAAGTATAGAAGTGTTGTTAAATTCAACAATTTTTTTGAACTTGAAAACTTACCATTCTCTTGTCGTGACTAGCTTGTGGCGTGAGGGAGGTTGTGAAGTTTGTTGTTGTGATTCCATTGTGTAATTCTGAATTGGGGAGAAACAATTTGCAATTTCTAGATTTGAGTAGTGTGGGAAAAAGGGAAGTTATTTGATTTTCAAAACAAGTATTAAGATTGAAGGAGTTAATGAGTGTTTGTTTGAATTTGAAAATCATTTCTTACCAATTGTGGAAGGGTTGCAATTAGTGAAGTGGTTTGATTTTCAAATTTGAATTGCTGCCAATTTGTGTAAATTTGCGGTTAGAACTGGTGGGAAGTGGAGTACATTTTGTTGTTGCAACGTGTGGAAGAGTGTGTATGTGTGTGTGTGTTGCACCGTGAGTGAAGGAAGTGTGTGTGTGGAGTAATGAGTATGTGAATGAAGGTGTTGCAACGTGGTGAATTGGTGTTGTGGTGAAGTGAGTGCGCCGTGATTGAGGTGTGTGTGGTGGTGTAAATTTGTGGAGTTGAGTGGAGTAAGGTGCTGCACATTAAGATCAAGTTTGAGTGTGAACCGTGGCTAATAAAGGAAGTTAGGTAGTGAAGTTTGAAATTCAAATATAAGCATTTAAGTGTGAAAGTTATTGAGTATTATTACTTAAACACTTGCTTAGTTGAATTCAATATCTTAACTACTTGGAAGTATTTATTTGTGCTTCAATTATTCTACTATACTTGAAGTGATAAGAAATATTTGTTGCATTGGTGACTTGTTGCACCATAGGTGTACAAGTGTGTGTGTTGTTATCCAAACGTGTTATTGTGACGTGGTGAAGTGAAGGGAGTGTGCTACAAGTATTTGAGATTACATTTGTACTTCAAATAAATCGCATCCACAAACATGTCAAATAATAGTGTGAATGGGGGCATTGGCAATGAGGCCAATAGCCAAGTGGGTGGCAGACCAGGTCGTCGAAATACAAGTGGAAGAACTTTAGATGAGCAACTTCAGGACCTTACCACAATTGTTACTACGTTAGCAACAAGAATTGATAGGATGACATTGCCACCACCACCTGTGGTAAACCTTCAGGCACCACCTAGAGTAGCTCCTCAAAATGTCCAGGGAGAAGGGGTAGTTAGAGGAAATTTGAGGAGAAGAGTAGAAGGAGATTATCATGCTCTTAGGGAAGACAGAGATGATAATTTTGGGGTTAATCCATACCTAGACAAGGAATTTAGACCACCTCGAGGACTAGAGTATGTGAAGCTACAGATGCCTTCATTTGATGGTAGGGGTTCCGCCGATGATTACCTAGACTGGGAAGACCAAGTTGAGGGTCTTTTCGAGTGTTATGAGATTGATGATGACTCCCGGGTACATCTCGTAGCTGTAGAGTTCATAGGGTATGCCGCTTTGTAGTGGAAAAATATGGTGATCTGTAGGCGAAGGGATGGAGAGACCGAAATACACACTTGGAGAGACATGAAACGAGTTTTGAGGAAGAGGTTTCTACCGGAACACTACAGGCATGAGTTATTTATGCGTCTCCAGACATTGAGACAGAGGGGTAAAACAGTGGATGACTATGTACAGGAGTTTGAGACACTAGTGATTAGATGTGGAACAGTTGAACCTCCTGAACAAACCGTAGCACGTTTTGTATCTTGGTTGAAGTATGAGATAGCTTGTGTAGTTGAGCTTTAGAGATATAGTACACTTGATGAAGCTATACAGTTAGCCTTGAAAGTGGAAAGACAGAGGCAATCCTATTCATTCCAGGTTACTAGGAGCAGACTACCAGGAAACCAAACTGTTCAAGGTCAGTTATGTTCTCCTTCAGAGATACTAGAGGTTCGCGAGCAGTTGAGTAAACCATTGGAGTATTCTGAGGATCAGAGTCAAATAAGTCTATCATTAGAGAACCAGAATGTTCAGAGACAGTTATGTTCACCTTTAGAGGTCTCAGAGGGCAATGAGCAGTTGGGCCAATCATTAGAAGACCATGAGGATTAGCGACATACAAATGAGTTAGAAAAGGAGGAAACAATATCGGTGAAATGGGTTGAGATAGGGGATACCTCAGTCGATAATGGGTCATTATTTGTGTTGCAGATGAGATACATCCTGGAAATGGAGGAGAGAAAACAATCATTACCTGTAGTATTTCAGATATTGGGATTCTGCAGAGATACTTCTTCAGATGGATTGCTAGGAGAAAACAAAGTCTCTATTGCATTTGAACTGCCAGATTTGAGGACAAATCTTTTTGAGGCTCGAGGAGATGATAGGAATAAAAATCCGACAAGACCTATCATTAGGGCAAGAACTAAAGGATTTCAAATCTTGGTGATGAGGACCCATTTTGAGTAGATCGACCCCGGAATTATTTATATATTAACCTCTTTTCTATTATTCTTGTATTGTGTTTTCCAATAGGCACACTTATCATATTTTATAGGGCAATGGACAAACTCCCTCAGACTCAGCTTATGGGTTATCCATGGACCGACCTGAACCAGCGGTGAGCTGGGCCGATGAATCCTATAGAAGACCGACATCTTGAAGACCAATTTCTTTTATATATTTTTCATTTTCATGGACTATTTATGTTGTAATCATTTTGGAACACTTTTATTTCCTTGTAATTTTCATTTAGGGCTAGCCACCTTAAAAGTGGCAAACTTGTAATTTTGACCACTTTCTAACCCTAAGAGTAGCAAGTATAAATACTTGCTTAAAAGAGGGTTTAAGGAGGCCATTTTGCAGATTAGAATCATACACTTTCACATGTGGAATTAGGGTTCATCCTTAGTTCAAACCTCTTATCAATTTCAACCCAAGAATTGGAATTGTGGCGAGTGCGACGAAGGGGAATTGTGAGTCATATCGATTCCATCTTTGTTGTATGTTCATTTCTTCTCCAGTGAGTCATATCTAGGGTAGATTTGAATCTTTCTTGGACTTATTGGTGATTGTAATTCGTGGATAATCATCTTGTAAGGTTAATTGTTCATTGAGATTGAATTGCTCTTTAGTGATTGGCGTGAATTGGCATGGTTGGAAGGGTTTGAGTTCACGGTTTTTGAGCTTTTCTTTTTCATCCATTTCACGTGTCATTATCTTGTTCTTATTGTTGATTAGTGAAATTGACCATTAGTGGAAGTTAATTGAATCTTTTGAACCATTGGATTGCATTAAAGTTCCATTAGGGTTATGTAATTTCCTAGTCCATTGAACCGGTTTTGTATGAGACTTGAGACTTTTTTTCTTGAGTCATTTGATTGTGCTTGGAAGTGGTTTTGAGCACATCATCAACTCAGCACATAAAAACATGAAATGCAAGATATTGGTCATATATGCTGGGTTGCAAGCATAATTTTGCAAGTTAAACTATAAGCTGGAGTAGGTGAGGATTATTAAGCCTTATTCATTGGACTGGTTTGATGACATTTCATTGGATATGTAGATGCTGGCTCATGACGGTTGTTATCGGTTTGGGTATATGACCTCTAACATTGTTGAAAGCTACAATTCCATGTTAATGGGGGCTTGAGGGTTATCTGTGATTACTTTGGTGAAGAAGACGTTCTACAACTGGTGAAGAAGACGTTCTACAACTGTGTGGGGTACTTTGTCAAGAAGCATTTGAAGGCTTTGAAGAACATGGAAAAGGGTAAAATTTTTACCAAATATATATGGAGTTCATGAGCTAGTAACCATAGGGTCATCGACTATAGCAAGTAGGATAGACTTTTTGAAGTCGTCACTGGTAGTCGTAGTGTTGCAAGAGTGTTAAGGGGAGGGAATCGAACACACATTGTTAATTGTGCTTGCAGCACATGCAATTGCCAAAAGTGGCAAATATACAAATTCCATGCCCCCATGACTATGTAGTAGCTACCTCATTGAGGCTCGATATGATACACTCTATACCTGATTGGTATAGATGGACGCGTCAAGAGCTCACATATAGGACACACTTTATGCCTATAGGCAACAAGTTAGATTGGGAGCCGGTACACTTCCTATCACTTCGCTTAAGGGGAGACCTCGCACGGAAGAAGGAAAAGTTGAGGCGGAGAAAATACCACATGGGGATGGACATTAGGGAGTGTCCAGATTAAATCACATGTAGACTTTGTCAAGAGGGGAGGCATAATAGAAGAACGTGCCTATGTTAGCACGATAATAGTAAATGATGGATACCAATACACATTTTATGATGTTCCACATTGCATTTGTAATGCTAACATTACCTTTTTTCCTTGTGCAGCTTAGGTAAAGCTTCGACCACTTCATCAACTTTGTTTTGACGTCATAGAAGGGGGATCCTTCATGGAGGTTAGAGATTTTTTTTGCATTTATAATTACAATTTTGTAATTTATTAAAAAGTTATATTAAAGCTTAATTTTTTTAGACCTTTGTTAATTTGTTTTCACATATTCGAAGTTGTAATATTGTATATGTATACATTGCATGTGTAATGGGAAAATGTTAACATTATCTACCAAACATAATGCGTATAAATTCATTACAAAATGTTAATATACATCAACTTGATCATTTAAATGGAACATATACATATGAAATGAATAACAAATTATTGGTTCCTATCCCATTCTATCTCCTTCCCTTGGTGAATTGTTTAGCTGGCCGAGTAAAGGCGTTGGTTAGTTCTCAAGATGGCCTTGGATGTGGAATAGTAGGAGCTTCGGACTCCTATGTTGGATGCTGCTGGGGAGTATCATCGAATGCTCATCGAGGCATGACACTCCGCTCTATAGGCTAACTTGATGATTCATCCTGGTACATAGGTTATTTTCTAGAGTGTTTCTTCTATGGAGCTAGTGGTGTTAGGGTAGGACCACTTATAGAATGCCGACTCGAGCTATCGTACATCACATTGGAATCAATTGGGAACTGTTGGTCCTATATTGGATTCTAGGGCCCTTCATATGAACCACTTGATCGACCTGCTGTTCCCATAGGTGTATATACATTGTATGCTGGATCGGCCAATAAACATTAATCCTCCCTCGCAGGTCGATTTGATAAAGCTCCAACTACATGTTCACTAGTTGTGGGATATATTGGGACCCACTAAACTATTTGGCCACTTAGTTGGGGAAATGCCACTCAATAATGTGGAAACATATTAGTGGCACCCGAGCCATCCAAATGTGCATGCCACTTTTGTAGAAATTAGGTAGGAGATTAATTACATTATGATGAAGATCACATTAGGAGGATTGGTCCAAGGATGATTAAGGACAAGATAAGGAGTTGGGAACAAAGAGTACGAGCATATTCGAAGTGTGGATCACAAGGACAAAAGTCGGGGATGGAGCCAAAGGCCGACAGCTTTAAGATTGTTGAAGACTGCCGGCCTTGGAAGCATAGGCGGCTAGTCTAATTGGCTAGCTTTGAAGAAGGCCATCTGCTTAAAGTGGCCAGCTTAGAAATAGAGTGAAGGCCGGTTTGAAAGCCACAGACTTACTCTAATAAAGGCCAATTCAACATGGAATTATAAGCCGCTGGCTTAGGTGTCAGCTTAATAGAAATTATAAGCCGCTAACATATAATGTTTTCCTTAGTTGCAATTAAGGTTTTTATACGTTTTTGTGTGCTTTTGTTGTGAGACTATAAATAGTCGTCACACATTCATTTGTATGTAATGTATCTTTTGGCAAAGTCTATTCATAAAATTAAGAGTTTTTCTCTTTGGTCCTAGAAAGAACTAATTGAACTTATTAGATTTTGAATCCGTGGCATTCATCTAAAACTTATCAATCCATTATTCTATAATCGATTGTGGCGTTATCGCATATACCAAGGTTCTTATCTTGTTTATAAAAAAAGGGTCGCGATGTCCATCGTTCTTCATAGATCTATAGGTTGTGAGATTAATGAATTGAGTGTCGGGTTTCATCATAAGTTAGCGGGGTTAACATCATTTGGTATCAGAGCAATTAGGTTTGTCAAGATCACCAATCCTTTTTGTTATTTCAATTACTTGTTCTTAGATCTAGGGTTTGGATAAAAAAAAATCGTTCTTTAGATTGATCTGTAAGTAGATTTCAATTTGATTTTTATTAGTGTTTAAAAGGAATCGTACACATTTCCTTTCTCAAGAATCAAAAAGAAAAGAAAAGAAAAAGAAAATTCGTATAAAAAAAAAGAAGAAAAAAGAGAGGAGATTGTTGTCAATTAGGTTGTGTTGAGTTAAAATTGGAAATTGAGCAGAGGTTGTGTTATTGTTTGTGATTTAGGGTTTTTGGTGATCCTTAATTGAATTCTTAGTGTTCTATGAATCTTTTCAAATCATGATACAAAATTGCTGTTGGGAAAGTTGGGTGGATTTCTATAGGAACAAATTCGATTGAATTGTTAGTTTCAAAAGAACTGAAAAGAGAAATTTTGAGTGGATAAGGATTGGTGAGAACAGTAGAGTGATTTAAGTGAAACATGTTAGCGAGTGAATTTGAGAGATTTCATTTAATTACTCCTAACATTGTCTTGTGCAACAATATGTCTCATAGAATGTCTTTTGAAAATGTTGATGGAGAGGATTTTGTTGTTCAAGAGAAGTTATTGGTAGCTAAGAGAGTTTGGAATGTACAGGATAGAGACAAGGAAGAGGTGCAAAGGGAGAATCTTTTTCATACCAGATGCCTAGTTTAGAACAAGGTATGTAGTGTGATTATAGATGGTGGGAGTTGTACTAATGTGGCAAGTCCAACTATGGTTGAGAAATTAGGACTTCCACTATTGAGCATCATCGACCTTATAAATTGCAGTGGTTGAATGATAGTGGTGAAGTGAGAGTGGACAAGTAGGTGTTAGTTACTTTTAGCATTGGAAGATATGAAGATGACGTTTTATGTGACGCAGTTCTGATGCAGGCTACTCACTTGTTGCTTGGACGACCATGGCGGTTGATAGGAGGGTTAAGCATGACGACTTTACCAATAAGTATCCCTTTGAGCACAATTAAAGGCCACTCTTGTGCCTTTGACCCTTAAGCAAGTTTATGAGGACTAGATGAAATTGCAAAAAGAGAGGTCAAAAGAAAGAGGGTGAAAAATGATACGCTTAGAACGTATATATCAAATGGGAGCGTAAATTGCAGCAAGTGCACTGGTCGTATCAAGTAATAGAGTGGTGAAAAGTAAGATTGTCGATCCCTCGAGGAACCAATAGAGTACTAGACCTATGGCAATTCTTATCAATATCTAGGAGATTAAAGAGGGGCTTTGAAATGTCTAAGCTAAAAATTTAACTTAAAGCAAACAAGGAGAATTTTATGAAGAATCTATCAATTATGAACGCGGGAAATTAGAATTCACCCTAGATCCATTAATTAAACTGCTACCATGTTATATCAACTAGTGGTTATAAGTTTATTCAAGTGAGTTTAGAAAATCCTTTTTAAGGATGTTAACCTTAAATCAATTAGTCGGCTTCCGCGTCTCCAATTAACCAAGGAATCAAAATTATGTTCATACACCTCCCGATGTTACAAACAACTAATGCCCTAAATCAATTAACCCTAATCCCTTAGTGATTAATTAACAAGAAACATTGCATTGCGCCTACCATAAACTCTAATTAAACCAATTATCTCAACTCCCGTATTGATAATCAATCTAATTAAGAATTCCTAACAAATCCTAATCAATTCCCGTATCAAAAGGATTTCTAACAATTATAATCAAAGACCAATTATAATTGAAATCAAAGGAATTGCAATCATGAATAATCCTAATAATTCCTAATCATATAACATGGCTACAATTATCCTTTTAACATTCTAGGGTTTCATCCAATTTCCCAAGGAAAAGACTTAGCAATTCATGGAGATAAAGACATGATTATGATTCAAGGAGATTTGTGTAAAAGAAATCATATTCAATGGTTGGATCAAATGCTTGAATTGCATATCAGAAATGAAGTTCAGAAATCACCAATTCAACAATACAAATAATACCTTAATTGAAAGGAACTCCACAAATCCTTCACAAAGGATGATAATCTCCACGAAGATCACAAAGTTTTCTCCAAGATTTGATCTCCACAATTCTCCCTTAAAACTAGGTTAAAACTACTCTAAGAACACTAAAATTTGACAAAAGTTCCTCTCTAAATCGACATAAGACCTATATATATGCAAGGGGAGGCGAGAAGATGCAATTAAAACAAGACCG
This sequence comes from Laguncularia racemosa, assembly GCA_037954665.1. Classification (NCBI taxonomy): domain Eukaryota; kingdom Viridiplantae; phylum Streptophyta; class Magnoliopsida; order Myrtales; family Combretaceae; genus Laguncularia; species Laguncularia racemosa. The sequence goes on along the minus strand of JBBMOL010000077.1, from coordinate 3,524,527 downwards.
GTCCAAGGCCGGCCAAAGGCCGGCAGCCTTCCTTTAAGCCGGCCATAAAGGCCGACCATAAAGGCCGGCGGCTTTAATCTCTCATTTGCCATCCTTCAATCTTTTCATGCTTCAATTTGTATGTAATCTCTCCAAATTGATTAAGCTTTGAACTCAAAGTCCTTCAACATTTGAAATATAAAAATAAACATGATTAAGTACCATTTCCTTGTGATTTCTCTAAAATCAATAATGAATACTTGCAAATTGCTTAATGAATTATGAGTAAAATATGCCTTTATCAACTCCCCTACACTTAAACTTTTGCTTGTCCTCAAGCAAAATAAAACCAGAAAGAAATCTATCCTAGAAAGTACAATTTTTTTTTTTTATTATCATACAAACTTGAACATCTGTTATCTCTACTTCTAACTCACTACTTTGTGATGCCCACCACTCAAACCAAACTGGGAATATGTGATTAGAGTACTATACTCAAAATTAACCAACTAATCTAGAGAAAAAAAACTTTAATCCAAGCGTTTAACCTAAGAATTCTTATTCCAAAAGTAGATATTCAGTCCTAAAGGAAAAACACCCATTTAAACTTCACTGGCAATTAGCAAGCATATGATCCTTTACATCACTTCTTTAAACAAGTCAACATAAAATGAAAGCATATGGTATCAATTCCTTTCCTAGATTTTCTCCCTTTTAATTATATGTCCTGTAGCTTGTTGATGAGCATTCACTAAAACTCTACTTCTTCTTTTTTCTTTTTTTTTTTTTTTTTTTTTTTTTTTTCTTTTTTTTTTCTTTATTTTTTTTTTACTATAAAATAAGTTCGTGTATTGAACTTTTGCTTCTCCGCCCTTATCGCTATAGTGAGATCACTGATTCGGCACATCCCGGGCTCATCACCCAAGTGACCAGGTTTTAAAGGGACCCCATCGAACTCTCCCTCACTCTAACATTCAAGTTTGGATACTCTTAACTCAATTACCCGAGTCATTGGAGTAATGCAACTTATTTCATTTGAATGCTATACAGAATTAAGACTTTTTTATAAGGGATCACTAAGTGAGGAGTTTCCCTTACCTCTTTTATTAGATGTTGAAAAGCTTTCAAAGCAACTTTCAAGAAGATACACTAGCTAGAAAAGAGACCCGAAGTAGACCTGTTTATCTTTCACAAGAGGACTCAATAGACTCTTAAACTTCAAATTATAAGGCTAAAAACTAGGTAAATTTGATTTCTAAAGATTTTATTTATTAATTTTAACTAAGTACAAGAATCACAACAGTGGTGAGTAGGGCATAATAATGAGTTATTATTTTTAATAAATCATAAACAGATGCAACAGGCTTTTATTTTTTATTTTTATTTTATTTTTTTATTTTTTGTATAATCTCTAGATTTCCATCAAAAGTTTTGAAAAAAATTGGCCTAAAAATTGTCAGATAACTCAAGGACAAATACAGTTCAAGATAATGGAAGAGTATGATCATCAAAGCACAGAATAGGCAATGCTCATCTCAACTTTAATACCTACATTCCCTTCCCCACACTTAAGAATAGACAGTATCCACACTATCTCACATCAATGCAAATAATAAAATAGGAAGGAAATAAGAAAAAAGGAACTAGTACTCCCCTGGTATAACATGTAGAAGCCATATTTAAATTCCATCAAAGTTGAACTTGGAGAGATTGGTCCTTGTGAACATTCACCTTGCATTTTCCTAAAAACAATTAAAAGAAAACCAACAAAACACAATAAAGTAAACATAAATATGGGCTGCCTCCCATAGAGCGCTTGTGTTATAGTCATCAGCCTGACTATCATGGTTTGTCATCTCAGCTTAAATCAAGGAGTTTAAACAACTCCTTCAATACCATCATCTTTAGATTTGGATTCCAAGCTTCCTTCCATGGTATGGTGCCCTTCTTTTCAGCTTCCACCAATGTTTTGTAGGTGGATATCAATAAACTTACCTGCTGGATGTCTGCCCTTGACCACCCCAGGATTTCCCTATGTTCATCCAACTGGCCTTGAATCTGCTGCTGCAATTCTCTTGTCATAGGCACTGGATTAATGTGAGGCCATGGATTTCCTGAATTCAAACACTCATAATCAAACAATTGATTAGAAAAGACATTAGGCTCAAGTGTCTGCATGGGCATTAGTGTCGGCACTGGTGGCTTCTCATAGTGGTCTGTCTTCTCAAAAGCAATAACATTTTCAGTCTGGGGTACTTGCTTACAGCCTTTGTTTTCTTGCTCATCCTCATCCCCCCAATCATCTATCTCATTCAAGACAGCTTCAAGAATGGTTTGCCCTACATGTTCCTCCACATCATTGTTAGTAATTTCACCCTCAGCAGATATGTTAGAATACATTGCTTTCTCATTAGACAAAAACACAGGATCATACATATCAAATGTTACCTGGTCATCTAGTGCTCTAAGGGTGAGCTTACCTTGTCCTAAATCAATTAGAGCTTGACCTGTGGCTAGGAATGGTCTACCCAAAATGAGTGGAATGTCCTCATCTTCTTCCACATCCAGTATGACAAAGTCCACTGGAAATATGAATTTATCGACCTTGACTAAGACATCCTCCACTGTACCCTTGGAAAACCTTAAGCTCTTATCAGCTAGCTGCACAGTGATTGGTCTCCTCTTGCACTTTTGTGGCTCTATTCCAAGCTTCCTAAAAACTGAAAGTGGCATTAAATTAATACTTGCACCAGAATCAATCAAAACATTCTCAAAATCAATATTACCAATGGTGCAAGGGATATTGAAACTTCCCTGATCTTTTAGCTTTCTAGGTAGCTGAGCAGATTTCTTCTCTATGATAGCTGAACTCTCGCCAAGAAGCATTACTTTCTCAACACTCTCCATGGATCTTTTGTTAGAGAGCAGCTCTTTCATGAATTTGGCATAGGATGGAATTTGCTTCAAGGCCTCTAAGAGAGGTATATTGATTTGAAGCCCTTTAAATATGTCACAAAACCTGGCAAACTGGGCTTCCAACTCCCTCTGCTTGAGTCTTCCTAGGAAGGGGATAGGTGGAACATAAGGCTGCAACACTGGTGTTTTGGATGTGAGTTCCTCCTCCTTCTGCTTACCTTTCTCTGGATCTTTCTCTTTAATTTTTACCTGCCTTTCAGCTTTCTTCACCTCCTTACCACTCCTTAGCATGATGGCATTGACATGATGGGTGTTCTCCTCAGTTTTGCTAGCCAAAGACCCTGAGGGTCTAGTACTTAGCTGCTGTGCAATTTGACCGAGCTGACCCTCTAAGTTTCTAATAGAAGCTTGTTGGTTTTGCAGGAAGGTGTCAGTCTTTTGCATGTAGCTCCTCATGAGCTCTTCCATCTGAGTGGGTTGTTGTTGAGAATAGGCATTCTGAGCAGAGGCTTGTTTGGGAAATCCAGGGGCGGGTTAAGTGCTTGATTCTCATTCCTCCATGAGAAGTTTGGATGATTGTGCCACCCAGGATTGTATGTATTCGAATATGGTCCTTGAGTACCTCTCTGGAAGTTGCCTACAAAGTTTACCTGCTCTCCACTAAATGGAGCTGATGACTTTCCAGCCATGCACTCACTAGCTGAGTGAGGTCCTGAGCAAATTTCACAACTAGAAGATGGATTAGCATTAAAAGAATTTGAAGAGGCGAGTCTACTTACCTGAGTGGTGAGGGCAGCTATCTGAGCAGTCAACTGAGCCATACTAATATTGTCATTCATTGAAGCTACTCTTGTACCACTTCTCTCAGTTTGCCAATTATGTGCACTAGAGGCCATCTCTTCTATCAATGCACTGACCTCTAAGTAAGTTTTTCCCATTAGTGCACCCCCAGCTGCAGCATCCACAAGAGACCTCAATGTCTCATCCAAACTCAAGTAAAAAATCTCAATAAGGAGATTGTCTTGTAAACCATGATGTGGGCATTTTCTCGTTGCTTCCTTGAATCTCTCCCATTCCTCATAAAGTGATTCGCCACTAAACTTTGCAAAGTTAGTGATATCACTTCTTAGTTTGGCAGTCCTAGCTGGTGGGAAGAATCTCCTCAAGAACTTGATTGATAGGTCTTCCCAGGTAGTGATAGATCCCTGGGGCAATGAATAAAACCAAGCTCTAGCTTTATCCCTTAATGAGAAAGGGAAAAGCTGTAGTCTTATGGCATCATCAGTGACACCATTCTGCTTGACAGTGTTGGTGTATTGAAGAAACCCAGCAAGATGATCATCAGGGCTCTCATTTGAATACCCTCCAAACTGACTCGATTGCACCATTTGAATGAGTGCTGGTTTAAGCTCAAAATTGTTGGCTTGTATAGTTGGTCTAACAATGGGTGGTTCCTGAATCCTAGGAATAGAGAAATCTCTAAGTGCTCGCTGAACACCCTGAATCTGACGATTATCCTCATTCGCCATCTCTTCTACTTGTTCTCTATACTTGTTGTCTCTTCTAATCTGGCGTAGAGTACGCTCAATCTCAATATCGAAAGGTAGGAGATCAGCACTCCTACTTTTGCGCATGTAACACTTGCAAAGAGACCAAAAGCCAAGAAAAACGTAAAATTGCACCTAGACTACCAATAGAATTACGAAATCTAATATCTATTAGTTCCCCGGCAACGGCGCCAAAAACTTGATACGCTCAGAACGTATATATAAAATGGGAGCATAAATTGCAGCAAGTGCACTGGTCGTATCAAGTAATAGAGTGGTGAAAAGTAAGATTGTCGATCCCTCGAGGAACCAATAGAGTACTAGACCTATGGCAATTCTTATCAATATCTAGGAGATTAAAGAGGGGCTTTGAAATGTCTAAGCTAAAAATTTAACTTAAAGCAAACAAGGAGAATTTTATGAAGAATCTATTAATTATGAACGCGGGAAATTAGAATTCACCCTAGATCCATTAATTAAACTGCTACCATATTATATCAACTAGTGGTTATAAGGTTATTCAAGTGAGTTTAGAAAATCCTTTTTAAGGATGTTAACCTTAAATCAATTAGTCGGCTTCCGCGTCTCCAATTAACCAAGGAATCAAAATTATGTTCATATACCTCCCGATGTTACAAACAACTAATGCCCTAAATCAATTAACCCTAATCCCTTAGTGATTAATTAACAAGAAACATTGCATTGCGCCTACTATAAACTCTAATTAAACCAATTATCTCAACTCCCGTATTGATAATCAATCTAATTAAGAATTCCTAACAAATCCTAATCAACTCCCGTATCAAAAGGATTTCTAATAATTATAATCAAAGACCAATTATAATTGAAATCATGAATAATCCTAATAATTCCTAATCATATAACATGGCTACAATTATCCTTTTAACATTCTAGGGTTTCATCCAATTTCCCAAGGAAAAGACTTAGCAATTCATGGAGATAAAGACATGATTATGATTCAAGGAGATTTGTGTAAAAGAAATCATATTCAATGGTTGGATCAAATGCTTGAATTGCATATCAGAAATGAAGTTCAGAAATCACCAATTCAACAATACAAATAATACCTTAATTGAAAGGAACTCCACAAATCCTTCACAAAGGATGATAATCTCCACGAAGATCACAAAGTTTTCTCCAAGATTTGATCTCCACAATTCTCCCTTAAAACTAGGTTAAAACTACTCTAAGAACACTAAAATTTGACAAAAGTTCCTCTCTAAATCGACATAAGACCTATATATATGCAAGGGGAGGCGAGAAGATGCAATTAAAACAAGGCCGGTCCAAGGCCGGCTCAAGGCCGGCCAAAGGCCGGCAGCCTTCTTTTAAGCCAGCCATAAAGGCCAGCGGCCTTCATGGCCGGCGGCTTTAATCTCTCATTTGCCATCCTTCAATCTTTTCATGCTTCAATTTGTATGCAATCTCTCCAAATTGATTAAGCTTTGAACTCAAAGTCCTTCAACATCTGAAATATAAAAATAAACATGATTAAGTACCATTTCCTTGTGATTTCTCTAAAATCAATAATGAATACTTGCAAATTGCTTAATGAATTATGAGTAAAATATGCCTTTATCAAAAAAAAAAAAAAAAACAGTGAGTGAGAGTATAAAAGGAAAAGAGGAGGAAGATGTGGCTTCTGAGAAAATAAAGGTAAAGGAAGATGAGGCTTGTGAGAAAATAGCTGAGAGAAAAGAAAATTTTTATGAAGATCAAGTGAGGCTATAAAGAGAGTGAACAAAAGGGATTTAGTCAAAAAATTAAACTGAGCTTTATTGTAGAAGAAAAGGAGAGAGAGTCTGAGTTAAATGAAAGTGAAAAGAGAGGAAGAACATTGAGTGAAGAGAGAAAAGCAAAGTGGAAAGAAAATTCTAATGAGAGACTCAGTGAGGTTAAGAATGTTATGTTTGCAGGAATAAAGAGATTTGTTGAGGTACATGAAAAGGCCACACTTAATATTAAGCGACAGAAGAAGCAGTGTGCTAAATGAACTAGCAAATGGCGTCGTCAAGTTCTCTTTGAACCCGAAGATTAGGTTTGGGCGTACATGAGTCATAGGCAATTCCCAGCACAAGGGCGATTAAAGTGGCTTCCAAGAGGCAAGGGTCTATTTCAAGTCCTCGAGTGCATCAATGATCACATTTACAGATTGGAATTGCCAGGTACGTATCCAACTAGTGCTAATTTTAATATTATTAATTTGAGTCATTTTAATGTAGGTGACGATTTGAGGACAAATCCTTTATAAGAGGAGGGGAACGATGAAGATCACATTAGGAGGATTGGTCCAAGGATGATCAAGGACAAGATAAGGAGTTGGAAACAAAGAATATGGGTATATTCGAAGTGTGGATCACAAGGACGAAAGTCGGGGACGGAACCAAAGGCCAACAGCTTCAAGATTGTTGAAGACCACCGGCCTAAGTGGCTGGCTTTGGAGAAGGCCGCTAACCTAAAGTGGCCGGAGTAGAAATGGAGTGAAGGTCGGCTTGAAAGCCGCTGGCCTAAGTGGCCGGCTTACTCCAATAAAGGCCGGTTCAACATGGAATTATAAGTCGTTGGCCTAAATTCCAACTTAGGTAGGAATTATAGGCCGACTTTAGTCAAATTTAGGCCACCGATGTATAGTGTTTTCCTTAGTCAAAAGTAGGGTTTTTTTTATACGTATTTGTGTGTTTTTGTTGTGAGACTATATATAGTTGTCACAAATACATTTGTAAAAATCTTTTTAGCTAAGTCTACTCATAAATTGAGAGTGATTACTCTTTGGTTCTTTAAAGAATTGATTGAACTTATCGGATTGTGAATCTGTGGCGTTCATCCAAAACTTATCAATCGATTGTTCCATAATCAATTGTGGTGTTATCGCATATACTAAGGTTCTTATCTCGTTTATAGACAAAGGGTCGCGGTGTCCATCGTTCTTGATAGATCCATAGGTTATGAGATTAGCAAATCAAGTGCCGGGTTTCGTCACGGGTTGGCGGGGTTCGCATCACATTCCCATTATATGACTCCCATTCCACTTGAAGCATAGGAAATTATATTCAGTGTAAACGCTCAATATGATGAATTGGAAGGAAAATAAAAAATAGGTTATTGAAATACCTATGATATGTTTTGCTTATCGAACATATTCTGATATGCACCGACAACGTGGGTCGGGTGATATTAAGTGTCCTTTCTTATGTTCTAACATGTCGTCGATGGACAACTAGATTCTATATATAGTTTGTGTCAGCTAAAGAGTGTTATGTGGGGAAATCTATCATAGGCCCATTCTTGTGGGAGAATGGTAGCCCCTCCAATCTTAGGTGCCGATGGCGATGGTTCGACACAAAGTTGGTAGTATAATCACACCAAACATGTAGACCCCTAACCATCCCGACAATGTCAAAATGTTCCAACAGAGGTAACCACATCACATGGATGAAGTTGCTAGATTTATTGGCAAACATAAATCCCCCTACCAACTGTATTATGTATGCACACATATATCGATGGATTTTCTTAGCATCGGCATCGGGTGCCTAGCATCCAGAACATATCACGCAACCACGTCATGTTAATATAGCCCCCACCCCCCCCCCCCCCCCCCCCCCCCCCCCCCCCCCCCCCTACCGCTAGGCCCTAGCCTCTAGATGTAGAACCTTAGGATCTAATTGTGTCTTAGAACTCGTTATCAATCAAATCAGAATTTGATCATCACCAAGGTAATCATATAAGTTTGTTCAATTGCCCTAGAACACGTTTTTGATAAGAACCCAAGATATGAATTAAGAATTCCCTTTGAACCTTAGATCAAAAGTATTCAAGAATAAGAGAAATAGGAAGAAAAATTGGATGATGAAAGAGAATCTCAATTGCAATCAATTCAACACCTTATGCATAAAAAACATAAGAAAACAAGCTCTCTCATATAATTCAAGAAAAAATACCATATGTTAAATCCTCAAAACTAAGAGTCCCTTATATAAGATTATAACTTTTATTGTCTCCAACCTAAAAGAAGATGAAAGGGTTTTAAGACATTTATTGTAGCTAACATTTAAGGCTTTAATTTCACATTTATTAACCTCTGGTTGCTAACTTGAAGCAAGTTAATTATCTTGGACTCCTCAAAAACTCCACATGTGGATAGCCCATCATTAACCCATTTTTGGGTAAATAGTTGAAGTTACTCCTTTAGCCTTTTAGCTTGTTCCTTAATGATTGGTCTACTAAAATCTTGAACTTTTCCTTAAATATGAGCATCTCCAATGTGAGGATCTTGAACACTAGGGACTTCTTGTACACCCTTTATATCATTTTTCCTCCCCTTAAAAGGATTTGTCCTTGAATCAAATCCTGCATCAATATCAAAAGGGATAAATCAGAAACATTAAAAGTTGTAGAAACATTATACTCACCTGGCAAATCAATGTGATATGCATTGTCATTGATCTTTGCAATAACTTGAAAAGGTCTATCTCCACAAGCATTTAATTTTGTTTTCCTTTTAGAAGGAAATCTTTATTTATTCATGTGAACCCAAACCCAATTTCCAGGTTCAAATGACATCTTGCACCTTCCTTTGTTTACTTGAGACGTAATTTGCTCATTTCACTTCTCTATCTTTTGCCTTGCCTTTGCATGAATGGCTTTGACCATTTCTTCCTTTTTAAGCCCATCAATGTTTGAAATCTTAGTCAAAGGAAGAGGTAACAGATCCAAAGGAGTTAGTGGATTAAACCCACAAAAATTTTCAAAAGGTGAAAACCTAGTGGTAGAATGCAGTCCTATTGTAAGCAAATTCAGCAAATGGTAGGATATCTTCTCAAGTATTAACATTCTTTCCAATCAAAGCACACAATAATGTTCCAAGTGTCCTATTTACCACTTCAGTTTGCCTATTCGTTTAAGGGTATAAAGCAGTAGAAAACAACAATTTTGTCCCCAGTTTGGACCAAAGTACTCTCCAAAAGTGGATAAAAAATTTAACATCCCGATCAGATACAATAGTCTTAGGAATGCCATGTAAATGCACAACCTCACGAAAGAACAATTTAGCAATATGCACATCATCATCAGTTTTATGACATGGTATAAAATGAGCCATTTTAGAAAAACAATCCACAAATACAAAAATCGAGTCTTACCCCTTTCTAGTCTTAGGTAGTTCCAAAACAAAATCCATAGAAATGTCAACCCAAGGATGTGATGGTACATGCAATGGCATGTGTAATCAATGTGGTTGAGTTTTAGATTTTGCTTGTCTGCATGAAATGCAACTAGAACAAATTTTCTCAATATCTTTACGCATTTTAGGGCAAAAGAAATGTTGATGCAACATATTCAAAGTTTTGTCAATCCCAAAATGTCCCATAAGACCTCTACTATGAGCTTCATGAACAAGCAATTCCCTAATTGAACTATTAGGTATACACAATTTTCCCCTCTTAAAAGAAATCCATCATGTCTATAAAAATCATGGAAAGTTGTATGCTCGCAAACCTCATAAACATTGGAAAAATCACTATCATGTACATACAATTCCTTTAAATGTTCAAAACCAAACAACTTAGTTGAAAGAGTAGAGATTAGAACATACCTTCTAGATAGTGCATTGCTACAATGTTCTCTTTCCCTTGCTTATATTGGATCACATATGGAAAAGATTATATGAATTCTAACCATTTTGCATGATGTTTGTTTAACTTACCTTGTCCTTTCAAATGTCTTAAGGATTCATGATTCATATAAATCATAAATTCCTTTGGTAACAAATAATGCTGCCATGTCTCTAATGCTCTCACTAAGGCATACATCTCCTTGTCATAGGTTGAGTAGTTAAGCTATGCTCCATTTAACTTTTTGCTAAAATAAGTAATTGGCCTCTTTTCTTGTAATATAATGGCACATATACTAATCCTAGAGGCATCACATTCAATTTCAAAAGTTAAATCAAAATTAGGTAGCCTCAATAATGGTACACTACTTAACTTTTCCTTTAGCAAAGAAAATGCATGCTCTTGCAAGATGTAAACGGGTCGGGTTTGGGATGGGTTTATTGAAACCCAAAATTGACCTAATAAAGAATTTATATGCCTAAAACCTGCTAGACCCGATAGGTTTTTTTTTTTTTTTTAATCCGACTCAAGTGGTGATTAAATCTTTTTTTTTTAATGCTTCAACTTATTTTCATATGTTATTTCTTTAATTTATTATTAATCTACTTATGATAGAAAGAAGAGAGAAATTCAAAATAAAAATAAAATAAAATATAAAAATATATTGATTAAAAATATAAAAATAATAAAATAAAATATATAGATTATAAATTATAATATTAATTTATTATTATTTTTTTAAATCTAGTCGGGTTTTCCCATTGGGTTTTTTCTAGATCCCGTAACCCGGCCTTAAACCATATTGGGTTTTATTCCATATCCAAAAACCTGACCCTAAGCCCTATAGGGTTTTTATCGGGTTGGTCAGGGTGGGTGCCCTATTACGACTCGCCTCGATTGCATCTTTTTCTTGTGCCTTACCCCAAACAAATCCCTTATCTTTTTTTCATGATTTCAGTTAATGGGGCAATAATGGTGTTGAAATCTTTGACAAATCGCCTATAGAAACTTACCAAGCTATGGAAACTTCTCACTTCACTCACAATCTTAGGTTTTGGCCATTTTTGTATAGCCTTTACCTTTTCACTATCTACTTCAATCCCTTTTGCACTCACTACATATCCTAAGAAAAAAACGTGATTAATGCAAAATGAACATTTCTTCATGTTAGCATATAACTCAATTTACGTAACGCATCAAACACACATTTTAATGTATGGCATGCTCCTTAATAGATTTGCTATACATAAGAATGCCATTAAAATAGATAACCACAAATTTTCCAATAAACTTACGCAAAACATGGTTCATTAAGCGCATAAATGTGCTTATTACATTGGTTAAACCAAATGGCATTACCAACCATTCATATAATCCATGTTTTGTTTAAAAGTGGTTTTCCACTCATCACCCCATTTCATTCTAATTTGGTGATAACCACTTTTTAAATCAATTTTTGAAAACACACATGTACCATGCAACTCATCTAACATGTCATCAAGTCGAGGTATAGGGTGTCGATATTTTACTGTTATCTTGTTAGCGGCTCTACAATCTACACACATATGCCAACTTCCATCTTTCTTAGGTACCAACAAGACGGGTACCGCACATGGGCTGAGTCTTTCTCTTATATTTCCTCTCTTCAAGAGTTCCTCCACTTACTTTTGTAGCTCCTTTGTTTTTTTGGGATTGCTTCAATAAGCTGATCTATTTGGAATTGTAACCCCGAGGATGAGGTCGATTTGATGTTCTAGCCCTCTTAAAGGTAGTAAACCTTGAGTTAGATCATTGGGAAAGACATCTTCATATTCCTGCAAAACATCAACAACAACACTTGGCAAAGAAGGTTTAAGGTCATTAGTAGATAAATAAGCCTCCTTATACATAAGTACTATCATTGGTTTATGAGAAATCAAAGCCTTCCTCACATCTCTCATTTTTTCATAAAAGCTCATTTTCTTTCCCTCTCTTCTTTCTATAGCTAAAGGTTCCTCACTCTTTTTCTCTTTTGAATTTTCACTTTTATTCTCTCTTTTTCTCTCATCCTCTTTTGTCTTATTTTTCTCTTTTTCTTTTCCACTTTCTTTTCTTTCCCTCTCTGTCTCTTTCTAAATAAATTCTTCATGAGACTTCTCAAGTTGCAATTGATCTTCAAATATTTGTTTAGGGGTCAAAGGAAGAAGTGTGTACTTTTTGCCTTCTTTTTTTGCCATGTACTTGTTAAGATACCCATCATGCTGCACTCTCCTATCCCATTACCATGGTCTACCCAGCAACAAATAACTAGCTTGCATGAGTACCACTTCACAAGTAACGTCATCATGGTACTTCCTAATAGAAAATAACACTCTTACTTGTCTAGTAACCTTCACTTCCCTACTATTATTAAGCCATCGCAACTTATAAGGGTTTAGATGTCTAGTAGTCTCAAATCCTAACTTATTCACAAACATAGTACTAGCTAAATTCACACAACTACCCCCATCAATAATCAAACTACACACTTTCTCATCAACTAAGCACCCAGTATAAAAGATATTTTCCCTTTCCAATCTAGCCCCCTCATTTTCTTCTTTCAATTGCACATTAGGAGCATGCCTAGTAACTAGCAATTTAGCCTCAACAGGCACCTCTCCATCACTACAATCTTCCAATGAAGGCATTTCATCATCAACATCACTTTCATCATTTGTTACTACCTCTTCACCATGCATCACCATCACCCTTTTATTTGGACATTGAGATACTATATGCTCATACCCCAAAAATATAAAACACTTATTGTCTCAATTTCTAGAGTTTTGGATAGAAGTAGTACCTTTGTTTTTGTCAAATGGCTGAGATGGTTTCGCCTTGTCATCTTTCTAAAATTGGTTAGCCTTGTTGTCGTTTCTCCAATTTTCTCTCCATGTGTTACTTTGAACCAGAGAAGTATTAACTTGCCTTAAACTCCCTTTATGCTTCAATTGCCTTTCTATCTTTATAGCCATATGCACCATATCTTATATCTTCACATAGTGCTGTAGCTCCACTATGTTAGCTATGTCCTGGTTAAGTTCATTGAGAAACCTAGCCATAGTGGCTTCTCTATCCTCCTCCACATTAGCTTAGATCATAGCAATTTCCATCTCCTTGTAGTAATCTTCCACACTCTTTGTCCCTTGCGTAAGGCTTTGCAATTTTTGCTGTAAGTCCCTATAATACTGGTTTGGAACAAATCATCACCTCATGATAGTCTTCATTTTAGCCCAATTTTAAATAGGTCCTTGATCATTCCTTCCCCTTACTTAAAAGTAGTTGATCCTACCATACAATCACATATTCTCCAAACTGCACCATTGCAAGTTTTATCTTTTTTTCCTCCAAGTAATTGTGACACTCGAAGATTAATTCCACTTTTCTCTCCCACTCCATATATGCATCTGGATCATTTTTTCCTAGAAAAGATGAGATTTTCATTTTTATGCTCCCAATATTTCTATCAATATCATTTTGTCCTCCTCTCCTAGCCCTTCCATAATTTTGACCATCATTAGCCATGATAGTTTGTTCATCATATTCCTCTTCAAACTCTTCTTCATACTATGGTGTATATTTCCTCCTTTGCCTTGGTTTAGTTTGAGCAGTCCCCTCACGAATAGAATTGATCTCATTTTGTTGCCTTTCTAAGGTTTCATTTTTGTTACCAAGAACATGTTGAATCCTCTCAAACTGTTGTTGCATAGCTTTAAGAAGAAATCCTTGGTCCATTGATGCGTTATCATCCCCTCTTGACTCCATTTTGTGACTTGAGTATAAAAGAAAATAGCAGACAAGAACCTCACAAACACTCCCTCACATGTTTTCTAAAAAATTGGCTTTTACCCTCTTTTGATCTCACACTCTCTTACCTTTTACTACTTAAGCAATCTTTATGATTTTTATACAAAAGATTTGCACCAAACAACAATTTAGGAACTCATATTTATTCCAATTTAATAAGAAATGCAAAGGAAACCAAAGAAAATAGCAAAGAAACAAGACTTTTTGTTATGATAGTATAACTAAATATTTTAGATCTAAACAACCCAATAATAAAATAATAATAGAGATAACGAGATCGGAACTGATATATGTAACCTCCTTTTCTTTTTAATCAAATTTTTTCCTCTTGTTTTTTTTTTTAATAAAAATTGATTCACAAAAAATGGAATTTTGATTCACCTAAAATTCACGAATCTAAGCACAAGTAATTAGGAAAAGGGAAAATGGGAAAGATAGCAAGATTCAACAAGAACAAAGAAAAGGACAATAGAAAACAAAAGGATAAGTAATTACTTGGTGATAACCTTTGCTCTGACACCAGATGATATGGAACCCTAAGATCTAGTTGTCTCTTATAACTCATTATCAATCAAATCATAATCTGATTCTCACCAAAGTAATTGTATAGGTTTGTTCAATTACCTTGGAACACATTTTTGATAAGAACCCAAGATATGAATTAAGAATTCCCTTTGAACCTTAGATCAAAAGTATTCAAGAACAAGAGAAATAGGAAGAAAAATTGGATTACAAAAGAGAATCTCAATTGCAATCAATTCAACACCTTATGCATAAAAAAACACAAGAAAACAAGCTCTCTCATATAATTCAAGAAAAGATACCATCTATTATTTCCTCAAAAAGAAAGAGTCCCTTATATAAGGTTATAACTTTTATTGCCTCTAACCTAAAAGAAGATGAAAAGGGTTTTAAGACATTTATGACATTTGTTGCAACTAACATTTAAGACCTTAATTCTGCCCTTATTAACCTCTGGTTGCCAACTTCAAGCAAGTTAATTATCTTGGACTCTTCAAAAACTCCACATGTGGATAGCCCATCATCAACCTATTTTTGGACAAATAGTTAAAGTTGCTCCTTTAGCCTTTTAGCTTATGCCCTAGTGATTGGTTTATTGAAATCTTGAACTTCTCCTTGAATATGAGCATCTTTAATGTGAGGATCTTGAACACTAGGGACTTCTTGTACACCCTTTGTATCACCTTGGCCCCAGCAATTCTTCACATATCGCACTGCAATCTAGGTAACTACTCCTTGTACTTGCCCGACCATCAACAGAGAGTTTTAATTGGATCTCCACATCTTGCGGGTGATAGTAAACTCCCCTATTGGCATGTGGAATGTGTGTGTCTCTAGCCTCCATTGCTTCACTAATGTTGTAATCATGTGCCAATCTAATGGAATGAACGGTAGGCGGCTTGCACCTTTGAGTCTCGCCAAATGTAGGTATGACTCCATTTGAGAATTGAGGGGATGGTATGCTCGTCACGACAGAGTGACAACTTGCGGTGTCAAACAACGAGGGTTGATTAATCCTATAATGATAATAAGTGAAATGTTATACTATTTGTAATGCAGCATAAACTAATCAACAAATAAAAGTTAATTTACTTCTCCATCCTAGACAGCCTATGATCAATGTCCCTCCTACTATATCAAGACTGAAGGATAAAAGGGTTTAGGCTCCATCTATTATGCAAATATATATATATATATATATATATTAAAAATTAGTATATGTTACTATTAATATCAAAATATTAATTAATGACTTATTAGTGACTATTTATTGTTTAATTAACAATTAATTAACAACAACTAAAGTTCACACGTATTTTTACAATAATAGACAAAGATTTTATATATACAATCAATACCGAATTTTTTAGTAATTAATTTTATGACGATTCATTAACGACATATCAACGATTAATTATTATTAATTAACTATTAATTAATAACAACTTAATTTTACAACTACTTTTGCAAAAAACACAAACATAAATATATTACATTTACAATTAACATAAAATTTCTCATTAATTGTACTTAATGACATTTTAAAGACTAATTACTTTTAGTTAATGGTTAATTAATTACTTAATTTTACAACAACTTCTACAATAACAAATAAGCATATTACATTTACAATCAACACAAAATTTTTCACTGCTTAATTTTCTAACAATTAATTAATGATATATTAACGACTAATTATTATTAAGTAATGGTTAATTAACAACAATGTAATTTTACAACTACTTGTACAAAAACACACACATATTACATTTGCAATCAACACAAAATTTTTTACTCATTAATTTTATAATAATTAATGACATATTAACAACTAATCACATTTAATTAACAAATCATTAATAGCTACTTAATTTTATAACTCATTGTACAAAAACATACAAATATTTTATATTTGCAACCAACAGATTTTTTTTTTCACTAATTAATTTTATAATAATTAATTACTAACATATGAATGACTAATTGTTACTAATCAACAGTTAATTAACAATAATTTAATTTAACAACTACTTTTACAAAAATACATTATAATAACACATAAAGATAATTCATTATAATCAATATAAATATTTTTCCTAATTATTTTTGTAATGATTAAATAATGACTAATTAAGGACTAATTACTTCATCATTATTGATTACTTTTACAATAATTTTCAGAACTAAAAATTAAGATATTGTATTTACGAAAATTACTAACTTTTTTTACTAATTCATTTGCTAATGTTAATTAATGATATATTAACAACTAATTAATTACTAATTAACAAGCAATTAACAACTACTACTACTTCAATAAAAATAGTGAAGTACAAATAATTGGACTTACTTTTTTATGCATTTATACGAAGTAGTATAATAGCAAAAAAAAAAAAAAAAAATCAAAAGAACATACCGAAATCTTGTTTTGCCGAAGAAGTTGAAAAATGTCTTTTACATTTTTTTACATGCATACTTCAACAATCTAAAACTGCATTTATATTACAAACTGTTGGTGCAATGTTTTTTTTGGTATATTAGAAATCATATGTTGTTATATTGTGTAAATCTACTGTATCACTTCATCATAATTTTTATAGGTTTGCAGTATTACTTTGTAATAACTTTTATAGGTTTGCATAATTCCATCATAGTAAAAATATATATATTTGAAATCTATTTTAGAAATAATTATTTTGGATACAATATTTGTGAATTTTTTTTTTTCAAAAATTGCAATATTTTAGAGTGTTGCTTGAATAGCTAGAGCAAATAAAATAAAGGAAATCAAAACATGAAACAAAAGATTTTGCTGAACCAGCAACTAATCACTCAAGTAATTAAAATTTCACACTGCTCTCTCTGATAGGCTTCCAACACAAACCCGAATACGGTAACCAGATATTCAATCATGGTGATGGACATGAATAATATTAGCATCGTAAGGATACTACATATAACAATCTTTGGTCTGTCAATACACCCCCTACAGCAGTGTAGGTAATAATTTTCCACCTGGGCAATGTGAATAATTTAGGATCATATCCCTCTCCACCTACTATGTGTAGTAGATGGTTCGTAAAACATTTATTAACCCGGCTTTAGCTTTCTATACATAATAGCTGCATTTACATCATCTTCTACGCAGCTGAAAATCAATTGGTTAAAGATAGAATATAGGCAGATAGATGACCGAGTGGATTTGAAGTTACGAATGATTAAATGATTGGCAACTGCATCAACATGATAGACTTATCTAGTCTTTCCTAGCTACGGCAGCATATTTCATTCCTGTTTTGTCTTTTTTTAGCTGAACAATCACTCCATTACCACGGGATAGATTTCCCACCGAGCAGAGAGTACATCTGCATGGCTCACCTACAACATTATATATAATACTAAAAGCAAGCTAATAAATTATAATACCTTGGAACCTAGGACGTGTCTAGCCTGCCTGGTGTCATTATTGGGTGATAAATACAATGGCTTAGGATCAACTATAATCTCCAAGAACCTATAATAACTATCAAACACATAATGTAAAACTCCACATATCAACTTTGAGTGACTTATAGGAGTTTCACTCTACAATCACAATAGCCCATTGACCATGTCTAACAAAAATTTAATCTCATACCGCAAGGGTCAACCTAATCACTAAATTTAAATAGAACTTCTACAAACACAATTAATATACACAAGAGAGAACATAAACATGAGTCAACTGGATTTTATCGCCAAACAATAACACACATCTACTAACCTTGTAGTAGTATTCACAATCACTATCATCATCCCCATCCTAATAATAGTCTGTACATGTCTCGTCATATTTATAAACTCATCAAATATACCTACAACTGAAAAAGAAGGGTCCTACAAGGGGTGAGTTAATAAAGCTCATTACGTGAATACCACACACATATGCACATACCCAACAATTATTAAGTCACATGCATTTAATGTAGCAAGTATTACAAGAAATCACATACCCCTAAATCTACTAGAATCATATCGATATACAACTCTATAAGGGACATCGCTACATACTAATCAATAAGTGCCCCTAAGGGTTTTACCACCTCCAACCCCTAAGCTAAGCTATGCATAAACAACAATTAAGTTATTAATCATATAATTATTAAGTTCATTTAGTTACTAATTCTAACACATACAAATAGCACACATGGTAAACATGTACCTGGTATCACATTATTCGTACAATCTTTGATTCTCCTTAACTCCAATCTTGATAAAAAATTGTATTAACAATTGTCTAAAAACCATAACTAATGTTAAACCAACTATTTGACTCATTTTGATGCTTGGGAAAACATTAGAAATCAAAAGGCAATGAAAAACAATGTTTTTAGAAAATATATAGAGAACACGGGCATGTTGATGGATTTGTTCTTCTACGTGGCCTCAAACATGATCGTGTTGTTTAGAAAGTGAAGGCAAGAAAACAAGAGTAAGAACACAAGTGTGTTGTTCCCCATATATCTCTTTAGAAAGAAGAAGAATGTGTTTGAGGGCATGGACATGTACATAGGTGGAAACATGGGCATGTTCCTCAAGTAACACTTGGCCATCAAAGAACTTTTCACTTGTAAAACAACATGGTTGTGTACTTCACATAGGGCATGTTCTTAAACAACATGGGTACCAACATGGTCATGTTTGCCCTTATGTACCCCTCGATCTCACTTTTACATATGAAAAACCAAGATTTTTCATACACTGATGATCTAACATGTAAACATTTGCAAGTATACTATGATTTACCAAATTCAAATTATGAGATACAAGTATTGCACAACTCTTCAAGGATTTGTGTATTTTCTGAATCTACAAATCCCCAAAACATGTTACTACTATCCCTATGAAAGGAAATGTGAGAAAACGAGTCATTCCATATGCTTACCTTGCAAAAAGGCATTAATTTGAGAAGACAAAGGAGAAGAAACCACTATAGGGAAAACTCTTGTGAGAAAAGAGAAAAGAACGAGAAAGACAAGGAAGAGAGAGAAAAAAGTTGGTTTCACTATAAGAGTTGTGGGTTTTAAAACTTTTTGAAATCTCAAGAATACCCTTACATTTACACTTAAAGTTTGAAATGCCCTTACTTTTAAAACATATTATTTTCTTTATTTATAGGTATTACATAAACTATAGTGAAGAAATGTGCATAATTTGTATCTCTCATGCAACATGGCCTTTAATTAAGGACTAGGTTGACATCTACACATCTAATTTCCATTAGAACATCATTTTGCATACATGTAAGTTACATAGTCACTAAATTATTATTACTAAGACCCCTGCCCAGTAAATAAAAAGAACATAGTTTAATAGGTTAACCAATTGAATTAGCAATTCAGCAAAGCTATGAAACATGATGAGAGAGTCATCATGGAATTGCGTGTTAGGAGTATAAATATTAAATTTTGTAAATTAGAATTATCAATATTGACATTTGATAAGAGCCATGCTATTAATTTGATACACACTTAGGTGCATAATATTTTTTTAGAGAATCATGAATTAGAAAAGTATGTCTATCACTATTCTTCAAAAGCATTCAAGAATTTCGGTAGACCATAGTGCTTTTTCTTTTCTTTTCTTTTCTTTTTCTTTTATTTAAGATAACCTTCTCCTTTTTCCTTTTCTATAAAACCAAAAGTTGTCGATAAGTAACTTCCCTCACTCCCTAAATCAAAACCCTTTATCTCTTTCACTCTCTCCATGCCATCTATCTCTCTTCCTTAAGGATCCATGCACACAAAAGTCTTCCTAAGGTAATTACTTGCTCTTGTTTTGTTTCCATTCATCAGTATGAGTAATTGATAAATCTAATGGAGGTTTTAGTTTGTTGCAAGTTAACGATGTGCAATGTGTAGACGGAGAAATTTCATTAGTTTCAGTAAGTAATTGTAAGTTTTATAAGGTTTTGTGAATTTTGGTAACAAGGGAATTGATTGGTATGTGTTGGTTTTTCAAATGGCAACTTAAATTATGTGCAGTTGTAGAGTTTTCAAGTGTATTTAAGTTTGTTGCTAGAGTTGCACATACAAGGTTTTTTCCTTTTCCTTTTCCTTCTCTCTCTCTCATCCCCTTTCTTTTAATGTTGTTTCTTCTTTTACTATATGATTATAATTTTAGAGATTAGGTTTTAACTAGTGTTAGTGAGAAATCCTATAAATTTTTCAATAATGTTAATCACCTAGAGATTAATTATTTAGAATATGAGTTTTTAAGAGTTAATTTCCTTTGGAAGAATTTTAAATTGGAAATTTGAATGTAAAGTACGAACAGTGAAGTTTAGGTTAAGGGTAGTTGGTTTAGGGATCCACGTAGTGAATTGCATATCCAACTGGGTAATAAAAAAGGAGTAGGGTTGGCCTAATGCATAGGCCAATGAACTACCCTTAGCACTTGGTCAACCATTCAAGCATTCAATCAATCACCCCAACTAGAGTTGATAATTTGTGTTGACACGTTGTGTCTCATATTGGTGTGTAAACAAATTTGTGTCTAAAAAATCTTATCTTGTAACACAATTTGTTTATTAATCATGTTTAAAAATCTAAACCTGTAGCCTAACTCGTTTTATAAATGTGATTCATGTTCAAGTTGGACTCATTTTTCGATTAAAAAAATATAAAATAATCTTATCACAAATATAATGTCCATTAAAAGGATCAAAGCAAAAGTCTTTATAAAATTAAAACTAAAAAAAAATTACTTAAGCTCTTAAATATAACGAACTATAATGTGACAAACAAAAATCTTAAGTAAAGTAAGTTTAATATTAACAAAATAAAATAAATAATTCATTTACTAGATTACATCATTGCATTAAATTAAGCTATAACCTAACTGGGTATTAGTAACCATATCCTCTATTAACTCTTTAAGAGAAATTGTCAAATAATGTACATTAAAAAGAATTACTAATATGGTATCAAGGATGTAAATGAGAATGATTCATCATCCTCTTTATCTTTTTCTATTATTTTTATATTATAAAAAATTAATGGATACACTAAAAGATTATCAAATTCAAAATACATAGTTGAATCATATAAATTTGTATACTAATTAAAGCAAGTCTATTTGCATAGCTAATGTTCAAAATTTTCATACACTAAAAATTTTGTAAAATAGAATCCTATAGAAATATAAAATATCTCAAAATAGAATTTGTATATATATCAAAAGAAGACCATAAATGAAACTTATAACAAATAAAAATCAATCACTACAAGTCATGACCATGCAATTCTATATGTCAAGGAAACTCTCTATCATAAAACTATTGAAATCCTTAAATTTCTACTTAAAAATATTGCTAAAAGCATAAAACTAAAGTAGAAATACCAAATAAGTCACCAAATTATTAGTTATATAAGATTTCTATTATAGTTATGTTAGACTTAAGGTGGAATTTAGGCTAGGAACTTAGAAAAAATGTTAAGAACTCTAGTCTTAAGCGTGTTAGGCGTTTCCATAAATGCGTTTTAGTATTAAACCCAAACTTAGACACATTTATAAATAGATACAAATGGGTTTGATCCGTTTATTAATTGTGTTGAATTTTTATAACATAAACTTGTTTATAATCATGCTATGTGTCATGTCTAGGTTGGCGGATTGTATACTAAATTTTCAACCCTGGTCCTACCACCCAATTAACCACACCTTCTTGTGGTGCTCCTTAATCAACCTTTTAACATTGTAGGTTGATTGGGTTATCTTTTTGAGGATCCTAGTTGACCTATTTTAGGTTCAAGTTGACTACTTTAGTTGGAAATCAAGCATTACACTTAGAAGTTGTGATCTTTTAGTAAATTTGAGATATTAATGACATGTAAATATATCTAGTTTTAGGAATTAGATTTTCCTTCCAATTATTTTCAAAGCCCTAAGCAAATCCTAAGCAATGTAGTTAGTGTTGATTGTTGTTTATGCATGTAGGTTAGCAATTGAAATGAACCTAAAGCTATTGAATTGGTGATTGTTTTTCCAATTGTAAGTCACTTATGTTGGGAATATTGGGGATACCATAAGTGATAGTCATGAACCGATAGTTGAAGTGTCTTATGAAGGTAATAACTGAGGTGATGTGATGTTAATTTAGTCACTGAATTGCTACATGTAGGTAGTTGGGTTGTTTATTGGCTAGTTATTATGATATAGGTTAATCCTTTGGGAAGAAGTTGTAATTAGGTTGCAATATTAAATCGGATGGTCTTGCAAATGGTTACAATAGGCTAGTTGCATCAATGGCTAATACTAGTAATGAATGCTGGATAAGACAACTAATGTGTGTGTGCGTGCGCATGTGCATGTATGCTTGTGTGATTACAATACTAGAATGGGATACTCTTGCAAATAATTACAATAGGCCAACTACATCAATGGCTAATACTAGTGATGAATGATGGATAAGACAACTAGGGGGTTTGTGTATATGTGTATGTGTATGTGAATCTGTTTATGCATGTGTGGATGTACATGTGCTTGTATATGCATGTGTCTATGTGTGTGCATATGCGTGTGCATGTGTGTGTGTGTGCGTGTGCATGTGCTTGTGCATATATACATGTATCTATATACATATGTAGGGGCCTACATGTGAGTTTTGGTATAACATTTGCATGAAACTTTCATTATGGCTATTGTATTGGGCATTTTTTCTCACCCTTCTATGACATCCATATTTCAGGTATTAATACTAATCCCCTATTAATAAAAATTAGGGGAGAAAGAGAAGCAATTATTTACTAATAGCAAAAAATGAGTATGAAAGGTTTGAGTAGTGTTATGTGTATAGTACAAAGAATGGGAGGAATTGGAGTAGTGATGGGGTTAAAGTGTTCAAAAAGCTAAGTGGATTTCACATATAATATAGGTGGCTTCTTGAAGCTTTTCTAAAGTAAATGCTTGGCATAAAGTGTTTGGTTGAAAGACTTGTATAAGATTCAAGTAAAAGCACCAATTGACTAAATGTTCATATTCTTCCATAAAATCTTATAAAGACCTTTGTTGTTGTAGCTCCTTAAGTGTTTTATTAATAGCACTTACCAACTCTTCCTAAGAGAGGATTGCATTCTGAGCTCATGGACATTTGATATCATTTGTAGTGCACACTCTTCTAGATGCAAGACTATAACATGCAATTTAAGCTATTCTAAAGCACTTTCTAACTTAAATGTGGTGGCTGCCCTTGTAGAGCCATACTCTTAATCCTTCTCCATCAAATAATTGAAACTTCAACTTGCCTACTACTATGAAGGCTTGATACTTTGATTTCTCAACTAGTTTCTTCCCACCTGTAGTAGCTCCCTTAATCACATCGATTAGGGGTGAGAGAATTGGATTTAAAATGCTCATTCATTAGTGCACTTAGCTCTAATAGTGTTTTATCTGCTAGTCTAACACTTTCCTTTGTTTTTGAGTGGTTTGAACAAATTTATCGACCTATTCCTTTAGAGATAACTTGACCATTTCTTCAATGCATTTGAACCCCTTTGTTTATTTAGCCATGGCAATTGCCCACAATAAAGTTTTGACACCAAATGATGCTACTTAAAAATGTGTTTATTTTAATCCTAAAAATTCTAGGATTGCAATGTAAACACTTTGATATTGTAAAGGAAATTAGCCTCTTCTATGGTTCTCTACATGTGTACAGATTTGGAAAATATAAACCCCTAGACCTTAGGTCCTCCATGTCAAACAATGACATAAAAATGTGTGTGAAAATATGCCTAGGAGTTTTTTCCTAGCCTATGTCCACGCATGTGGGTAGTTAGCTAACTTGATAGATCTGCAGCCTAATGCTTTCACAAGCCTTTGCTCACTCTCTCGTCATTACTTAGCCCATTATATGCATCGGGTTCCAAGTTATAATAGGTTTGACCCAAGGAAAAAGAACATCAAATTAAAAAGAGAGAGAGAGAGAGAGAGAGAAACACAAAGGGGCAATTTTAGCTTCTTTTGTTTCTTTTATTTATTTTTTATTTTTGGTTTATTATGTTTAATATCCTTATATTACCATTTTAACAAAAAAAAAATGCTAGCTTTCATATTCAACACAATATTTTAAAAGATGTTAGAAGGTAAAGTACACATTTTTGGAATTATAGATAGGTAACGTGTAAAACAAAAAAAAAAAGTTAATGGGATTGGATGCAATTTACCCAAACTTACTTGGGCCTTTCTTATGTAGCTTGGGTGGAAGGCAAAGAAGGCCTCTTTTTGAGGGGGCTTGGGCCATTAATGAGATACTATTATGAAAGAGTTAGAATTTTAACCTTGTGTCAAGACCTATGGGCCAAGGGACAATCTTAGGTAGACAATTTTTATGGGGTGTAGACCTCCTAAAAAGGTAATGGAGGCATGCAAAGGTTTCCTCAAGCAAGATGAAGATTGGCTCTCGAGTGCAAAGGCAGAAGGGAGCTTGACTACAAGACCCACTTGTTGAGTAGACACGAAAACCAACCTTAGTGATCCAAAGGTATTAAGTGAAAGCACCGTCACTCAATGGATAAAAGTGTCAATTTAATAGTAATATTTTAGGTAAATTGTATTTACAGACCCATTTATGATACTTGCACACCCATTTATAAAGTGTAGAAGTATATACAAAGCATGAGAATGTCAAATTTGAAAGTTTCAAGAGATCCATTTTTAATATGTAATTCTTTTTAGTTCATTTTTCTCATGTAGCCCATCATGTTCATGTATCATTTACCCTAGGTTTTTATTTTATTTTAATTTTAATTTTGGTGGATAAAATCTACTTGAGATTTTGCATATATAACAGCATAAGCTACAATATTGAATTGAACATTATTAAAAGACAGAATTTGTGTTGGAGTTTTAGGTTTAAAATGGATTCCTGTATCTTATATTAACTATTTGGATTTTTTTTTTTTTTACTTTTAAAGTTTGGCACATATTATTAGTTAGGCCACAATTATTAGTGGCAAAAGCTAATTGACCCTATAAGTGTGAAATGAGGGTAACCAAACTCGTTGTGTTGTAAAATTTCATGAATGGTATGTATAGTACAAGATACAATTTTTTCTTTAAATTATATTGTGCTATTTTTTGTGTTAACACAAGAATTCACCAAAAGAGTTTTAATGTATACACAATAGTAAATAGAATTATGATAATACAAGATTATATTTTGGGTTTTGAAATTATGCATATTTTGTTGAATGAAATAAATTTTTATACCATCACATATATGATACAAATTTTTTAGATTTTATCCAATACCATGATATCGTTTTTGTTCAATAACTTAATTTATTATATAAACTAAATAAAAGATTAAGGACTTTGTTAAATCTAGTACCATAAAATAAAATAATGACAAATGCTACCCGTGACACCAATTAACACAGCGACAGTCTTCACGGTTGTTATTTTCGGCGTTATTGATGAAAATCAGGATTTGAAGGGCATGAACATGCAATTAATGAAGCTCCTTTTACCTTAGCACTCGAACAGTACTCGACCTAAACGATTCCATTATAACCCTTGCTGAAATATATAGACCACCACTTCGCTCCAACAGGTGTATTAGGAGATAGAAACATGAGTTTTAGATCAGCAAACCAATTGGCAGCAGCATCATGAGTACTAGATCAGCTACATCATGACAAAAAAGCTTCAATTCTCATGCAATCTCGTTGATGAAATAAAAGGTGGAAAAAAGATGTTACAGCTCATACATATACGACGGATGTATATTCAGAATGAGAGGGAAAAGGGCTGTTGCTTGGATATTTGATACAGTAAGATAGAATGAAATTAGGCACAAAACAGAAAATAGATCCGTTCGAATAGGTCGACCATATTGATTAACTGTATAAAACCTCACAGACACCTGGCGGCTACCTCTGTGAACTCTAATACTGATTAGTAAAAAGTACATTTGTATACTTGCTTCGTACAATTTCAACGCCATCATGTACAATATATTCTGAGAGAGAAGTAGGAGCCTGCCAGACATATCATATCTTACATTCCGCGTTGTAAAACTTTCTGCTATATCTTATCCTGGTGACAAGACGAAGGGAAAAACATATATACAGTTCAAAATATACATTTATACACTAGCTTGTGATAGGCTACTATACACGAAAAAGAAGGATGAGAATTACTTCGCCATTCTTTTTATGTCTTCACTTGATCTAACAACAATTGGTGAAGCAGATAGACTGTTGTTCCTGTTTTTCTTGTCTGCAATTGACAATATATCAATGCTTTTATTGCTCTCCTTGGAACTAAGGTCTTCATTGGAGGGTGAAGATCCAAATATCTGGACTGTTAAGCTCCCACCTGCAGTATGATCTACTTCAGTTAGTTTAAACTGCCAGTTTGCTATTTGAATATTTCATTGACTACTCTGATCTTTTGAACTCATCTATTTTGTTTCATGACTAGCTTAAGAGGCACAGCTTGACGAGAACATTTGTTTTGAAAGATTAATCCTTGAATCTAAAAATGTGCCCCATCCAAAATAATTTATCAAAAGTTCTGATAAGCGATAAGCCAAGCTCATCCAGAAGAGAACTCTGCATTGACTAATCATAAATGCTAGGAGTGATTGGGTTGATTAATGGAACCTCCTTATATGATAGGAATCATATACCTACAGGACCTATCATCAGGGCAAGAGCTAAAGAGTTACAAAATTTGGCGATGAGAATCCTTTTTAAATAATTAGACCCCGAGAATATTTGTTTAGTATATCTTCTTTTCTATTATATATTTGTTGTGCATTCTACCAGGTACATTTATCGGTTTTTGTAAAACAGTGGATAAATTCACTAATATTCAGTTTGTAGGTCATTCACAGACCTACGTGAATCAAGGAAAAACCAGTCCAATATTGTTCCTTGGAGTTGCAAGAAACCGGCTACTTTTGAGAGTTTATTTGCAATTTTTTTTGGTGTTTAAACCAGTCACTTGTAGGTTTTATTTGTAATTTTGTTTTGTTGAATTTACGCTATTTAAAGCAAGTATAAATACTTACTAAGTAGGTTTTAGAAGGGACTTTTGAACACATATTTTGGGTCCTATTCACGTGAAATGGTACTTTCTTTTTCACAAAATACTCTTATCAATTCTTCCATAGGATTGTAGCGAGTAGACTTAGATTTGTTGTGAGCGATATCAACAAATTACAAATTGATCCTAATTTCAACTAGTATGTAATATCTAGTAAGGAATTAGTTACTTTATGTTCTTGATTCACGCCAAATAGGGTTCAATTTTCAAGCTTGATTTCACACCATTTGTTTTGGAAATTGGAATCAATTGTGTTGTTTATTTGATTGGTTTTAGAATTCCAATAGAGTTCATTGTAATTGCGTATTCAATCAAAGTGGTTTTTGCAATTAGGGTTCACGTGGAAGTGGAATCATGCCATTTTATGATTTGTGTTTAGTTGATTATCCAATTAGCTTTTGTGTGATTGTAATTGAATACTAGGCACATCATAATCATTTGGTATCAGAGCAAGGGTTTTTAAGAAGAGATTGCGTGATTTCAATTGGGAATTAGGATTCTTGAATTTCTATTTCTTAATTGAAGATAATTTGAATTGGAATTGAAGTAACTTAAGTGATTGTATTGTAATTTACCTTCATTGTTGCGGAATTGGAAGTAGAAATTTCAGACGTGAACTTCCTAGTCTTCACCTTCGCCGTGAGTTGCTTGTTTGAGGAGGAAGGGAATTGCATGTCTAGAGGGATTTCAAAATTAAACTTCATTTTCATTTCCAGATTTTGTTTTCAATTGTGTGGAGGATTTAGAAACAATTTGAAATTCAAAAGCAAACATTAAATTGAAGGAGTTATTGTCTATTGTTAATCATAATACACTTTGACTATTTTGAATTATTTACTTACTATTTGGAGAAGCAACATTAATTGTTTCTATTGTTGTTTGCTGTCATGATTAGAAGTGTGTGTTGCACTGTGGGTGAAGTGAGTGCGTGCGGTTGAAGGGTGTTGCACCATGGTGAATTGTGTGTGTGTGTGGCGTAGAAGTGTGTGTATTGTGGTTTGAAGAAGTGCTGCACCGTGATTATGTGTGTGTGTTGTGGCGTAAGTGCATACTGAAGTGTTAAGTGAGTCTATGTTGAAGTGCAAAGTGAGTGTATGTTGAAGTAATTATTGTGTATTGCATTTGACGTGAAGTATATTGCAATTGCCTTGAATTGTTTTTAGTGTTCCAACAAATCAATTCATCAACCATGTCGAATGTTATTATGAATGGAGGACTTGGCAATAAGGCCAATAATCAGGAGGAAGGTGATTTATATTTATCTATTAATGTACTTCGTCGAACTTTGACTTCATTTCTTACCATTGATGATGAGCAGAGAGAAAACTTGTTTCATACCTCTTGCAGAGTATAAGGTAATCTACGTGCTATTATTATTAATGGCATGGCGGTAGTTGTACTAATGTGGTGGTTGTATCATTAATATCGAAATTAAAACTTGTAACTACCATACATCCAAAACCCTATAAATTGCATTAGCTGAGTGAATAGGGTAGTTTCCATGTTACCTAAAGGGTTAGACTTTTCAATATAGGAGATAAATATCATGATAAGATTGTATGTGACATCCTTTTCATGTGTGCATCCCATATATTGTTTTGCAGGCCTTGAATGTATGACATGAGGGTTTTGCATAATGGCTTCAGAAATACTTATATGTTTCAACAGGAGGGTAAACGTATGATGTTGAACCCAATGTCACCTTCAGAGATCCAAGAGGTTCAAAGACAGATGAGTAAACCTTCAGATGACCAAGAGGTTCAGAGATAGATAAGTAAACCTTCAGAGGTCCAAGAGATTCGAAGGTAGATGAGTAAACTTTCAGAGGACCAAGAGGTTCAAAGTTAGATAAGTAAACCTTCAAAGGTGCAAGAGGTTCAGAGGCAGATAAGAAAAACCGGGAAGAAGAAGACCTTATTATTGAGACAGTATGAGTTAGAGAAGGCCATAACAGATAAGAGATCAATCTATTTATTACAAATGAGGTATACTCTAAAGATGGAGGGGTGTAAGCATCTACCACCTGTGGTATCTCAAGTACTGAATGATTACAGTGATCTTTTTATAGATAATATGCCAGGAGGATACGGCATCTCTGCTATATTTAATGTTACAGATCTGTCACTCTATTTACCAGATGATATCCATGAAGACCTGTCAGATTTGAGAGCAAATCTCCTTGAGACCTGAGGAAATGATAGGAATCATATACCTACAGGATCTATCACTAGGGCAAGAGCCAAAAGGTTACAAAATTTGGCGATGAGGATCCTTTTTGAACAATTAGACCCCGAGAATATTTGTTTAGTATTTTCTTTTCTATTATATATTTGTTGTACATTTTAACAGGTACATTTATCGATTTTTATAGGATGACGGATAAATTCACTAATACTCAGTTTGTGGGTCATTTATGGACCTATGTGAATCAAGGAAGAATTGGTCCAATATTGTTCCATGGAGTCGCAAGAAGCCGACTACTTTTGAGGGTTTATTTGTAATTTTCTTTTGGTGTTTAAACTGGTCACTTGTTGATTTTACTTATAATTTTGTTTTGTTGAATTTACCCTATTTAGAGTAAGTACAAATACTTGCTAAGTAAGTTTTAAAAGGAAATTTTTGAACACATATTTCGGATGCCTATTCACGTGAAAAGGTACTTCCTTTTTCACAAAATACTCTTATCAATTCTTCCATAAGATTGTAGCGAGTAGATTTAGATTTGTTGTGAGTGATATCAACAAATTACAAGTTGATCCTAATTTCAACTAATGCATAATATCTGATAAGTAATTAGTTACTTTATGTTGTTTTTTATTCACACCAATTAGGGTTCAATTTTCAAGCTTAGATTCACGCCATTTGTTTCGAAAATTGGAATAAATTGTGTTGTTTATTTGATTGGTTTTGGAATTCCAATTGAGTTTATTGTAATTGCGTTCAATCAAAGTGGTTCTTGCAATTAGGGTTCACGTGGAAGTAGAATCATGCTATTTTATGATTTGTGTTTAGTTGATTATCTAATTAGCTTTGTGTGATTGTAATTGGATACTAGACACATCATTATATTATGAAGCATGTGATAGACACAATTCTATAAGCATAAAACTGAAATTTAAGATGGCTCTAATTTGTATGAATGATCCCCTTCATGATCTAACTTTCATGTTTTGCATGATTTGAAGCTACTCCTTGGTGCATATAAGTGAAGAATATTTTGATTTTGTATTTAATTAAAAAAAAAGGATAAAAAGGCACACTAAAGAAATAGTGACCCCATAAAATGCACATCTAGTAAGATGGCAAAGCCCCTAAAAGAAATGATATGATAAAGATCTCCAAGAAATATGCAACATATACCTTTAAGGATCAATCACATTATGGTAGAATTAGGGGTATTGTAAGCTAAGCCTTTTGAATCCAAAATCTTCAAGAGTCTGTAGTCATTTTTTCTTTTGGCTTGATACAAGAACACCGATTCAGAATATCTCAAGGTTAGTGATAGATTAAATGCTTACCAAGTACAAGAGCAGCTCCTATCCATCCCATAATTCCCCATCTTTCACCAAGCAGAAACCAAGCAAAACCAGCACCCCATACTGGCTCAAGCCCATATATTATGGCTGTCTCTGTTGCTGAAACATCGCGCATGGCAGCAATCTGCAAGACCAAAGTTCTTTTCCATTTTTAGTTGGTTCAAATATGGGTGGTTGTTTCCAATGTCCACAAGTATTGGAGGGATGCTCGTAGAAATAAACTATTACCAAGATAGACTTCGATGTCCAAAAAGGTACGTCTTTAAGTGCCATATCATATGGTGGCAATTTCCAAATATAAAAGTGAAATTCTTTCTAAAAGATGTAAATAATGGCAAGATCCTCTATAATTTGTCATCAACTAAAGGTGTTGCCAAATGTTCTAAATTATCCTGTTACTCATTGATTGAAGAAATAGGCCATAAGCTGGTGAACAATATAACCAAAAGCACCGTGAATGCAATTTGTCAATGATGTTTCTCTTGCACTATGAGAATTTACTCATAATGTCTCCTTTGCAATATGCATCTTTTTGCAGAGATAGCAGAAGAATAAAGAAAGTACATCATACCTCTACCCACAAGCACAATCCTGTGGAGAATATACCAGTATATAGGGCAGGGATCCATGGGAATGCAACAATTGAATCCCATGTCCATGTACAAGCAGATTGCTCAAGATCTTCTACACCATCAAACCGACCTCCAATCAGATACCAGATGGTAGATAAAAGAGCAACAACTGAAACCTAAATAAAGCAACCAAATAATTTCAATACGGCTGTGATGCACTTCAACAAGAGCGTATGCAACCAGCTAACAATACATTATTTGTGTAGCCGACCTCATATCCAAGAAGAGCCAAAAAATTCTCTTTCTTTGTGTTTCTCGAAATGTGTTCAGTCCGAAGCATATGAATGCCAAAAAATATAGCACTTAAAAAGTTTAAAAGATCTCCAACCTGAAAGAAATACAATGTAAAACATTGAAAAAGGAAATTAGGCAAACAATCCCAAATTCCTCTTCCTATAAACTGAGAACATATGGTGCTTACATTTGGAGGAGATCCACTGCACTCTAGCATACCAACCCCGACAACAGACATGAAAACACCAAACCATGTCCGAGCTGGTATTATTGTCCCCAGCATGCCATCCAGCAATGGAACCACAATCACCTGCTTAGAATCAGCAGAATTGTAGGGTTAACAACTTTATCAAGTGTTTCTGCTTTGTATAGCAGGACTGTTATAGTCAAGTCGAATTAGCTAGGCGTCATTATCACTCTCTTTTTGCATTTATTTGGGAAAGTAAAAGAAATTACAAGCTTTTGAGTTTTTCTATACTAGTGAGGTAGTTTGCATATTGAAAAATTGCTAAGTAAAACTTAACTGTAAACAAGGAAATAAATGACGCACGGCCAGCATCCGATGTGAGTAATCCAAGGGCCTCAACCAGGTAACCCAAACTGACCCACAATCCCAACTCCATTCCTGCATTGCGAGTTTTGACATCATCTCTTGCACGATACACAAATGGCAAGAATGGAATAGCTGACATTACAAAGCGCACAGCAGAGAAGGCTGCTGGGTCCATGACAGCCTCTACCTCCTTCACCACAGAGATGTTACTGGCTGTAATTTGAAATTAAATAAGCTTAGATCATAGTGTCACCTCTAATAGCTCAAAAGAAACCAAGACATATAATCAAGTGTAACTCAGAGTCATGGTGACATTAAGAGAAAAACATAAATTGCATCGCCTAGCCCAGTTTTCTGTTGATCTACTGAAATCGAGAAATAGGTGCAGGCTGCTATTTCATAAAAAATTGAATAGCGTTTTACTTTTGACTAACTGCAAGAGCCAGCATGCATGCCCAACATATAATTTTTAGTTATGGTCACTGCTATTTTACATATTGGGTTTTCAATCAATCCAATTCAATCATAAGAACAAAGATATAACAAAAGACAATTGCTGACTACAATCTACTACATCATCCTGCAACAAATCACATGGGATTTGTCTTTCAAATAGCTTATCAGCACTCAATCATGGTGAATAGAATAAATTTTTCTTCCAGGACTTCCTCATGTGCTTGCTTATTCATACACCCAGCGTGTACGGAAAGCTTTTTAAATGTAATATATCCAGCATTTTGAAACAAAAGCCTGAAAGTTTTATTTTCCATGAAAGTAGCTCTAATAATAACTAAGATATTTACCAAATACGCTCTTATGACAACTTGCATGAGATCTTCGGTTCAAGTCCCAGCAATGACACTTCTTGGTTACCTGCATAGTGCAAGCTATACTGAATTGGTGCATGAGTTTGATAGGATAGTTCATGTACCGAGAGGTAGCCAATCTAACTACAACTATACCCCTATATATAATATATATATATATAGCATTAATATTCATCTTTTTATCTTGAAGTGATCGTATTACCATCTAAAGCAACCAAAACAATTTCAATATTTTTTTCCAAAATCAAGAATAAATGCCATGTTCTCAATGTCATATTACTTCTCTTAGGGGGATGCTAGGCTTCTTATTTTTTTTGGCCAACTATTACACATACCACAACTTGGGGGTGGGAGCAATCAAAATTTGGTTGATTTTGTTGGGAGATCATTGTTTATACAAATAGGAAGGCTTGGAAAGTTAAAAATGAGAGGGTATGTTTGTTTCAGGGGAAAAGTTTTCCAATCTACTTTTCACCATTTACTATGCTCAAAGCCTTCAGAACTATCAAATATCATGGTAATAATCACAAAAGTTTACACTTAGTGGATTTTAAGCAGAAAGTGAAAGTTTTGGCCGATGACTGGGGGTAATAGTTACTCATTTTTCATTTTTTCTTGGTTGCTAACCACTAGTGGTGGGTTTATTGCTGTCATCCCTCATCATAACTTACTGCTATAAGCCATTAGCATATGTAACTCCTTAAGATCACTAAAATAATACCATCAGCAACGGTTTGATTATAACAAAACTGAAAAGGAGTCCAAAAAAATGTTTTTCATTTTCTGAAAATCTATTCCTTGCTTCATTTTTTTTTTTTGGATGAAAGGTCAGATATTCCTCTCTTCATTTAGTCATTGAAATTTTTAGGGAATTGGGAATCCATACAATCACATCTATAATTTCCACCATTCTAACTCACAAAATTACGATTAATTAGTTGGTAGCAGGAATACACCAGGCATTTCCTTAATGAGACAATTCTATGGTTTCCTCCTATTATTGAACAGAAATTTTCGCTTCATTGCATGAATATATAACGTGTAAGATCCAATTTGTCAGCAGAAAACTGGTTTAATTAGTAGAATGGGGAAAGAAAAAAAAAAAAAAAACCATTTCCTACAGAATTTTTCAATCTACAAGAGAAAAGGATTCCCTAAATCGTATCAATAGTCATCCAGAACCTCATTTCATCTTTTCCCCACTCTATTCCCTATCTCACGTGCCATATCCTTCATCACAATTAACAAAAAAAAAAAAAGACCTTTCAGCTTAAAACCAATAAACAAAAAGATGTGGAAGACTACACATACATACCATAGACAACAGTGATTACATTGAGCAATATGATACTCTTAACCTTATTCGACACAAATAGCATTCTTCTCCAGAGAGGTTTCTTCTTCTTCTTCTCCTTCCCCCTCTCCTTCTTATGATCAGTTCCAATCCTTGAAACCCTTTTCTTCTTGTCTTTCCACTTAAACTCATCCTCATTTTCCAAAAGTGAAAAAGACCCATCAACAGATAACAATTCTTTGTCTGAAGATTTCTTTACTTTAAAGCAACTAGTACTAACAGAATCACTACTTGGACTAGTTTGGTCAAGGGAGAGAGCTATTAAGCGACGCTGTTTAATTGGTGCACCATGGATTCGGCTAGAGTGAACCAAGAAGGAAGAAGCGTTGTTCAAAATACATGTGAATTTGGAAGATGTACATGCAGAGTCATTTGTATGCCATAATTTTAGGGATGAATAAGAATATGCCATGAGAATCGAGATGTTAAAAAGGTTGGATCTTTCAAGCTTTCATGGATAAGGATTTGAAGCTTTGTATGCTCATTTTGGATTTGGGTGGAATTGTACTGAAGAAGAAGTAAAATAATGTTTATCGATTAGATTTTTTGAGACCCAGAAAAATGGGAGGGGATATTTAATATAAATATTTATTTAAGAGTATTTAGAACCATTAAATAAACCTGGAAATTGACAGAACCTTATGGGTTATGATATTTGTTTCGAACTGTGAAATTTGCATGTGTGGAACGTGAGATATTTCATGAATTGGATGACCTGGTCAACTATCTAACGAAAGTCAGACGAAAGAGAAAAAAAAAAAAAGCGTTTAATGTTAAAATGTATGCCCGAAACTAATAACCTCTTTTTTTCTTTTTTTTTTAATGCTTCAATTTGAAATTGTTAAATAGTATAACTACTTGATTTTGCTTGTAAATTTATATCTAAAGTTTGAACTTGTTAAATATCATATCTAATTAAAATTTTACTTATTAAATTTACTATCTTAATTATATATTATGGTAAATACTCATTGATCGAATAGTACAATTTAGTGATAAGGTAGTAATTTAACAAGTAAAAATGCAATTGAGTATATAGCATTTTTAAAATTTATGTGTAAATTTAAAAAATACTCAAAGTTCATATAATAATTTTAATATCTTATGAGCCTTTTATGATGGAAAAGCACAAAAATATTATTGTGTTTATAATTCCTAAACATGTCACCTAGAAAATTATTCCCAAAACTATATCACATCAAATCGTTTCTTAAAACACTATTTCAACTAGATCAACTAAAAATTGTATCTTCAAGATATAATTTCACATTATTGAAAAATTGTGTTTTAAATACACATTCTAAAGCATGGTAGCACTATTAAGGAATTAGTGCAAAAAGAATACGAAAAGTAGCTAGGTTATCATAGAATGAAAAAGAAGTAGATGAAAAAGAAATATTCATAAAGAAAACTATATCAATATTTGAGATTAAATTTAACTAAAGGATTAAATTTTTTAATAGTTAAAATAAATAATCAATATTATATTAAGTGGTTCAAATAGAGAATTTCGTTATGACACTATTATAACGTCGTTAAATTATGCTAATGTGGTATGTTTACAAGAAAGTAATGGAATCTTTTGTTTGAACCACTTAAAGTTCAATTTTCTATTTTAATCACTTATTATCATGTTGCTCGTCTATTTTACACATTTGAAAGTTTAAATTTTTATTTAAATTTAACTCCAATCGTTGATCTACTCGCTTGTAATTTTCCTAATATTCATACCATTAGTGAACTAGTAGCTGTTTTTTGGAAGCTCAATAAACTATTTTGAGTTTCAACTCCTTAAGTTTTAGCACATCAAAGAAAAAGGTCTTCCATGTTAAAAGCCATTATCACATAAGGAAAAGTAAATTTTAATTAAATGTCTCCTTACTATGGGATCTAAAGCCTATGATGATGAATGTTGCTAAGTTGTAGGTGATAATGGCAAACTCACTTCAAGAGGATGTAGAGAAAGTAACTCAAAAAATTTCAAGCAAATGAAGGGGTAAGAGAAAATAAGATGAGCTAGGGTATGAAAAAGAAAATCACTAGTAAAATGGCTTCTCCTTCATATCTACAAATATATATATTTAACTCTCATAGAAAAAATGATATAGGTAAAGTTAATCAATGTTTAGGACTTTTGTTGTGTGTAAAAGACCACAATGGCAACTTACTTGTTTGAGAAGAAAGGTTTATTCTTCAAGTCAGAAGATGCTTTACATATTAAAAGGTACATAAAGTAGTTTTTGGATTTTTTTTTTTTTTTTGCGAGTAACATATTTTAAGGATTCTTTTAGAAAAAATATTTTTGTCCTTTCCCCCATTTTCGTTCTTAATGGGTGAAAGATCTTCGAAGTTTAGTTTCTTTTGTTTTTGGAGCTTTAGCATTCCGTAAAGAGTTCAAATTATTATGTAAAAACTTAGACATAAAATCTTTCCCATGGATAAGGGCCTCAAATCCAAAGATATCATGCTTTGTTCTCATTATTGGAAGTGTAAAAATGGGAAGATTTTTAGATCATTACTCTCTTAAAGAGTGTTGTTAGTGAATGAAATTTGGAAAAGGTCTCGGTTTTTCCTTGATCCGTCATGCTTAGAAATGATTTACAATTGTCAATAATTGTTATGCCTGTGGACTTTGAAAGTTTGACAAAAGGATGATTTATTGATGTAAATTACGTACACTTGATCTTGAATGAATGGTGAATGCTCATGTATAGGAGCAAACTAGATGGACCTCCATTAAGAAATGAGTCCAAATCCTCACATTACTATCACTCAACTCTCAAGTGTTTAGGATTAGTGTTTGGAATGTGGTTTTCCTCTTTTCATCCTAATCTTCCAAATAATGGGGTATTATCCCTTGAGTTAGATCTTTTAGTTGCTATTGTTAGGCTTTATTCTTGCTATATCCATTTTGTGCCCTAATCCTAATGGGTTTAAGCTAACTTGTTAGTTACCCCACTTATGTCAAGCTAATTCTTTTTGAACTTACGTACCCTCTAGTTTACTTGAAGAACAATTGCCTTAGCCTTAGTTAATGGGCTTAATTTAAAGTACACCATTATCTTTTTATTAATTGTCCTCCTAAGCTTAATATATCTTGACAACAACTTGGAAAACAAAAATTTGCAAACGAATTAATTTATTACCGAAAATAAATCAAAGTGACATTTATTTAAAGAAATTGCCAATGCTAGTGCTTATGTTAAAACCTAAGAGTTATTTGCTAAGCTAAGATTCTCTTTGTTGCTCTTGCCTTGGCTTAGTAGATCTTTTCAGTCTTGCTTTTCTTAGTCGGGTCGGTTCTTTGGAGATAAGCCTAACTATTTCAAATGGTGAGCTAACTTCTTAGATGATAGTAGTAGGCTCTCAATGTTTGGTGTTGTGAGAGGTCCATTTAAGGCTCCTTCATGGCTTGGGAAAGAGGTGTTGCTGTTGGTAGGCTCCTTAGCTTCTAGCAAGTCTACTTATATAAGCTTAGCATCAATAAGATCTTGGACCTTATTTCTTAATCTCCAACATTTTTCTATAGAATGACCTACTTGACCCATGTGATATTCACATCGAAACCTTAGGAGTATAGTTTTTTCATTTATATCCTTCCATGGGGACTTCAGAGGCTAACAAATTTACTTTTCTCAACTAGATGAAGACTTGAGCTATTGGGATCTTGAATTGAGTGTATTGTCTTCTCTTAGCCTAATGAGCAAGCTTTTATGGATTTGTTGTTCTCAAATTTACTCTTAAGTTCTTGCTATTTAGCTCATTTTCACCATTGAGCTCTAGTGATTCCTTTTAGACTTTAATGCTTGGTGTCTTTTTGGTGGTGGGAACCATTTGCAGGAGATTCTTAAGTGCAAAGTCTATGACCATTTCTAGGGTCATGACTCTTTCTTCTAGGCTCTTGATGTAATGTGTTTGTTTTACTTGATTATTAGGTTCTCCTTTTATCTCTTTTCCAATCATCCCAACCACCATTGGTTTTTGCAATTTTACTTCAACTCGAGCTTGATTATTTAGATTACCCTCTTCCAAATGGTTTGCTTGCCTTAGGTGATGAGTTGGCTGTTTAATAGGCATATGCAGTTCCTCTTCTATATAGCATGTTGATAGTTAGCCATTCATGATTGTTGTTAACATTGGGCCTTAGGCTCTTGACAAAGCCTAGCTAGATCAGCCCTACATCTATTAAGTCTTGATTTATTTTTTAGCTCCTAGCAATTATCAATAGCATGTCCCTATTGACCCATGTGGTGTTCGCATTGTGCATTAGGGTCATATTTTTGCAGCTTGTATGTGGGCATTAAGGCTTTAGGATGCAATAGATTTTCTTCCTTTAGACGATAGTAAAGCCATTGGTTTTTCCAATTCTACTTTAACTCAGGCTTAATTATTTGGATTACCCTCTTCCAAATGGTTTACTTGCTCTAAGTGATGAGCTAGCTATTTAATAGGCATATGTAGTTCCTGTATACAACATGTTGATACTTGGCCATTTATGATCGTTGTTGACATTAGGCCTTAGGCTCTTGACGAATTCTAGTTAGATCACCTTTGCATCTATTAAGTCTTAAAGTTTACTTTTTAGCTCCCAGCAATTATCAATAACATGTCCCTATTGACTCATGTGGTATTAGCATTATGCATTAGGGTCATATTTTCGCAGCTTGTACTTGGCCATTAGGGCTTTAGAATGTAATAGATTTTCTTCCTTTAGATGGTTCTAGACTTGAGACATCAAGAATGGAATATGGGTGAACTTCCTTCCAAGTATCCTGAACCAAGGTGCAGGTGTTGTGGCTAAATGCGGGGGTTCACTAGGTATATGATTGCTTTTATGTTCAATGAGATTGTTTTTGTTAATGTCAACCTCCCTATTCTTATGGCTTCTTTAATGTGACTTTTGGCTATAATCACATTTGCAAAAGAGAAAGCAGTACAACTTAAGAGGTGACTATAGTAAGGCTTACCTAAGGTTTTGATGAACATATGTCGATTTGGTTCTTTTTGGGCAATCATGACTCTCCATCTCTAAGCATATTCCTTGAAGGACTTAGTTTTTCTTATGGACATTTGGATTTAATTCATCGGGGGTGGGGGACCTCTATATTAAACTCAAACTATTTGTAGAACGCACGAGCTAACTTATCCCAATTATCAAAGTTAACCCAATTTAATTGAGCGTGTTGGGCTAGTAAGGTTGTCTTGAAAGGCTTGGACCATAAGTTGGTCATTCTTGGTGAATTAGGCAATTTTGTGAACATAGAGCCTGGTGTGTATTAGTGGGAACCTTGTTTTGTCATATTTTTTGAACTTTAAGGCCTTGAACTTCTCAAGGAAATCATACTCTTCATAATTGGGGGGCTTAAAGAGGCTCATCTACTATAGGCTATTATATTTTTCCAACACATTGAATTTTTCATCAAACCTTTGTAGCAGCTTCTCTTCTATGTCCCTTTCTTTCTACTCAAATTCTTTCCTTAAGATTTCATTGCGGATTCCTAAATTACCTTTATGCTAAATAGTTGGCTGACTTGTTTGTGGCCCATTCTCAAGTTGGATGTCATATCGATTCAATTATTGTTCTTTATTTGCATTGAAGTCATTGAAAGCCTAGAGTTGTTCCTTGATTTGGATCTTCTCGTTGTTAATGACTTTAGACATTTTGGGCTTGGATGAGTGACTACTAAGCTTTGGGATTAGGCCAGACTACTCAAAAGCCTTTTTCAAAGTCTTGTAAGAATCCTTACTTGTTATCAATATTTCTTTGTTTTTTTTTTTGGAACTAGAAAAGTTGATTTTCTTATTTTTCTTCATGAGAGAAAAATATTATTGCAAATTTCAAAAAATTAACAACCCCTTTTTTTCATTAAAAAAAAAAGTCTATGTAAGAGGACTAACGAAGGATGACCTATAAGGCTAACAAAGCAAAAGTGAGGGGCAACTTCACTATAAAAGGTGACTGATTATTTGATGACAACTTTTACTACAAAGGTGATGTTAATATTATAAGAAGGTGGTATGTACAAAACATGGCAAACTTTCAAGAGATGATAACCACTATTTATATGGTTGACAATCTAATGACTGATAATCTATAAGTGGTAATTACAAAGATGGTAACAACTATAAGATAACAATTCATGATATTTATATGATAGAAAGGTGGCAAATTATTAAAAGGTGACAACTAATACAACCCATGGAGAGAAAATTATTTACAAATTATGAGGATACTTAAAGATTATATATATATATGTTTTTAAATTTTTTTAGTTTTTTTTTTTAATTTTGAGATGCTAAAGCTTTATTATTTATATGAATCCTTAATTTATAGATAAGATTAGTAATTATTTACAAGATGACAAATTTAATCACAATGGGAACTTATTGAAAAAGAGGTTTTATTACAAGTGGTTGATTTAATACAAGGGCGACAATTTGAAAGGTGATAATTATTGATAACCTATAGGGAGAGAATTATTTACAACCTATGGAAACAATTAGAGAACTCCTCTTTTATGAATTTTTGTTTTGTTTTTGAAAATTTTTTGTTTTTTTATTCAATTATTCTTTCCTTTCTCTTTCTTTCTTTTTTATTTTTATTTTTTGAAATTTCGTTGCATTTACAAAAATCTCTATGACACTATTTGGAGCCCTATTGGAAGAAAAATTTTGCTATAAAGGTGATAGATTTTATTACAAGGCATGAGAGGATAATTCACAAGTTTAATTTCTAAGGGGATTACCTAGAAGGTCTAAATTAAATAGTAATGGTTTACAAAGTTGATGCATAAGGGTTATAAGTATTTTGATAATTCAATAATAATGCGTATTTATAGAGCTAATGGTCAATTGGTAATCATCTACAAGGTTGATGGTTTACAGGTTTTGATTCTTATAAAATTGACAAACTAAAATATTATAATTATTTACAAGGAAGAGATGTGACATGAATGATTATTTTACAAGGTGATAAATCTACAAGTGATAATTATTTACAACTTATGGATAATAACTTGTTTGTAAATTTTTTCTTTCTTAGAGATTTTATTTTTTTTAAAGGAGTAACATAGATAATAGGTATATATGAGTGAGAAATAAATGAGAAGATAAATAATAACAAGATCAAGAAAAGCACATGGATGCAAATGTTAGCAATTGAATAATAGTGTGGCAATTTATTGAGTTGGAACTTTGTTATTTTCTCGATATCATATGAATCTACCATCTTTTTACGAAAGGGAAAATTTGAAAAATAAAATAATTTACAAGATGGTATAATATATTAGAATAAAATTGCAACTCTTAATTATGATTTTTTCTCACACAATATGCCACCAACCACCCATAAACACCCCCCTACACCAACATCATGAATACTAGATTAGTACAATTATTTGCAAAGAACACTTACAATATAGGAAAAAAGAACTTCATGAAAAAAAAATGAAGACCTTTTTAATTGTTTTTTGGAAACTTCCTTATGACTAGCCTACTCAATCCCTAGTGGAGTTACTAATTTGTCAAGTCCAAACTTCAATTTCCCTTTTCCTTAATTCAACTTATATTAAGTCGAGCTTACATTAATATAAGTTTCTCGATCAAATTAAGGGAAATTTTTATTTTAAAATATATTTTTCAAAAGTAGAGTCACCACTCAACTTAAGTTGGGAAAAGTATGAAAATAGAGTTTAAGGATGGATAAACCCTAATTTTGACCACTAGTTTACAATTTTTTTTTTTTTTTAAAGATGAAAATTGGAGATATCTTAATTCTAGAGGCTATCATATCAAAACATTTGCAATTTTCATAGGCAAATTTATGAAAATAAATTAAGAGGTCTTCACTTTCTTTTTTTTTTTTAAATTTTTAAAAAAGGAATTCTTTGAAAAAGGGGCTTCTTATTTTGGAAAAGGAAAATTTTCTATTTTAATTTATTTTATTTTTTATTTTTGTAGAAGGAGGAAAAAAGAAAGAAAGGTATTTTACTTTTTAAGGCCGCTTGAAGAGCTTATGTAGCCACTAGTCAAAATTAGGCCCATGTAATTCTCATTATTTTTAGAAAATTTTAGTGTGTTTGTATTTTTTATTTCCTAGAAATAACATTTCACTTTAAATTATTACCAATTAATCACTTTTTAGAAAAAAAGATAATTTTTTCTTTCTTTCTTTTTTCTTTTTTTGAAAAACTCTAAGAAAACCTGAATTAAAAAACAAGTACAATTAACATCTTTATTTCAAGAAAAAAAAATTCTAAGCGAGGAAACACTTTTTAGAAAAAAAAAAAGATATCTTTAGATTTAAAAAAATATGGAAAAGACCCTTTCATTGGAATTTTTCCTTTTTAAAGGAAATAAAGAATATTTTATGCATAAAAAGCACATCAAATCTTAGTAACAATGATTTATAGTCACAATATGGCTAAACTAACTACTAATAACATTAACAAAACGCAACACATGGAAAACAAATTTAAAGGCATGGAAAATATCAAACTTACATGAATATATATATATATATATATTAAAAAAATTCTTCTTTTTCATTTTGAAATTAACAACAACAACAATAATAATAAAACAAAACAAAACGAGAGGAGAAAAGAAAAGAACCCTTACCTCGTGTATGCTATTGAACCAATGCTAGTTTGGGGTGGTTTAGATTGGTTTTGGCGATGGGGTTAGGTCCATAGGACTCTTGGAATGACATACTTTAAAAGCCCTAAGTTGGTTTCTAAAAATCTTGGGCCTAGATCACTTAATTTTGAATGAACCAATTCAAGTTCAAAAGCAAACCTCCATTTCAATCTTTGATGAAATTGAAGCAAATTGGAAGTTTTTTATTCCAATTAATCCCTGGGTTATGATCTATTGAGGATGAGGAGGTGTTTGGTGTATTTAGTTTGATTCAATTTGCTCTCGAGTAAGAGAAATTGAAGAGAGAGAGAGAGAGAGAGAGAGAGAGAGAGGGTGGTCACGATTTTAGGTGCTAGAGAGAGAGTGGGTGGATTATTCACCTTGATAGCTTCTTGATGCTTCAAACATGTGGGAATTGAAGACTAGGATATGTATTTATAGTTTCAAGTGATGAGTAATACCCAATGCACCTTAGATTTGAAGAAAAATTGAATCTTTTTCAAGAATGGATTTTTCCTGTTCTCTTTTATATATGGCTCAATTTTAGCACGAATTTGTGGAATTTTTTTTAAATTGAAGATGCAAATGTATTCTAGAAGCTTTACTTGCTTTATCTACGTACTCAATTTGTGATTGCATGCAAAATAAGCTTCTAATTGCCAATTTAAAAGTGGACGAAATGTGTATATTCATTATACTTTTTTTTTAAAAAAAATTGTTTACTTTTTAGGAGACTTTCCTTTATTATAAAATTTGA
Organism: Laguncularia racemosa; assembly: GCA_037954665.1. Classification (NCBI taxonomy): domain Eukaryota; kingdom Viridiplantae; phylum Streptophyta; class Magnoliopsida; order Myrtales; family Combretaceae; genus Laguncularia; species Laguncularia racemosa. Next base: position 3,480,483 of record JBBMOL010000077.1, on the reverse strand, counting down.
ATTTGTAGTGTAATGGATAGTACCCTAACTATACTTTTAATTTTTATTTTTTGTTTGATTTAATTTGATGGAAAATCGAATGAAATCAAACTGAAAAGAAGAGGGGTTACACTACATTTTCTTTCCTTTTTTGTTTTATTTATTGCATCTTTGGGACTAGGGAGGAAGACAAAGGTTGTGGTCACATGCAAGGTACGTGCCATGTAATCTCATGCATGCGTGCATTGCATGTGCATGTTGTAAAATTAAATGGGGCATGTAAAAGTGTGCCTTAGGGTTTAAACAAGCAACCTTAGGTACTTCTCCCACATGCTTGACCAACTTAGTTGTGCTTAGCTTTGGTTTAGGTTTAGCTAAATTTTATTTATCCTTTCCTAAGCTAGTTCTCATAAAAGGCCTAATTAATTTGGGCCTTGAAAATTTGTCCAAACCCATTTTTTCTCGTAAGTAATTAATGGCTCTAGTATGTATATGTAATTTTTTTTTTTAAATAGCTTCGTTTGATAAAATTATGCATTTAGTTTTGTTTAGTGTTCAACTTTACTCAAAACTTCAATTGCTTATAAATTGAGCAATTTAAGCCCATTGATTTGTCATTTGAAGTCATGATCAATTTAAATTGCCTATTTTCTATGAAGTTGCAAATGAGTAAGTAGAACTTGGGTAAAAAAAAATTATTTTTCAATAAAACGACCCCTTTTCTATTTAAAAAACTCTAATTTTGTCCAATCACTTATGCATATTTTAATATCAAAAATTGTTTTGACGTTGAAAAATTATTCCCACCTTAAAATGAGCCAAATAGACCACTATGTGACTACAAAAATGAGTTGTTTACACCCTTGCCTCTTAAAGCATTTTATTTTAGTCCTCTTTGGTTTTATAGGTGGTGGCTTTGGTGCAATATTCCTTGATGTGTTGGTTTCTCCTTTTCAAAGATCCTAAACTCATTAGTTTTAGGTTTAAATGGCTTGGGAGTTCTAGGTTCTACAAGTTGATTTGATAGATGGCGTGATCCTGCACATTTTCTTTTTCTTTCAACCTTAGGAGCTAACTCGATGACATCATCTAAGATAGAATAAGGTTATAAATCAATTATGTCAGCAATCTTATAGTGTTGTCCACTTACGAACCTTGCTATGGTCTGCTCCTTTAGTTCCCTAATTTCACACCTAATCGATAAGGTTTAGAACTTAAACACATAATTGAAGATACAAAGTAGCCCTTGCCTAAAAGTTTGTCATTGATTAAATAAGTCTTGCTTATAATGATTTAGAATAAATCTTTTAGACATTAATCTTTTCATCAATCCCCAAGTTCTAACCTCATTTTCCCCTTCTTTGTACCTTTGAATCTTAAGGTTTTCCCACCATAAACTAGCATAATCTAAGAATTCTATAGAAGTTAGCTCCTTGGTATGTTCATCTACTTCCATGGATTCGAAGACCTTTTTAAGCTAATCCAAGTACTCTTTAGGTGAGTTAGTTCCTCTAAACATAGGAATCTTGATCTTAGGCATATTTATGGTGGTTCCTTGGTTCCTATCAACTCTAGGGATGTCAAGAGGGGTCCTTAACACCATAAGATGGGTTTTCTACATTCCGAAGTGCATGTCTTTACCCATTTACATTTCTTGGTTGACAATTTGGTGGTGGATTTTGTTTAGGGGCTCTTGAGTGTTAAAGGGAGGTTCAGTGAGGTGATCAATTCTCTCTAAAATGGTTGTATAGATGGTATCTTGGTAGTTATTTTGGTTGTTTTGACTGTTGACACTATCGACGTTTTTCTTGCAACATGATGGTTCTTACCACAACAAGTGTGACATGAAAAGATACTACAATCAATAAACTAATGTTGATACTTGATGTTGAGACTTAAGATTACAAACAAAAACAACACTAGTAGTAAAGACTATTGGACAATTTCAACTATGATCATAGAGGAAGGACGGATTCCTATAAGAGCATATACTCTTACAAAACTCGAAAAGGGGAAATGAAGAAGAAGAATGACAATGAAAAGTAGGAGTAGAACTTAGGCTTTGATACAAAATGATGCAAATCATGCACACTTGATCTTGAATGAATAGTGAATGCATGTGTATTCAAGAAACTAGATGGTGAGTCAATGTGGATGTTCTTTATGGATGTCTTTGAAGACACTCCTAAATGATAAGCCTAGGGCACTAAAAGTAGAAGTAGTCACTAGATTCGCCACAACCTGTCGAACAATTGGATTGATAAGAATTCAGTTAAATGTAAGTCGTTATATTAGAATTTAATGATAAGAAGTGTGTTCAGTCAGATATCACTTAAGGAAGTATGTCTCTCTTGCTTGGGCAAAATTTTGGAAACAAAAGTGTTTAATACTTGAAATTATGCATTAATTACCAAAAGAATAAGAGTTTCCAAGCATTTATACTTGGATCTCAGATTACAACAAGTCACAATGCTTCAGATATTAATAGTCACCACTCTAATAGTGCTCTTAAGCTTGGTGACTCTAAAAAGTCCTTTCAACACTTCATGAATGAGTACTAACAAAGGAAAGATGAAAATACACTTTAATTCTAACTAGAACTTATGTATTAAAACAATATGGCCTCAACACACCCATGTAGTTGGGTCGTGTTTCTTTGGTTGCACTATATCAAAGGAAGCACATCTATATGGCCTTAACATGCTCGAGTAGTTTGGTCATTTATCCCCTGGCTCGCAAATCTTGCTCGTGTTCTTCAAGTACACACTTATGTTATTCAACACACCCTAATACACAACTATGTAGCGCTTCGTGTACTTTGCTGTGTTGCTCTATTTCTTTTTATACTCCACAATCTTCACTTCCCACTTCCAAAACTTTATTCCCAACGTGATCCAATACTTCTACTAGCTAATCTTTAAGTAGCAACACCTTACTAACTACTCCATTCCACCTAACACTCAACTAATCTCTCTCACATACTCTTTAAGCACTTGACAACCTTCTTAAAGTTTTGGATCGAGTTCTAATAGTTGGTCCTTGATGTATATCACTTATGCTTCAATATTCTAGCATTTTACTTTTGAAACTTATGAATGCCAATACTAAAAGCCATACATAAAGGAAATATGTAAGCTGAATGTACAATTAGAGACATTTGGTGTGTTATTAATGTAACCTACTAGTGACTCCAATGTGAAAGAAATAACTACAAATCCTCAAGTGTTAGCATCCAAAAATGTAAATTAAGTAGTAATGGGGCATTACTCTATTTCCTTGAGTTTTGTTGTGGAAGCAAGAGTCTAATTGTATTAGATAGATTAGTCCTCCTTTTGATAGATTCAAGCTTAGCGCCAATGATAGCCTTTCAACAAGAGTTGCATTTAATTGCTTGTTTTATGCTAAAACTATAGGCTTGTAGAACTAAGCACATAGGAAGTAGGAATTCAATTTTGTAAACAAAATTATAATTTGGAAGTGAATATGGAGGTGAGTTCCCTATTAGTATATCTTAGCTAAAAAGTTTATTTAAACTTTGTTTGATTATCTTTTGTGTGACATAGAACATTAAGTGCTTAATGCATTGGCTAAATGCAACTTTTTCCTAACATTTTCATAGAAGTGATCAAACCAATTGGTCATTTAGCAAAGAGGGAAGAGATCCAAAGTCAAATTTTTATACTTTCTTTCTTCTTTTTTTTCTTTTTTGTTTTCATTTAGACAATTTTTTTAATGGTATTATCCTTCAAGAGTAGAAACCAATCTTTATGTTAAATGCTGATATATGATCATTCATTTTGATTTTTAATAAAAACCTCTCTTTACTCTCAAAAAAAAAAAAAAAAATAGTGATAGGCCACTACCATCCTTTGTGTAAGGTATTATCATTACTTAATTAGGTTGACTATAGTCTAAGAGAGAATAGTTCAGTAGGATAGTAAAATGGCAAAAACAATTGGAAAAATCATGTCTACACATTTCACAAAAATTGATTTTGTATGTGTAAAACTCATACGCTATGAGCTACACCACCCGTTGCATTGCTATTACTTTCTAACTGTCATTTAAGTTGAAGAAGCACTGGACAACTCAACTTGGGATGATGTAGTGACCCATTCCCAGAGTTCATGCAACTTAGACTGACTTGCCTTGATGTCTTCCTACTTGTTTGAATGATAATTGTGCTACTCTTCAGCCTATTCTCCTTCAAGCCTTCACTTGTTAGTTTAGTGAGGAATCTGACTTGCCTTTGCATAGCTTGTCTTCTTCTACCAAGAATGTCACCAATGCCCAGATGACACATGTCCTTGATTCTCGACAGTTGCATGTGTTTCTAGAAAATTTCCTTTTTGTTCCCTTACATTCCTTTTTTTAACAACTTAGGAAGAATATTATGTGATGTACTATTTAGACTTTTTCCTTTTATCATTGTGACCCTAAGGGATACACTATAAATAGTCTTTCATTTTGTAAGTCGCATCATCATCTTCATTATTGAATACATTTTACTCTCTTGTTCTTATGGGTTCATTCTCTAAGATCAATTATTTATTCTCATCAATCCTTTTAGTAAGGATTGTGGCAAGTAGCCCTGTAATTATTGATTAGGCATGATATCTAGTGGTGATTTTGGTTTTGTAGTGTTTGGTGGTGAGTCATATCCATCAAATAGCATATGTCTTTGCTAAAGCCTCACTAAAACCCTCAAACCTTTCTTCAATACTTCAAAGAGTCCACTTCGTTGTAGCCCCTTAATGATATCCTAGTGATGCTCAGCTCTTAGGCACATAATACTTATGCTAATATCAAAGTAGTAGGTTCCGATGAGGGATGTGTAGTGTGAGTTGCAGTTAGCATGATATCTATTCTTGCTACTAAGCTTGTTGAATTGTGTAGTTAGTCATTGTGTCAATCAAGACGTCAAATCCTAGTGTTCATAGTGGTATTAGAGATTATGAGAGTGATGCTCGTAGATAGGAAGTAAATGCACATCCAATTATGAGTTCTAGTGATGAGCAAATCTAGGAAATGACTAATGTAGTTGCTAATCTTGTAATTACTGTGTAGCATTTGGTAAACAACCAACTTGTCCAAGCGTATGTAGGTGATGGACGAGCTCATAATGATGAAGAAAAAGTGAATCCATCTCAAAATGTTTGAAATAGTGGAGGATTGAGAAGAAATAGAGTAGCAAGGAGGCAAGTGGAGATTGAGGAGATTGATGAAGAAGCAAGGGATAATTTTGATATAGAGTATGAAGTAATAGGTGTATGAGCTTGTAGGGAACTTGGCAATATTAAGATGCAAATACCCACTTTCACAAGTAGTGGAGATGTAGATGATTAAGTGGATTGGGAAGATAGAGTAGATAAGATGTTTGAACGCCACGAATACGATGAAGTTGTGAAAGGTGCATCTGGTTGTGCTTGAGTTATCTGGATATGCTGCCTTATGGTGGAAGAACTTGTTGAATGCTCAAAGATGAGCTAGAGAACATGAGATTCATCATGAACTAAGATGAAGAGGATTTTGAGAAGAAGGTTTATCCCCAAATATTACACACAAGAGGCTTTGAAGAAGTTGTAGACCTTGAGACCGGAAGGAATGTATGTTGATGATTATGTGAAGGAGTTTCAAATGTTGATGATATGATGTGAAGCGGAGGAGTTTGTAGCTAGGTTAAAATATGAGATTGCATGTGTGATCAAGCTATAATGTTTGAATACTTTAGATGATGCCATTCAATTGGCTCAAAGAATTGAATAATAGAGGCACAATAACTCAAATGGGTGCCAATGTTAAGTCCAACACCTTCAACCCGACCTATCTATATATGACTTGAAGGTATAGCAATTGGAGATGTTGATTGATGTGATGCCAATGATGAGTGAAAGTTTGTGATAAGTTATATGTTTATAAATATTTATTTATTTATTTTATTATACTTATATGCATATTTTTAGATTTTTAATAGGAAAAATGTATATTTAAAATTTAATCACGAAAGTCAATCATTTAAAATACAATCTCAGGCAAATTCAATTATAGACCGATCAAAAGTTTAAGCCAAGTTTACGCAGCACGTAATAAAAAGCAATTAGATTTTAGTTTAATATATATATAAAAGAAAAGATGGACTTCGGCCGCAGACATTCCCATAGAGAAGAGCGGCCAGAAGATAAAAGGGCAAAAAAAAAAAAGAGATCGACTGGAAAAAAAAATTAATTAAAAAGAAGAAGAAGGAGATAGGCCAAGGAGAGCACAACCACGGACTGGGGGGAGCGAGCACTACTACGGACATTCGGAGAATGACAGAGACATAAAAAAAAAAAAAAAAAAGGGAAAAAGAGGACTACAGCGGAGAACGAACAGAAGACCAAAAAAAAAAAAAAAAATCATAGACGAGGAGCACGGCCGAAAACTCGAACACGGAACACAACATCGAAATCACGAACGAAAGAACTCGGAGGACGGACATTTGCGAAGGATAACGAGGACGGAGATTTCCCATCAAGATTTTATTTCTTTATCCATTATTGGGTGATCTCTTTACATACTATAAATTAGAAATGTTGATTCTTTAATAGATTTTTTAATAAATTATTTTATGGATTATTTTTATTTGTTGGTGTGTTTTCTTAATTTAATCATATGCTAAATTCTTTTGTGTGGAAAATTGATGAATCCTAATTACTAATTCACATTTGTTACTCTATTATAATATATTTAGATATTTAGATTATTTTTATTATAAATCTTAATGCTATTATTATATGTTTCGGGCTCAAAACATATTATTATTAAATATTTTATTGAATTGGAAAAAGGATTTAGGACTAATCAAGTTTCTTGTTTAATTAAATTAGTTTAATTGGAAGATTTACTATCTATAAGTGAACTCAATTTGTAATTAAGGCCTAATGCAGTGTTTTTATTAATTTCTGTGACAGGGAAGTCGGGTTAGGGATTGTGCGTAGACAGAGAAGACAAGGAGAAGGGGAAAGTGAACTGAAGTGGATGCAGCTGTTCGATGGGATTGAAATTACAGGTGGGTTGTTGAAATGGATTGGGCTGAGGAAGTAGGCCTGTTGTGGGAATTACGGTGGGTTTGCCAAAGTGGATACGGGCTGAGGAGTTGGACCGGTTTGTGGGCTTCGATTGTGGGTTCACAAAAGAACAAAATAAATAAATAAATAAATCTAATAGACCAATGTAGTCAGCTAGGGAGAATTATTCTCTAGATCCTCATGCATAGGAATGTAATTGATTGCACATGGTTAGTCTGATGTGTCAATTAGCTAAGCACATACATATTATTTTATGTAACTGTTTAGAGAGAGAAAAGGGGATAATATATATGTATGAATTGAGAAAAGCAGAGGAAAATATACAATACAAATTTCACTCTCTCCATTTGAGTAGCTTGCATTCAAGCTAACCACCTTGCATTCGAGGTTTCCTTCCTGTTGCTGAATTTAATTTTTATCATTTCCTAATTCCTTGTCACATCTGGTATCAGAGTTGGTTGATGCCATGAAGACCCGTGAATCTAAGAAGCTCGATGAGGCCGTGCGTAATGCTGTGAAGGAGCACACTGAAGAAGCTCAAACCCATCCACGACACACTCAAGAGAATGCAAGAGCTGATGGATCAACAGATACTGACCATTTTCGAATTGAAGACCAGTAAGTCTGACAAGTTGGACGCATCTGGCTCCAAGGCAATAGATTTTGGTAAGTTACCTGAAACTGATGAGAAAAATGGGTTAGCACTTACTCATGCTGTAGCTGTAGAGAATCCATTGCAAACACGAGCACCTAGGGTGGATTTTCCATCTTTTGATGGTAATGACATTAAGGACTGCTTATACAAGGCACAACAATACTTTGAAATTGATTCAACTCCAGAGGATTGGAAGATTAGGTTGGCTGCCATGTATTTAGAGGGGAAGGCCTTGAAGTGGTATCATTCATATATTTAGACTTTTGAGGGTCACCATGTTGTCACTTGGAATGAGTTGGTTAAGGCATTACAAGCTAGGTTTGGGAAGAAAGCGTATGAAGATCCGATGGCAGAACTTAAGGAATTACACTAAGATGGAACTCTACAAGATTACCTAGAAGAATTTGAACACCTGGTAACTCAGGTCAAGCTACCTGAGAGCTACCTGATAAGTTGTTTCTTGAGTGGGCTATACCCTTCCATACAATACCCTACACACATGTTTAATCCCCAAACACTGCAAGAGACCTATTCCTTAGCCAAATTGGAAGAAGCGAACCTCCTTTCCACTAGACAATACCTTAAAACACCCCGCCTAAACCCAACAGCTAACCCAGCCAATTCCTACACACACTCCCCATCCAACAGAACCCCAACTTACACCGGAAACATACCTTTCACTATTGCTACCATTAAGAACTCGAAAACACCTAGCCACACTTCTAAACCATCAAACCCCATCAACCCATAAACACGACTTACCAAAAGACTTACCCTAGAGGAACTAGAAGAAAAGAGAAGGAAGAAACAGTGTTTTTGGTGTGATGAACCTTTTGGTCCAGGTCATAGGTGCAAGAAACGGTTGAATATATTGTTGGTAGAAGCCGAAGATGGAAGGGATAGTGCAGAGGAGGAAGACATCCAACCAGAGGAAGTAGACGCTGACTTTGCTAAGCTCACCCTCAATGTCTTGAACTAGGATCAAGAACACTGCTTAAATAGTCTGAAGGTGAGTGGGTATTACAAGAAAAGAAGGCTGAGCATACTTGTTGACACGGGTAGCTCACTGAATTTTATTGATGAACGCTTGGCCAAGGGGCTTAGTTTCCCTTTTTCTGATGTCCCTCCCCTTAAGGTAACATTGGTAGATGGCACTAGCCTATCTAGCGCTTGCAAGATTCCCAAGTTTGCTTAGGAGATGCAGGGCCATGAATTCATAGCAGAAGTATACTTACTAACCTTGTTTGGCTGTGACATGATTCTGGGAGTGCCATGGTTGAGGTCATTGGGTACAATCTGCTGAAATTTCTAGCACTTGACAATGGGTTTTATTTGGAGTGGATAGGAATGTGAATTGACAGCGGATAGGGAGCAACTTAAGGTTGTTAGAGCAAGCGAGCTATCCAAGATATTTGAAGGGAATGGGGGCGCTACACTGCCAATGTTGTATAGTCAGGGCTCTGACTGAGGAGGATGAAAGAAGGAAGCAACAGAAACTGCATCTAGTACTGTTGGATCCACTAAAGGAATTTCATGACCTCTTTAAGGAGCCACATGAGTTACCACCATAGAGGGCTTTTGACCATAGAATTCCCTTGCAAGAAGGCTCAAAGGTTGTCAATATTCGACCCTACAGGCACTCTTTCATGCAGAAGATTGTCTTAGAAGATATGGTGAAGGAAATGCTCTTGAGTGGAATAATAAGGCACAGCCACAGTCCCTTTGCTTCACCGGTTGTCTTGGTGAAGAAAAAGGACAACACTTGGCGAATGTGCGTTGATTATCGTCAAGTAAACAACCAGACCGTCAAGGATAGGTTTCCAATTCCTATAATAGAGGATCTATTTGATGAGCTAAGTGGGGTTGCTTAGTTTAGCAAGTTAGACTTGAGGTCGGGGTATCATCAAGTCAGGATGCACCCTGAAGATGTTTACAAGAAAACATTTAAGACACACGAGGGGCATTACGAATTCTTGGTTATACCTTTTGGCTTAACCAACGCCCCTTCAACATTCCAAGGCCTTATGAACCAGATTTTTAAGGCCTACTTAAGGAAATTTGTCTTAGTATTTTTTGACGATATATTAGTCTACAGCAAGGACTTGGAGGAGCATGGGGTACACTTGAGGGCAGTGTTTAAAATTTTGAAGCAGGAGCAGCTTTACTTGAAAAGATCTAAGTGCACTTTCGGGGCTACTAAGGTGGAGTACTTGGGACACATTATAACCAGGGAAGGAGTGGCTACAGACCCAAGGAAGATAGAGTCAGTTGTTAACTGGGCAGTCCCAAAGAATTTAAGGCAACTAAGAGGATTCTTAAGACTATCGAGTTACTATAGGTGATTCATCAGGGGGTATAGTGTCATCACCAGACCCCTCACATTATTGTTAAAGAAGGACAATTTTAAGTGGAATGATGATTGTCAGCTTGCTTTTGAAGGGCTTAAGGTCGCCCTATCAAGCTCACCAGTTTTAAAGCTTCCTGACTATAGTAAGGAGTTTATGGTGGAAACGGATGCTAGTGGAGAAGGAGTGGGAGCTGTTTTGATGCAAGAGCATAATCCTATAGCTTATTTTAGCAAAACATTAAACAGTAGACAGTAAGGAATGTCTGTGTATGAGAAGGAACTCCTAGCCCTAGTTTATGCAGTAGAGAGGTGGAGACACTACCTACTGGGAAGACACTTTGTCATCAAGACAGATCATCAGAGTTTGAAACACCTGCTGAAACAAAGGCTAGTTACTTCTAGCCAACACAAATGGCTAACCAAGTTGTTGGGTATGGATTACGAGATAAGGTATAAAAGTGGTCTAACTAATCAAGCAGTTGACGCCTTGTCCAGAATGGAACAATTGGAACTGAATGCAATAGCAATCACTGCAACCACTCCAGAATTAGTGGAGGAGCTGAGGAATAGTTGGTATCTCCCTGGGGGTTGCTAAAACACATTGAATCGCCTCAAGAAGGGAGAAGATTGCAGGCATTTCACCCTGGATCAAGGGCTACTAAGGAGGAAGGGCAGGTGTGTAGTGGGGCCATCTGTTAAACTTAGAAGGAAACTATTGAAGATGTACCATGATAGAGTATTAGGTGGACACTCAGGGGATCATACTACCTATAAGAAGATAAATTCTGTCTTCTATTGGCCTAAGTTAGAGCGTGATATGAGGCAATATGTCAGGGAGTGTGAGGGTTGCCAGAGACACAAATTTGAGCACGTGGCCCTACCAGGGTTGTTACAACCGCTGCCAATACCAAATACTTGTTGGGTTGAGGTAACTATGGACTTCATTGAGGGACTACCTAAGTCTAATGGATGAGAGGTATTTATGGTAACGGTGGACCGCCTGAGCAAGTATGCTCATTTCATGTCACTCCCACATCCTTACTCAGCTCCACAAATGGCACAATTATATTTGGATTGTGTGTACAGATTGCATGGAATGCCCGAAAGCATTACCAATGACAGGGATCCAGTGTTTGTTAGTCAATTTTGGAAGGAGTTCTTTCGGTTACCAGGAGTTGAGCTGAATTTGTCAACGGCGTATCATTCGCAGACGGATGGCCAGACAAAGATAGTTAACAGATGCTTAGAGACTTACTTGAGGTGTATGACAAGTGACAACCCTAAGAAATGGGGACAGTACCTATCCTTAGCCGAATTTTGGTACAACACTAACTACCATGTTAGTGCTAAGAAGACACCCTTTGAGATCCTATACGGGTACCCAACTCCACTACACCTCCCTTACATTCCTATGGATTTTAGGAACACCATCGTTGACAGTATGCTAACTGGAAGAGAAGACACTATACGCATACTGAAATTCCATCTAAAAAGAGCTCAAAACAGGATGAAGCAGCAAGCCAACAGGAAGAGGACCGAAAGAGAGTTCAACATAGGGGACTAGGTATTACTAAAAATATAACCCTATCGACAGGTGAGTGTGAGGGAAATACCTAATCAAAAGCTCTCGCCCAAGTTTTACGGGCCATATAAGGTACTAGACAAGATTGGTAAAGTGGCTTACCGCTTAGATCTTCCAAGCGAGGCGAATAACCACCCTACCTTCCACGTCTCGCAGCTAAAGCTTTTCCACGACCAGAGGACGGACTGCTTGCCGTTGTTACCTGTCACAAAGGAAGAAGAAGAGTTAGAACCCAGTCAAATTTTGGAAAGAAAAATGGTTAAAAGGGGAAACAAAGCTGACGTAATGGGACTTGTTTTGTGGAGAGATCGACCGCCTTCAGACGCGACGTGGGAATTTTTAGTAGATCTGAAGCTTAGGTTTCCTCATGCACCCTTGTGGACAAGGGAATTTTTAGACGGAGGGACTGTGACAGGGAAGTGGGGTTAGGGATTGTGCGCAGACAGAGAAGACAAGGAGAAGGGGAAAGTGAATTGAAGTGGATGCAGCTATTCGGTGGGATTGGAATTACGGGTGGGTTGCCGAAATGGATATAGGCCGAGGAAGTGGGCCTGTTGTGGGAATTACGGTAGGTTTTCCAAAGTGGATACAGTCTGAGGAGTTGGATCGGTTTGTGGGCTTCGGTTGTGGGTTCACAGAAGAACAAAAAAAAAAAAAAAATCTAATAGACCCATGTGGTCAGCTAGGGAGAATTATTCTCTAGATCCTCATGCATAGGAATGTAACTAATTGCACATGGTTAGTCTGATGTGTCAATTAGCTAAGCACATACATATTATTTTATGTAACTGTTTAGAGAGAGAAAAGGGGATAATATATATGTATGAATTGAGAAAAGTAGAGGAAAATATACAATACAAATATCACTCTCTCCATTTGAGTAGCTTGCATTCAAGCTAACCACTTTGCATCCGAGGTTTCCTTCCCGTTGCTGAATTTAATTTTTATCATTTCCTAATTCCTTGTCACAATTTCTGATTGAAGAAATTTAGGAAAAAATAATTTATGATACTAGTTAATTACAATTCAGAAGAGGAATAATTGTAAATTTGAATCCATGGTAATTTAACTAGAGGAATCTAGGAAATTAAATTGGTTGATTGATAAATTAATGATTTAAAAGATGACTTAAATTATTATATCATAAGGAGGATTTTAGGACTCAAAAGGGAAATAAAGAACTTTAGTAAATTCACAAGAATAGCCAAGTAGCTAAATATAATTATAACTTAGTTATAATATGATTTGTATATTAGGTGAATTCAATTTTCTCACCTCCTTATTGATGGAATCAAGAAATATTTATTTTAGTAATTGTTTCAATTTTATTATTAATTTTACTTAGCATTAATATATATATTTTTATATTTTGATAACTTTTCATGTGCTTAGATAATTATAGAATTGATATTGGTTTGGTAATTAATTTAATCCTCATGAGAACAACAACCATACTCTATCTATATTACTTGATTGACCTAGTATACTTGATGGTATCCACATTTATAAAATTTTCACTAATTAGTATGACTAGCTTGGAAAGGTAGCTATCACCATTCTTGAACCCAAGAAGAAGATTAGACAAAGCTCAGGTCGAAAGATGAGCCAAATTAAGTGTTTCAAGTGCTTAAGCTAGAGACACATTACTTCTCAATGTCTAAATCGATGAGCCATGATCTTAAAAGAGGAAGGAACATAGCATAAGGTTGAGAGTGTACATGAAGAGGAGGTTGAAGAGAAATTGTAGAGTATAGAAGAGGCTCTTGTAGAGTATAATGATGATCAAGAGGCTACAACACATATGGAGTAGGGTTAGTACTTCAGCATGGTGATAAGGAGAGTACTAAGTGTGACCCCATCCAAAGAGAATGAGTAAAGAGAGAACCTATTCCATGTTAGATGTAAGGTGAAGGGACTCTTGTGTGCATTGATTATTGATTGAGGGAGTTATACTAATGTAGCTACGTCATCTTTAGTAAACTAGCTGAAGCTGTTGACCATCAAACATCCTTAACCCTATAAATTGCATTGGTTGCATGAGAAAGGGGCCTTACATGTTACTCATCAAGTAACAGTGCCAATCACAATTGGGGATAGATACCAAGATGAGATCCTTTGCAATGTACTACCTATGTGCACCTCACATATATTGCTCGACCAACCTTGGATGTTTAACCACTATGTACTACATGATGGGTACCATAATACTTATGCATTCCAAAAGGATAGCAAGATGGTAATCATGCATCTTATGATGCCTAGAGAGGTATAAGAAGCTCAAAACTAGATCTCTTGAGCTTAGAGGGAGACCTTGTTCTTGGGAAGGAGCGAGTTGAGACAAACCATGAGCTTAGACAAGCTTATGTACTTGCTTTTGATCAAGTAGTTGTTAGAAGCTACTAACCTAAACACATTACCTAGTGAAGTGAAGCGCCTATTGCAAAAATTCTAGGATCTATTTCTTGAGGAGTTACCAAGTGGATTACCACCCCTACGAGGGATTGAACGTAACATTGATTTGAAGCCTAAAGACTCTTTACTAAGCCGACCTGCCTATTGCACGAACCCCAAGGAAGTTAAAGAATTGAAATGTTAAGTGGAAGAGTTGATTGACAAGGGGTTAGTGCAAGAGAGCATGAGCCCTTGTGCTATGCCTGCACTATTAGTGCCTAAAAAGGATGGTTCATGGAGGATGTGTATTGATAGCCAAGTCATTAACTAGATTATTATCAAATATCAATATCCCACTCTAAGGCTCAATGATATGCTAGATGAATTACATGGAGCTTGATATTCTCTAAGGTTAACTTGAAGAGGGGTTACCACCAGGTCCACATAAGGGTAAGAGTTGAATGGAAGACAACCTTTAAGATGTGTCATAGCCTATATAAATGGACTATGAGCCTTTTGGGCTAGCTAATGCACTAAGCACCTTCATGAGGGTTATAAATCATGTGTTGCAAGATTGGTTAGGTAAATGAGTGGTGGTTTACTTCGATAACATTTCAGTCTACAGCAAGGACATATTCGATCATGTCATTCATTTAAGAACAATATTTGAGTAGATGAGAAGTTGTATGGTAACCTGAAGAAGTGTATATTTTGTTGACCCGAGGTGATATTCTTAGGATTTATAGGATCCAAAGATGGAGTTAGGGTGGATGAAGAAAAGATAAAGGTAATAGTTAGTTGGCTAATCCCACAGAGCATGGCTAAGGTTAGAAGCTTTCATAGGCTTGCTTCATTTTACAAGTGATTTATTCATAACATCAGCTATATGGCAACCCCACTAACTATATTGACTAAGAAAGGTGAGGAGTTTTGGTGGACTGAGTGACCTTAGAAGAGCTTTGAAGAAATTAAGGATAAGATTACTATTGCTCAAGTACTTGGCTTATTGGACTTTGAGTAGGTGCTTTAGTTAGAATACGACACATTGGGAGTTAGGATAGGAGCTGTGCTTATGCAAGAGCAAATGACCTATCGCTTACTTTAGTAAAAAGCTTAGTGGTGTTGCATTAAATTACCTAACATATGACAAGGTGCTATACTCCTTAGTGTAAGCACTCACTGTATGGCAACACTACCTCCTACCACATGAATTTATGATCTATATTGACCATGAGTTGTTAAAATAGTTGTGAGGCCAACAAGAGTTGTCACGGCGGCAGGCTAAGTGGGTTGAGTATTTAGAGACCTTCTCATTTTTTATCAAATACAAGAAAGGAAATACTAACACTATGACTGACACCATGTCTAAAAGACATATACTGATCACTAAGATGCAAGCGAAGATCTAAGGTTTTGGATTATTAACTGTATAATATGTATAGGATAATTATTTTAGGCCCGTTGTGGCCATGTGTGGATTAAGAATAATAGTTAATGGGTTTTATATTGATAAGGGATATTTGTTTAAAAAGGGTTAACTATGTATATCGACCAGCTCAATAAAGGAGTTATTGGTCAGAAAGGCTTATGTTGGAGGACTAGCAAGGCCTTTTAGGGAAAAGAGGATGCATGAGCTATTGAAGGAGCACTTCTTTTAGCTAGGGATAATGAAAGACGTTCACAGGGTATTGAAGAGATGTGTTGTGTGTAAGACAGCTAAAAGGAAGAGGGAACCCTATGGGAAATACTCACCTTTGCCAATCCCAATGTGGCTATGGATTGACTTCAACATAGACTTTATCCTATGGTTACCTTAAATAGCTCAGAGACATGATTATTATAGTGGTCATAGATTTGTTTAGCAAGATGGCCCATTTCATTCCTTGCCATAAGACCGATGATGCTACTATTGCTAACCTCTTTGTGTAGGATGTTGTGCACTTGCACAAAGTCCCCCCATAGCATTGTCTTAAATTGGGATACTAAATCTACCAACTTCTTTTGGAAGACTATGAAGGAGACTTAGCATAAATTTAATGTTTAGCACGTCCTATTAGCCTTAAACTGATGACCAGACATAGGTCATCAACCAATCCTTAGGTGCCTTCCTTTGAGCTATAGTTGGTAAAACTTGTGCTTACCTATTATTAAGTTCGTTTATAATATGTCAACACATAGTTCGATTGGTGAGTCTCCATTTAAGGTCATTTACATTAATAATCCAACTTTACCTATGGGGATGATCTCCATTCTTACCTCAAAGGATGAAGGTTTAAGTGGTGTTGATAGATCGTAGAAGATCCAAAAACTAGTTTAGAAGGTATTTGAGTAGCTCACCAAGATTGTAGCTAAGTAACAAGATCTTGAAAATCGAGGAAAGAAGACCATAGACCTCAAGCTAGGAGATTTAGTGTAGATTCACCTAAGGAAAGGTTTCCCAGTGATAGACCACATAAGTTGTCCTCCTAAGTTAATGGACACTTTGAGGTCCTTCGAATAAGAATAATGCTTATAAGTTAGACTTGCTTGAAGGCTATGGCGTGCTCAACTTTTAACATTAGCAATTTGATTCCTTATGTGCTAGATGAAGAAGGGCTAGAAAAACCACTTGATTTGAGGTTAAATTAACAATAGCTTGGGGAAGTGATAAGAATCTTACCTTTAGGCCACTCACACGAGTTAGGTTCTGAGGACTACAAAACCTAACGTACTAGATCTTAAGTTATCAACCAGCATAGGATGAGGTGACCTTAATCCTTACCTACGACTTATACCACTTGTCTCACTGCTATTACCTTCTTACTATCATATGAGCTAAAGAAGCACTAGACAACTTAACTCAAGATAATGTAACAACCTGTTCCTAAAGTTCGTATAACTCAAACTGGCTTGCCTTGATGTCCTTTAATTTGTTTGAATCCCAACCATATTGCTCTCCAACCTATTCTCCCTCATGCCTCTACCCATCAGTTTTGCGAGGAACCTGACTTGCCTCTATACAACTTGTCTTCTTCTACTAGGAATGCCATCAATGCCTAAACGACATATATCCCTAATTCTTGATAGTTGCACATATTTCTAGAATTTTCCCCTTTTGTTCCTTTATGTTTTTACCCTTTTGTAACAACCTAGGAAGAATATTTTATGATCTATTATTTAGACTTTCTCCTTTTATCCTTATAACCCTAAGGGACACACTATAAATAATCCTTCATTTTGTAAGTTGCATCATTATCTTCATTTTTTAATACATTTTAGTCTCTTATTCTTGTGGGTTCATTCTCCAAGATCATTTCCTTACTCTCATCAATCTCTTTAGTAAGGATTGTTGCAAGTGACCTTAGAATTACTACTTATGTGTGATATCAAGTGGTGATTCTGGTCATGATGTGTTTGGTGGTAAGTCATAGCTATTAAATAGCTTACTTTCTACTAAACCCTCACTAAAACCCATAATGGTGTCTTAGTCATGCTTAGCTCCTAAGCACATTAACAAATCACTAAACCATCAACTTAACAAATCATTAGATCGGTTAGGTTGAATTCTAGACAATGTTGGACATCATTTACTCATGAGTCCCTAGAGGTTGCACAATAGGTTGCTGTAGGTCGGTCTATCCAAGTTGTCCCTAACCAAAGTTACTATCAAAGGGGTGTCTTAGTCTAGTAGGTGGTGCAACTCATACGATTGCACAAGGGTAGCTTTATCTTTAGTTAGCTGGTTAGATAGAATCCTCCATGTGAGGTTTTAGAGTTGATGTGCTCTAACCCTAGTGATAAGACTAAAGGTTGGATTCCCATAATTCCCTTTAGGGTATCGAGGATTTACCTTTAAATCAAGTGGGTCTTCAAGTTATTCTTCTCTAGGTATGTAAGGAATTAGGTCACTAATGTTGAAGGTTAGGGAAATGCCATAACCTTAAGGGAGTTTAAGTTCATAGTCATTCTTGTTGATCTTCTAAAAGACTTTGAAGGGTCCCTCAACTCAGGAGGATAACTTGTAAGCACTATGATTGGGAAATTTGTCTTTAGGTGAATCTATGATAAATCTCCGATGTTGAAACTCATGGCCTTTTGACCTCGATTTGTATGCTATTGTTGCTTAGCAATGACCTTGGTGAGGTGCTCGAAAACCTTGTGGTGCAGCTTTCAAATCTCTTGGGCTCTATAGACACCACTTAAGCTCTCTTTCTTTGAGTTAGGTATAGATATCATATCCATAAGCAAGGTTCGATTGTACCCACACACGACCTCAAATGGAAACTTATTGGTTATACTATGTGTTGATCAATTGTAAGTAAACTCAACTATAGGTAAACATGAGTCTTAGTTGTTAAGGTTCTTGCCAAATGTAGCTCAAAGTAGGGATCCTAGGGTTCGGTTGACAACCTCATTTTGTTTGTTGGTTTAAGGGTGGCAAGAGGTACTAAACATCAATTTTATGCCCAATCTCATCCATAGTGTCCTCGAAAAGAAACTTAGAAACTTCATATCTCAATCTAAGATATTACTATAGGGTACTCCATGTAATTGTATGATCTCCTGTATAAAGAGGTTAGCAATAAATAAAACATCATCTATTTTGTGGCAAAGAATGAAGTATGCCACTTTGCTGAACCAATGTATGACCACCATGATTGAGTCTCATCCTCTAGTTGTCCTAAGTAGTCTTAAGACAAACTTTAGGCTTAAGTCGATCTATGGCCAAGTAAGTATGGGTAGGGTCACATATTCTCTAAAAGCTTCCTTCCTCCCTATAATATTCTTACATACCACACATCTCTCTAGCACTTTACGGACATCCTTCATTTTTCCTAGCCAAAAGAAGTGCTCTTTTGGTAGCTTATAGGTCTTCTTCTCCCCAAAGTGTCTCAATAGACCTTCAGCATGCGCTTCTTAGACTAATAGTTCACGTAATGAGTAAGTTGGGATGCACAAACTTCCTCTTTTGAACAAATACCTCTCAATAATATGGAATCCATTTATAGCCACATTGAACTTACACCTCACAGCAATGAGTCTAAAGTATAGATCTTTCTCATATTGCTTAGTAAGTAGTTTGAAGATTGATGCGTGCTTATCAATCATATCAAATTCTAGATTCATAAACCTAATTAAGTCTAAGATCCGAACTAGGCAAGTATATTTATCTAATGTAGTATAGATTTTAGAATGTTGTCCATAAGGATCTTAAAAATAAGTACTAGTATTACTATTTTTCTAAACAGCTAATATAGCAAACCTAAGATCAATTATGTATGCTTCAAAAGATGAATTCAATCATAAGACATACCTCTTACTCTGATCTACCTTAAGTCTTAAAATTCTTACATTAATCGATTAATTAATGACTTATTCATGCTTTGCACTATATAATCTCATCAATTAAATTAATTACTCCATCGATCAATTAATTCCTAGCCATACATGAGATAGTGGAAACTTCCCCCTCACTAACACCACATAAAATTACATGAAGTTTAGGATTGTTACTACAATAATTAAATTCTTTAGAGCGAAAAATGGGAATTTCTGTACCTTTAGGTGAAATACTCAATTCCTCTATTTATGAAGATCTATCCTATTAGATGAAACCTCTTTTTATTTAATAAGAATCAAACGTGCAGTTAATTTGTGCACAAACTTACCACAAGACAATGAAATCACATGAATAAATACAAAAACATGATTTTTTCATTAATTAAATAACAATTCAAGTCACATGGGTTAAGGTTTTACAAAGTGGAGGGCATGAAAGATTTACTCCTCCATGGAGTTTACAATAAGCATAAAAGATCTAGAGAAGATAAAAGAATTCATGTTGTAGAGATAAAACCCTTGTAATTGATGTCTTATGATCTTCAATGATGTGTATGAAATTTTTCCCTTGAAGCTTTATGTATTTTCTCTCCTCGGGTTTAGAACTCTCACACTAAAATTACTTGATAACCTTAATAAAAATAACGACGTTATTTATAATGTCTTAAAATTCGTAAGTTAGCATGGTTTGCTGCACCACCGTGCTCGGGGTCAAGATGAAAAACAAAATCTAATTACTTTTACTTTTGATGCTTACAATGGTCAACCTTGTCATTCAACATGGCCATGTTAAACGTAGGGGCTGAAAAAGAAAATTTTGTACCTTTTCAAAATTGCCCCAAACTTGTTTAATTTGCATTGATTTCCCTTTGATCATCATGAAATATTCCAATTGCGCTCTTTAGGCCTTGAAATTATTTTTTTTCATAAAATAAGTATCATTTTCTTCAACAAATCACAAGAAACACATAACAAATGTTTCCAAATAAGCATAAATAATAATGGTCTTTTGACACTTATCAAAGATGAACAGCTTAAATTATAATGTAGTGATCAACACATGTCTTTGCAATAACATGTTAGCCACAAAATTTGTACTCTCCTTCTTGTATTTGATCACATTAGAAAAACTTTCTAAAAATTCAGCCTACTTAACTTATTTCCTTGATAGCTTCTATTAACCTCTTAGGTACTTTAGCGACTTATAGGTAACAAATAACGTTACTATGTAGTGTGTCATCGAACTAAGGAATAAAATTCCTTATTATAGGTTGAGTAGTATAGGGTGGCTCCATGGAGCTTCTTACTGAAGTAGGTTATAAGTTTTCTTTCTTGCATCAGGACAACTCCAATACCAATCCTTGATGCATCACATTTCAGCTTGAAGACTTTCTCAAAATTTGGTAGTGTGAGAATTAGGATTATGGTGAGCTTCTCTTTGATCTCTTTAAAGCTACTTCGAGTTTGCTCACACCACCTGAACTCTGCACTTTTTTTGGTCAACTTAGTCAGTAGAGTTACAATTGTGTTAAAATTGTAAATAAATCATCTATAGAATGAAGCAAGCCTGTGGAAGCTTCTAACCATAGCCACATTATGTGAAGTTGGCTAACTAATGATGGCCTTGGCTTTCTTCTCATCTACTTTAACTCCATTTCCAGTCATTATAAATCCCAAGAATATCATCTTAGGTCAGCAAAATATACACTTCTTTAAATTACCATATAGCTTCTCAGCTTCAGTAGCTTGAACGCCTACCTCAAATGTTTGAAATGGTCAAATGGGTCTCTATTGTAGACTAAAATGTCATCAAAATAAACTACCATGCATTTACCTAATAGATCATGTAGGACATGATACATAAGCCTCATAGATTGTGTAGGACATGATATATGAGCCTCATAAATGTGTTTAATGCATTGGTTAGCCCAAAAGTGTAATAGCCCATTCATATAGTCTATGGTGTGTTTTAAAGGCCATCTTCCATTTATCTTTGGGCCTCATATAGATCTGGTGGTAAACACTCTTTAGGTCAATCTTAGAAAACATCTAAGCTCCATGCAATTCATCTAACATATTGGCTAACCTCGAAATCAGATACCGATATTGATGGTAATCCTATTGATAGCTCGACTATTAATGTAAATTCTCCATGAATCATCCTTTTTAGGCATTAACAGTGTAATCACAACATAAGGGCTCATGCTATCTCTTACATAACCTCTCTTAATCAGCTCATCTACTTGGCACTTTAGTTCTTTAGCTTCCTTGGGGCTCATGTGATAAGCAAGTTGGTTGGGCAAAGAAGCTCTAGGTTGCAAGTTAATATTATGCACCATCCTTCATAAGGGTGGTAATTTGCTTGGTAACTCCTTAAGAAACAAATCCTGAAAGTCTTACAATAGACCCTTCACCTCCCTAGCCAATTGGTTTAGGACGGTAGCTTCTAATAATTGCTTGATTAATAGTGAGTACATTAGATTACTCAAGCTCAGGGTTTGTTTTAGCTCACTCCTCCCCATGAATAAGGTCTTCCTCTACACTCTAGCTATTTGAATTTCGGTTTCTTGTACTTCTTTAGGTGTCAAAGGATGACGACTACCTTCTTGCCATCTTTCTAGAACATGTAAGTATTGTGGTACCCATCATGTAATACTCGATTGAAGATCCAAGGTCATTTAGTTAGTACATGCGAAGCACACATAGGTAACATGTCACAAAGGATCTTATCTTGGTATATATCATTGATGGATATTGGTACACATACTTGTTACTTAACATACAAAGCTTCCTTCTCATTTAACCAATGCAATTTATAGGGTTGGGGATGTTTGATGGTCGATAACTTCAACTAGTTGACTGAAGATGACGTGGCTATGTTAGTGAAACTTCCTCTATTAGTGATGAGTGTGCATAAATGCCCCTTTCACCTTTCACATGCTATGCATAGGGCTCTCCTTAGCACCATGCTTAAATATTGGCCTTACTTGGTGTAAACTATACCATCCTCGTTATTATGATATTTCGTGAGGGCCTTCTCTATGGCCTCTAATCTCTCCTCTCCTTCCTATTCATTAGCACTTTTAACCTCAATTGTGGTTCTTCACCCTTCAAGATCATGACTTATCGATTCAGACATTGAAAAGCAATATGCTCGAAGCTTAGACATTTGAAGCACTAAGTTTGGCTTGTCTCTCAACTTGAGCCTTGTCTAACTTCCTTCTTTAGATTGGGGTTATTCTTCGAGCTCTTTCACTTCACAACAAATCATCAACATCTGGAATTCCTTCACATAATTGTTAACACACATTCCTCCATGTCTTAAGGCTTGTAATTTCTTAAAGGCTTCCCGTATGTAGTATTCAGGAACAAAATTCCTCCTCATAATCCCCTTAATCTCAATTCACAACTAAATCTCATGTTCTCCAGCCCTCCTTTAAGTATTCAACAAGTTCTTCCATCATAGGATGGCATACCTAGAAATTCTAGGGCGGCCAATTGCACCTCTATAGCTTCATCATATTTGTGGAATTCAAACAATTTGTACACTTTTTCATCCCAATCTAGGCAGTCATCTGCATCTCTACGTCTTACAAAAGAGGATATTTTCATTTTAACAATATCCAGTCCTTTAAGAGCTTACGCTTCCTAAACACCATACTTCTTGTTAAAATTATCCTTAGCTTTTTCATCAACCTCCTCTATCTCTACTCATCTCCTTGCTAATTGTTGGTTCCAATTAGCAATTGAGTTGGGGGGTGGGGCCAAAATTGATTGCGTAAAATTAATTTTTTTTTTTTGTAGATAATCCTTTTTTGATGGCTAAATTAACGGGTAATAAAATTATAATACCATAAATAAATTTCATATAAAATAAATAGAGTAAGGAAAAGAAGATCAAGCAAATCATTTTCTAGTGGTTTCCCCTTGTGCATTAATCCACTCTTTTAACTCCACTTGCTAGACACATGATCAACTTTATTGGTATTGTTTCACTATATCAAATAAAAAAATAATTTATGGAGGTTACAACAATTAAGCCTTCATGGTGCAACAATTATAAATTGCTTACTAAATAGCTTTAACACAAACTATTTACAGATTTATAGTGAAAAATCACTCCTCTCACATGTACAATTGAGAAATAACGATAGATATCTTCTGTATTTTTAGCATAATTATAAAATGAACACTTGGTATAAAATGTTACTTAATATATGTATATATATTATCATATCTTTTTATTTTTGACTTTTTATCCTTGAGTTTTTTTTTTTTTATACTTGTAAAGAATTAAACATTTTGTGAGATACTTGTCTTCTCACTCAAATTCTCTTTCCATGATAACTTTTATAATATTTAATTCTTTTTCAATTTTCTAGTACTATTCTAATTATAAGCTTCTGAAATGCTTTTGGCTAACTTCCGAATTCCATTTGTCGTTTTTTCTGAATGCCAGTTGTCTTTAATATGTTGAATCCAATCCCAATCCTTTTTTGGCTTTTTTTTTTTTCATCCTTCCGAATTTAATAGTCTTTTTCTTTTTTCGAATTTTTCTTTTCTTTTAAAATTTTCAATCAATTGTCAATTTCCAATCCGATAACAACTTTCAAATATTGGCGTTCCTTCCCATACGTTGTTCCGAATCCTTACATATTTATCCTTCCTTCCGAATCCGAGTTTGCATGCCCAATTATTAACTTGTCATTTCCACTTCCTTCTAATCTTTTTGAGATTTCCAAAGAAAATTCTGATTCGAAGCTAACATTAATTCTTTGTGCACGGTGCCAATTCCACTTCTAGCTGTAACTTTTGCCAAACCATAAACCCTCCTTGACGTGCCTTAATTTATCGACGAGACCTTAAGATCATGAGCTAGAAGACACTTTGATTTCATCTTGAGGATCTTGGTTGATTATTTAGCTCTTCATGCATTCTACTTTATTAATTTACTTGTATAGTGTTTCTTAACTAGTATTAGATCTTTAACTAGTATTAGATCTCTGTTATCATTACCTTTTATATTGAAAGATGATCTTTTTAAATGTAATGAAGACTTGTTTGTAAGCACTTCATATAAAGACCTATTGGAAAGCATCTCATATAAAGACTTGCCTTGACTAAGTACCAGATTCCCTTTAATTGGTTGACCCCTAGATTGGCTTACTTGACCTGACTGACTAGACTTGGCTAACCCCTAGATTGGCCAACCTGACCTAGAGGACCCTTAGATTAGTTGACTTAACTTGGCCGACTAGACCTGCCTAACTAGCCTTGGACGACCCCTAGATTAGTTGACCTGACCCGATTGACCAACCCTTAGCATGGCCAACTAGGTCTACTCTCATCCTAGTCTACCCATATGCTTTATTCACTTGGGTTTGCTCTACTTGGTGGTCCCATTCCATCATTTCATTCAATGTGTTTTTACTTTACAGAAATGCCACTAAAGCTTCTTGCATTTTATTTTATTCACCAAAATGCCACTATATATATATATATATATGTAATACTAGTAGACTCAAGACATTATGTTGCATTACTTATGAATGTTTATGAGAAATCTCTTCTCTCTTAGCTCTTATCGATCTTGATCCAATTATGGCTTGCAAACCCTAATTTCTATTTATGTGTAATATTAAATAGACTTTAGGTTTTAGTCCAGTTTTTCTTTTAGTGCATCATATTCTCAAGAGAATTGCTCATATCCTCTTAAAACCCATCAAAACCCTAAAAATATTATTTGTTTTATCTGAATGATAGCCTAATGATAACTTAGCTTCTAAGCATATCATCTTTTTGGTATCAAAGCTTTGGAAACAACACACTTACACTTGTTGCTACTATTGTTGTTCATTTGTTGCTTATGTCTATGCTATTGATGTTGTTTTTTGTGCTTGTGTTGCTATTACTGTTTGTCTATTGTTTTTGTTGCTATTTATGTTGTTGTGCTATTGCTAGTTTGTTGTTTTGCTGTTGCTAGTTTACTATTGTGCTACTACAGGGCTTTAGTTGGTTCTAAAGTTGTGTGTAGTTATGGGTTAGAGGAGATTACTTACTTGTGTTGTACTAAATGTTAATGACACATAAGGTGTTTTTAAAATGCTTAAGAGAAGAAGTTGTGTTGTACAGTTTTCTTTATTGAGTTGGTTAATTATTATTATTATTATTATTACTACTTGCCGATTGTTGTTAAAAAAAAAAAAACTCATTGAAGTGTTAGTTCCTTTTGGTGAAGTGTTGTGGCATGTTATTGAGGAGACCGAAGGTGCATGATTTTGGGTATTTTAGAATTGTTTTGTAAAAGTGTAGCCCATAATAAACTATTTGGAGTGTGTTTTGGTGGCTTAATTTGGTGGAAGTTGGTGTGGTGCTTGGTAAGTTGTCTCATACCTTGTTTTGGTTTTGAAATTACTCAAAATGGCATATGGTGCTAGATGTAGTTATGACTATGGTTATAAGGATATCAGATTTCTAGAAGTAAAAGAGAAATTACCCAAATTTGGTGGATATGGGTCTCCTAGTGAATGTCTAGATTGGGAATTCTAGGCTAGTAGAGTTTTTGGAAATTATTTCATCTTAAACATAAGAGGGGAAGTGTTGTTGCAAAGTTGTTGAGAGGCTTTGTGGAGAATTGGTGGAAGAATTTGATTATATAGAGGATTGAGAGAGGTGAAATTGAGGTTATTACATGGGATGAAGTGAAATGCTTAATGCGAAGAAGCCATGGAGTCTTATGATGAGATGATAGGGGAATTGCTACAAATCCTTGAAGTGCATGAAAATCTAATATTGGTTAAGGTTGAGGAGCCATGAGATTGCACTTGGTCTAGTCTTATGAGCTTATGACATGATGTATGATCCTAAAGTTGTGCAATTCCCTACAATTGACAATTATTGGAATTACCTAAGCACAGTCGACTGGGTATAAGATGAGTGTAAAGAAAGAGTTTTACTTGAGAACTTGATTGACTGAGCTCATGATGAGTGGAAAGAATATCGGTTGACCTTAGTATCCACGATTGAGCTTTGCTACCTTTGTGTTCTTGTGCTTATATTTTGCAGGCTCATATTTGATCTTAGTGGATTTGTATATAGCAAATTGCTAAGTTTCAAATTTAATGTTTTCAAGGGAGGGGTGATGATGCACCTCAATTTATCGACCTAACATCAAGATCACAAGCTAGAAGACACTCTAATTTTATTTGGAGAATCTTAGTCAATTATTCAACTCTTCATGCATTTTGTTTTATTAATTTACTTGTATCATATTCTTTAGCTAGTGTTAGACCACTGTTATCATTACCTTTTTTTGTTGAGGGATGATCTTTTCAAATTTAATAAAGACCTACTTATGAGTACTTCATGCAAAGACTTGTTGGAGAACACCTCATATGAAAACTTGCCTTGGTTAAGCATTGGATTGGCTAACTTAACCTAGATAACCCTTAGATTGATTGACTTGACTTAGCCAACTAACATTAGACAATCCTTAGATTAGTTGACCTAACCTGGCTGAACAGCCTTGGCTAACCCTTAGATTGGTTGACTTGACTAAGCCGGCTAACCCTTGACCAACCCCTAGCTTAGCCAATTAGATTTGCTCATCTACTCTACTCATTTAGGTTTAGTCATCTACTATGCCGATTTGAGTTTGCTCATCTACTCAGCTCATTAAGTTTGCTCATCTGCTCTACTCACTTAGGTCTGCTCTACCTGGTGGTCCCACTCTAGCATTCCATTCAACATGTTTTTACTTTCTACTTTATTTACAAAAATGCCACTAGGGCTTCTTGCATTTTATCTTATTTACCAAACTGCCACTAGATATGTATATTTGTAATATTGGCAAACTTAAGACATTATGTTGCATTACCCATGAATGTTTATGAGAAATCCCTTCTCTTTTAGCTATTATCAATCTTAACCCAATTATGGCAAGTAAACCTTAATTTCTATTTGTGCATAATATTAAATAGACTTTAGGTTCTAGTCCAATTTCTATTCTAGTGTGTCATATCCATAAGAGAATTGTTCATATCCTCTTAAAAACCATTAAGACCCTAGAAAAAAATTTAGATATATCAAAACCCCCCCAAATATTGTTTGTTTTATTTGAATGATCGCCTAGTGATAACTTTGCTCCTAGGCATATCACTCCTTAAAAAAAAAAAATCCTTTGTAATTTATTTGTGAACTTCATTCCATTCTTAATATTTAATCTCCAAAAAAATTAATCCAATGTTAGTGGAACAAAGTTATACACATTACCCAAATATGTTCGACTAGTGGAGTTAGCCTTCAATTAATTAAATGAACTAACTTGTTCTTCCATATATTAAATTTGTATCCATAAATTATTTTTTACCCATACACTCAATAAACTTGTTAGTAAACATTTATCACACATGTTTTATTATCATCAAAACTATACTTAAGAGACTTAACATTTTCCCCTTTTAGATGATGACAAAACATTGTACAAATGATAATGATGCCAAAATATCATTGATTTAAAGATATATTTTTCTTCAGGTAAATATCACACTTGATACCTCAACTTTACTCATTTTTTCAATTAACTACCTAAAGTTTCAAGGTGTCAATTTACTACTTGAACTTTACCTATTTTTGCAATTAACTACCTGAGCTTTGATTCTTTTTACAATTAATTATCTTAACTTTACTTATTTTTATAATTAAATATCCCATCCGAGTACTATGAATGACTACGAAAAGTTTGTACGTATTAAATTGATACTTTTAAACTTTAGGTAATTAATTGCAAAGAATAAAGTTCAGATATCAAAACGACATTATCTCATTTTTCTTTTACCTCTTCTCTTCACCCATTTTTTTATTATCAAAACAATAGAGATTTTTATTGAATGCTACACACACACATAATATCATTTTCCTCATGGAAAATATATTGTAATAAATATCATAATTTCTTTATTAAAAAAATTGCAACCAAATATTGAAATAACAATTCATTTAACAAACATAATATCAATATAAGAATCTTAGTAAGAGTATAACCTTTTTTTTTTCTTTATATTAAAATATGTAGGACATGCATATCATAACATTCTTATCTAAATACATGAAAATTACTCATAACAACATACCAAAAATGTGTTTGATCCTATTTAATGAATATCATAATGATTGTTCCTACTTCTTATCATCATGAATAATCACAATAATAAATCTTACTAAACATGACAACACCTTTGGGAGGACAAATTATACATATTTGCATAAGGAATAGTCATAAATTATCTACGTGAATTTCATTTTCGAACTTTTATAACAAATACTTTCTTAGAAAACATGGCAGCACATGTAAGTATACTTTATTATCCTATTACACCATAAATATTCAACAATCATAATAAAGAAATCAATGAACAAAATAACATATCAGAAATTAAAGGATGCATATAGTTTATATCAATCAAGCATTTATTAAAAGATTTATCTAAACCAAAATTAAATGACTTTGTTTATCATGTAAAACATTTAATTGATGAAAAATTTTCTCTATGTTAATATAATATCTATTTGTTAAGATTTTAATATCCTTTTCTTTTCTCCCCTTTTAGAATAAGCTCCCCCTTAATATGTTATGATATTATATATATATAAATAGTGAGTGTGGATATCAATTAAACATAAAAAAGCTAATAAATATTAGAACAAACTTATCAAATCATATTTCAACTGAGGCTTTTCAATAGTTGTCTCTAATTATGCTTTGCCTCATATATTTGTAATTACTTAAAAATAATTATCTATTTTTTGGAACCTAGACAAGCTTAAGCTCTTTGAAATTCAAGCTTATCACCTTATTATTGCTAACTTGATTTTTGTTAAGCTTGTAAATTTTATAAAAACAATATTTTTCTATTTGTCCTATTTAATTACAAAAGAAAGACATATTAGGGGTTTGATGAACATGTCATTTACTACATGGTACCTTTATCTTAAGTAGGATACCTTGAATGTTGACCAAAATGCCTTCTATATTGATTTTGATGCTTTCTATGTTGCATCGGTACCTCGTTGATCAAAGTCTATAGCTTTTATGTTGAACAAGTATCTTATAGTTTGATCAACAACTTTACCTTTTTCATTTATATTTTTGTGTTCTATTTGTTTCATTTGTTATTACTTATTTAGCTTTAACAAAAACTATTTGTGCAGAGGTTCTTGAACACTCACCTTTTTCAAACTCCAAACCCATTCTAGAGTTATCAACTCATTGACTTTCTAAAAACATTTAAAGTTTTTATCATTTTCATCAAATTCATTGAAAGTATTTTTAAGAGACTATGAAAGATCATCAAAATGTACTTCAAAGTTTTAATTTCTTCCGTCAAAGCTAGATTCTCATTTGATAATACTTCATTATTAACATGCAATACTTTATTATCATTTTTCAAAATTTCATTTCATTTCTTGAAACCAAATTTGTCTAACTTAAAGTTTTCTTTTCATTTCTTAATGCCTTGTTCTCATTTTCTAGTTTTGTATTTTTTATTTTAGATTTTGAAAGAGCATCCAAAAGTTTTTGCATTTCAAAATACACATTATCAGGCTTTGAATTGCAACTATAAAAGTTAGAAAATACCTTTGAGTTAGCCATCAAACACACATTGACTTTATCTTCATCTACTTCCATCTCTTTACTTCATTTTTTGACTCATCCAAATTACTCCAGGTGTCCATTAAAGACTTGTGTTTCTTTTGCTTGAATTTTTCAAGCTTCATGGCAACCATGAGACATTCATACTTGATGTATCTTGGCTTTTTCTTTTCTTTCTTTTTTTTTTTTGAACTTGTAGTACTTAACATCTTTTTATTCTTTGTCATTTCTTCATCTAATATGTCTATTATGTTACATTTAGTTTATTGAAATGGAATAAGGCTATAATGAAATGGCAATTCCCTTGGTGCTTTTTCTTTTTTTTTTTCTTTTTTTCTTTTTATGATAGGAGCATATAAAGTCATATTATATGATGAGTAGTGATTCCTCTAGTAAAAATAAGGAATTAGAATTCATTATCTATTCCATGTTATATAAAATAAGTATTCCTTATGATATAATTTTTCACAAACCAAATAAGAAAATATTTATTCTACAATAATAAAAGTAAAAGGATAATTCTATTGTAGTAAACCAAACATAATGTTAGTGTTATAATTTTTGTAGTTAAATGATTTCTTACCTTACATCTTGAAAATCTTTTAAAACATCAAGCTAATGATTTGAGATTGTCCTCCTCATCACTAGATTCAGCATCGGTTTCCTCTTCAACTTCTCTTTACTTTGAAAGAAGTTGGCTTATTTTTTTTCTTTATCTTCAGCTAGAAGCACATCCGTCTCATAAGCCATCCGTTTTCACCTTAGTTGACTAAGTGTAAGATTATTCATGTCACATGCCTCTCTCCAACTATTTTCCTTGAACTCTAGGCTTTGGGAAGTATTCTCAACATTTTATACACCTGATTTGCATCATTTATTTTCTTACTGGGAGAATTTAATTTATTAGTAATAGTAGTAAAATACTAAACGTATCTTTAATTTTTTCATTAAGCTAAACTTGAAAGAGTCCATATTGTTGCATTAGAGAATTGATTCTTGTCTCTTCGCAAGTTTCTCAAAGTTTACCCCTTATCTCATTTACTACATTATATGAAGATATTAGATAAAATTCGAAAGGAGCTATAGTAGTCAATAAAAGACTCTTAGTATTGAAATTCTTTTAAGCTTTTTTCCTATCAACATATCTTGTAATAGGATCCCAAATTTTAATATCTCCATTTTCAAAAATTTCCCATGTTAGATAGTTTGTTCCTTTGATAAAAGTCTCCATCCTGAATATCCAATAAGAAAAGTTAGTTGTATCAAAATAAGGTGCCTTAAATGATTACCATTAAATTTTCCGTCATTGATCTTTAAACTTGAAAGCTATCAAGCTAAGCTCCAATACCAAATGTTGATCCTAGTTAGCAATCAAGGTTGAGGTTAGGGGGTAGGGTTGGTGGTGTGAATTGATTGCTTAAAATTAAAAATTTTCGTAAATAATCCCCTTTGATTGCTAATAAATTAATGGATAATAAAATTATAATACCATAAATAAATCACATATAAAATAAATAGAGTAATGATAAGAAGATCAAACAAATCAATTTATAGTCCTTCTACCTTGCACATCAATTCACTCTTCCAATATTGTTTCACTGTATTAAATAAAAACAATTTACAGGGGTTACAATAATCAAGCCTCTATAGCTCAATCACTCATTGCTCTACCTATTTAGCTTTACCACAAGATATTATAGATCTATAGTAAATGTTTGTAACCTCATGGTCTAACAATCACTCCTCTCACATATACAAGAATTAAAATAGATATCCTCTATACTTTTAACACAATAATAAAGTGAACACTTGTTATAAAAAGTTGCTCACTAATTCTATATATACTTTGATCATATCTTTTTTTTTTGGCCTTGTCTACTCCTTTATATAAAGATCCTTTGTAACTTCAATATGGAAGTAGCTATTACATGTTAATTGAGACTTCCATTTTCTCTAATAGCCATTGTAATCATCAATTTCCATATCCTTGAGATTCCTTGATACTTGTAAGGATTTAGCCATTGTGTGAGATACTTGTTTTCTCAAATAATAACCCTTATAATATTTAAGACTTGTTTGGTTCATCTTAATCTTTTTCTCTCTCATTTTTTTTTTATCATTTGTTTGATGTCCATTTAATATCTCTTGCAAAACTAAATGCCTAACATATCACTAAAAATTTAGACTCATTTACCCATTATTTTATTTATTTATTTTTACAAAAATACCACCTAATATCTTTTTTTTCAATGCATAAAATGTTTTTTTTTTAAATCTTTTCTCTTAAAATTACACAAACTTTTACTTCTCAATTTTCATTTCCTAATTATCATTTTCATCATAATTATGAAGATAAGATATAGATAACATAGTTTCTTAAACATTAAATTTTAAATTAGATACAGATCAAATGTAGTTAAGATATATATATATATATATATATACCCTTAATTCTTTTCCAATTTTCTGCAACTATTCTAATTATAAGCTTCCAAAATGCTTTTGGACAACTTCCGAATGCCACTTGTCGTTTCTTCCGAATGCCAATTTTCTTTAATAATTCATTTTTGGCTTTTTTTTTTCCTTCCGAATTTAATAGTCTTTGTTTCCGAATTTTCCTCTCCTTTCGAAATTCTAATTTTGTCCTGTCCTTGTCAACTCCAACACCAACATTCAATCAATTGTCAATTTCCATTTTGATAACAACTTTCAAATATTGGCCTTCCTTCCCATATGTTTCCAAATCCTTACCGTAAACACCCCATTTTTGCCCTAAGAATTAATAATAATTAATAATAATTAATTTTTAATTTTTTTCAATTTTTTCCAATTTTTCTCTAATTTAGCAAAAATAATAAAAATATTCAATAAAATAAAAATAAATAGGAAAACACATTAATTTTGAAAAATAATTTCAGAAAGGGCAATAATAAGGAATAAATAACTTTTACAAATTTTTGAAATTTCAAAAAATACGAAAAAATAAAAAAATCGCATTGCATATATGCAATTTGCGAAATAAACAAAATCAGGAAAATGGGCTAGCTCAGCTGGTCTGAGTCGCGGTCAAGTGGGTGTGAGGTTGAGGGTTCGAAACGCAGGGGAAGCAGTTTCTGCGTTTTGCGATTTTTTTCAATTACCCAAGACACGTGGCAGCATCTGATTGGCTGGAGGGAACGCACGCGCCGGGCGTGTGATCGTCTTCAACCTCGGTCTGAGATCGCCGACGAGGGGAAAAATTCGAATTTTGGCCGTTTCGATTCGATTTTTTGCACAAATCCAATAGATCTTCAATAGAATTGAGATAAAAATCATCCAATTGGAATCAAATCTCAACAAATCGAAGGATTTACACGAATCAGAGTTGGTTCATTTAACCGTCGATCCGATTTGCCTCGATCGGGAAAATCCAAGCTTATCCAGCTCGATTTCGAGAGCCTATAAATAGAGGAGGAGGGGAGGAAGCCAGAACACAGATCAAAAGCGAGAGAAAAGAGTGAATCAGAGACCATCGGAGGAAATCAAAGCCGCGACCGCCGATCAGGAGCTAAGCAACCACCAGGAGACGTTTCTAGAGCAAATTAAGACTAATCCGCTCCTTTAGTCTTAATTCAATCTTTCCCAATAATAGTATGGTGGAAACTCCAAAATTAAACGAAGTTCCTAACTCAAGTCGAGGATCTATATTAGTGAGCATAGGGTCTAGTCTAGATCGGATTAGGAATGGGAAAATTCAAAAATTAGACTCGATAGGATGGCGACTCCGCTGGGGACTCATGCCAGTAGGCTAGCCACCTGAATTTCTTCGAATTGTTCTCTTAAAGAAATGTCTTTCAATTATTATCCTGTTGCTAACTTTTCAGGGATTAGCTAAGTTTAGTTTTCTTTACTTTGGGGTTTGCATGCATGCATATGTTTGTGTGAATAGATGCGGTTGAACCCGGACCGTCCTAGAACCCTAAGATGGGGAGCCATTGTGTAGGTTTCGGGCGAAGTGAGTTGATCACTGTTCGGGACCGATTAGGCTACCCCACCCAATGCTTCGATATGGCCTGAGATCCATTTCTCCGAGAATGTGGGAGGCCATAGAGCTTGGGGACCAGTTAGAACCAACCTATTTTCATACATAACATCATGGGTTGACAATTGTCGATGATGTAATATTTGTTGTTTTATTCAATGGAGTTCAGATCGATTTCCCTGTAATGTTATAGTTCTGGTTGTAATTAGCAAAATTTCTTGTTGTAATAGATGGCTAGCACCGCAGTCGACCGTCTCCTCCGCAAAGAGATTCGGGTGTACAAACCTTTGGACCCAAAGTTGGTACTGGACCACTGGTTTACCTTGTACAATCCAGAGGAGCAAGCCGTCATCCAGCAAAAGATAGGGCCCATCCTCTCACTAACAAAGATAGAGGTGAATTTGCCTTTGGTACGAGCCATGCTCTAATTATGGGAAGTAGAGCCCGCAACTTTCTTTATCGGGCCGCATGAAATCACCCCTACCCTAGAAGAGTACACCCAGCTGCTACAGGCTCCAGCACTGACTGATCAAATCTCTATGCCAGATCTCGAAGCCGGGCCAGCCGGTATTTTCAGCAGACTCTTGGGTATCCACAAAACAGCAAAGGAACAAAACCTTGGGAGCATAATTGGAGAAGACCAAAGCTAGAGTCAAAGAATTAGAAGCCGTCATCAACGGGAAGCCTGAGTCTCCACAACAGAAGACCAAGAGAGCTAGGAAATAGATTATCATTGTAATCTTTTATTTGTTTTCTTTGAGTATCGAACTCCAAATTTTCAATATTAATAACAGTAAAGTTTCAATATTACATCGTCAATCAATTGTCGACCCTTTTATTTTTAGCATCCGTGTGGCACATGCATAGCATTTGCATAGATTATACTAAAAAAGAAAAAATGCGCGCCAGGTATCAAAATAGCTCCCAAGCAACCGAACCCTCCCAGAAGCCCATTGGCAAACAGTGGTAACAACAACGACAACCGTAATAAGACCAGCACTGACTACGTTCCTACAGCCCAGGGAGAAGCACAAGCCAGAGGTGTCAAAGGCAGAATGAAAGAGAAGCCAATCGACGCCCAGATGTGCATTCCACCTCTCCAACAATCTTTCCGAAAAGCAAATATCTTTCAAGAGCTTCGGATAAACGAAGGTGACGCCAGCAAAGGGAAACCAACCCCCCGCACGTCCAACCAGCATCCGGCTCTGAACAATTGGTTTTGTTATCCTATCAATAGCTCTAGGTTAGCTCAAAAATAGAGAATGATTATTGAACAAATTTTATTGAGACTCTTTATTAATTCAACTACAGTCTGTTTTTCTTATATACATGCTTTCATCTTTACTTTACCCAGATCTCCTACCATCGAACATCAGGGATATTTCGCGCAGGTAGAAAATAAAAACGTTGATATCGTTTCCAACGCTGCTGGGTCAGTTGTTGAAGGCGATATCCTCGACCACAAAATAATACAAGAAAATTGGCAAAAACATGAACAAAGCGGAATTTCGATTGACGAGCCGGTGGAGACAGTAAATCTATGAAGCATGGAAAACCCTAAAAACCTCAAAATCGGGACTAGTTTGAGTGCCGAGCAAAAATGTGAGATAAACGAGCTATTAACAGAATACGCGGATGTGTTCGCCTGGTCATATGGTGACATGCCAGGACTAGACCAGTCAATAGTGGTTCATAGGCTTCCCACGGGGGAAGATGTCAAATCTAAAGAACAAAAACTGAGAAGATTTAGGCCTGACATCTTACTAAAGATTAAAGAAGAAGTCAAGAAATTGCTAGAAGTAGGGTTCATCAAAGTATCCGATTACCCGGAATGGGTAGCAAATATAGTCCCCGTTATGAAAAAGAACGGAAACGTACGCGTATGCGTAGACTTCCGGGACTTAAACCAAGCCACACCAAAGGATAACTTCCCCCTACCTCACATTGATGTTCTAGTGGACAACACTGCGGGAAACCATCTTTTCTCATTCATGGACGGCTTCTCAGGATATAATCAAATAAAAATGGCTGAAGAAGACAAAACCAAAACGACTTTCATCACAACATGGGGAACTTTCTGTTACAAAGTGATGCCTTTCGGTTTGAAAAACACCGAGGCAACGTATCAGAGAGCCATGGTCGCAATACTTCACGACATCGAGAGGTTGAAGTATATGTCGACGACATGATAGCCAAATCTAAAGAAGGAAAAAGCCATATAGATATCTTGAGGAAATTGTTTAAACGACTGAGAAAATTCCAGCTCAAGTTAAATCCAGAAAAGTGTACTTTCAGGGTCACAACGGGGAAATTGTTAGGGTTTGTCATAAGCCAGGACGACATTAAAATCGACCCTAACAAGGTAAAGTCTATATTAGAGTTACCTTCCCCACGCTCCGTTAAAGAAGTAAGAAGCTTGCTAGGAAGATTAAATTATATAGCTCGTTTTATCTTACAGCCCACTGACAAATGCCGGCTACTATTCCATTTATTGAAGAAGAATGCCACCATAGAATGGGACGACGAATGCGAAGAAGCATTCAGGACGATCAAAGACTACCTTATAAAACCCCTGGTCTTGATAGTCCCGAAGCAGGGGAAGCCCTTATTCTTATACCTCACTATACTCCCTGAATCCATGGGATGTGTGCTGGGACAGAAAGATGACAAGGGAAGAGAGCGTTCCAAATATTATCTGAGTAAGAAATTCACAGAAGGGGAACAGAAGTACTCAGAGGTGGGGAAGACTTGTTGTGCTCTAATT
This sequence comes from Laguncularia racemosa, assembly GCA_037954665.1. Classification (NCBI taxonomy): domain Eukaryota; kingdom Viridiplantae; phylum Streptophyta; class Magnoliopsida; order Myrtales; family Combretaceae; genus Laguncularia; species Laguncularia racemosa. Next base: position 3,443,707 of record JBBMOL010000077.1, on the reverse strand, counting down.
TGGGTCATGCATCGACTAAGACAATATACCTTTTACTATCATATTGAGCTACTGACAAAACATGATCCTTTGAAATATTTAGCAGAAAAACCAGCTTTGATAGGGAGAATCTCTAAATGGCAAATGCTCCTATCTGAGTTTGACATCACATACATAAATCAGAACTCGATGAAAGGGCAAGCCTTAGCCGACCAATTGGCAGAACACCCTATCGAGACAGATTTCCAAGAACTACAAGCCCAATTCCCGGACAAAAATATATTAACAGTGGAAGATATACCGGTAGAAGACTTTGGGATAGAGTAGAACCCAAAATGAAAACTGTTTTTCGATGGAGCCGCCAACGTATTTGGTTGCGGAGTTGGGGCAGTATTGATATCCCCAGATGGCACTCAATTCCCTACAGCGACAAGACTTACATTTCCCTATACCAATAATATCGCGGAATATGAAGCATGTATTCTTGGCCTCAAAATGGCCTGCCAAATGGAAATCCGCGAATTAGAAGTATACGGAGACTCGTCGCTCATCATACTATAGACAAGAGGGGAATACAAGACTAAAGACCCCAAACTGGTACTGTATCATCAACACTTGACAGAGCTAATTGAAGAATTTAAGGCAATCACTTTCACATACATCCCGAGAACTCAGAATCAATTTGCAGATGCACTAGCAACACCAGCATCTATGATCCAGATAATAGGGGGAGCCGAAGTTCAACCGATGAAAATAGACATCGAAAGTCGGCCCGCCTACTGTTTAACCATTGAAAAAATACAAGATGACAAGCCCTGGTATCACGACATCAAGACCTTCCTCCAAGAAAGTAAATACCCCGAAATGGCTAGCAAGAATGACCAAAGAACACTCAGAAGGTTAGCGAGCCATTTCCTATTAAGAGGACCTATACTCTACAAAAGATCATCTGATACCACCTTGTTGAGATGTGTGGACAAAAATGAAGCTTGTGAACTGATGAAAGAGGTACATGAAGGAGTATGTAGACCTTATATGAACGACTACATGTTGGCCCAGAAAATCATGAGGTTAGGATATTATTAGTTGACCATGGAATCGGATTGCATAAAATATGTCAAGCACTGTCATTTGTGCCAAGTTTACGCAAACCGGATAAATGCTCCGCCTAACGAGCTACACCTGTTATCAGCACCATGGCCTTTCTCCATATGGGGAATCGACATAATAGGCCCAATCACTCCGACAGTGTCCAATGGCCACAGGTTCATACTGGTAGCGATTGATTACTTCACTAAATGGGTAGAAGCTTCGTCATATGCCAATGTCACTAAAGGGGTAATAGTCCGCTTCTTGAAAATGGACATAATAGCCCGATATGGAATTCCTGAGTCCATCATCACCGACAACGGTGCCAATTTTAATAACAAATCGAAGACAGGTTTATGTCAACAATTCCGCATAAACCATAGAAATTCAACTCCCTACCGACCTCAGATGAATGGGGCAGTAGAAGCAGCTAACAAGAATATCAAGAAGATCATCGAGAAAATGACAACCACTTACAAAGATTGGCATGAAATGTTACCGTTTGCTCTCATGGCTTATAGGACTTCAATAAGAACATCTACTGGAGCTACCCCATATTCACTGGTATATGGTACTGAAGCAGTGCTATCGATTGAAGTCGAAATACCATCATTCAGAATTCTGTCAAAAACTCAGCTAACCGAATCCGACTGGGTAAAGAAGAGACTTGATCAGCTGAATCTGATTGATGAAAAAAGACTTACTGCACTATGTCATGGCCAGTGTTACCAACAAAGGATGGCCTGAGCATTTAACAAGAAAATGAGGCCCCGATACTTCAAAGAAGAGGATCTGGTGCTAAGGAAGGTTCTCCCGAATGCCCAAGACTCCAAAGGGAAATTTACCCCAAACTATGAAGGCCCTTATGTGGTGAAAAAGGTTCTGTCAGGAGGTGCTTTGATACTGACTCAAATGGATGGTCCGGAATTGAGAGACCCCATTAACACGGATGCTGTAAAGATGTACTATCCTTAGGCAAGGGAATTGAAATTTTGCCAATGTTTATGAAAGCCAATGTTCGATACAAATTTTGTTGAGTCGAGTTTTTACTTTTTACAAGCAAAGTTAATATCTCTGAATGGTCAACAATCCAAATCAATTTGCACCACAACAAATACTCCTAAACACATTACTTACCACTTCGCCAATGAAAGATAAAAACTAAATGATAATGAATCTCAATATATTTGGTAATATAATTCCATCTACTGTTGAGCATTAGAACTTAATGCATTAGTAGGATAACATTACCGTCAAAAGAGCCATGCGCATAAGAAAGGAAGCACATCAAGATTTTCAACCCCGTGTCAAGATAAGGAAAAGTGAAGCAGAAGCAAACCAGCACGAAGGTTCGGTTGTTTGGTTGCTATCCACGATAAATTGGCAAGCATATTAAAATAAATAACTATCATCATATCATGAAAGGCATCGCATCATTTAGCTCAGTCAGTAGAAAGCATATTCAGAAGCATAAGATGAGTCAGCTCATAGTGGGGCACTTGTCTAAACATTCCCTTTAATAGGGTAGTCAGCCCAAAAAGGGGCACTTCCCTAGATCTCTTCTAAGGTCAGCTTATAAAGGCACCTTTCTAGATATCATTTCTATCATAGGTTAGTCAGCCCAAGATGAGCACTTTCCTAAATATCTGATCTTAAGGTCAGCCCATAAGGGGCACTTTTTGAGACATTCTATTATAGGTTAGTCAGCCCAAGAGGGGCACTTTCCTAAATATCTGATCTCAAGGTCAGCCTATAGGGGGCACTTTTTGAGACATTCTATCATAGGTTAGTCAGCCCAAGAGGGTCACTTTCCTAAATATCTGATCTCAAGGTCAGCCCATAGGGGGCACTTTTTGAGACATTCTATTATAGGTTAGTCAGCCCAAGAGGGGCACTTTCCTAAATATCTGATCTCAAGGTCAGCCCATAGGGGGCACTTTTTGAGACATTCTATCATAGGTTAGTCAGCCTATAGGAGGCACCTTCCTAAAACATTTGCTCTTAAGGTCAGCCCATAGGGGGCACTTTTTGAGACATTCTATCATAGGTTAGTTAGCCCATAGGGGGCACTTTCCTAAAACATTTGTTCTCAAGGTCAGCCTATAGGGGGCACTTTTTGAGACATTCTATCATAGGTTAGTTAGCCCATAGGGGGTACTTTCCTAAATATCAGTTCTCATGGTCAGCCCATAGGGGGCACTTTTTGAGACATTCTATCATAGGTTAGTCAGCTCATAGGGGGCACTTTCCTAAAACATCTGTTCTCAAGGTCAGCCCATAGGGGGCACTTTTTGAGACATTCTATCATAGGTTAGTCAGCCCATAGGGGGCACTTTCCTAAATATCTATTCTCAAGGTCACCCCATAGGGGGCACTTTTTGAGACATCCTATCATAGGTTAGTCAGCCCATAGGGGGCACTTTTCTAAAACATCTGTTCTTAAGGTCAGCCCATAGGGGGCACTTTTTGAGATATTCTATCATAGGTTAGTCAGCCCATAAGGGGCACTTTCCTAAATATCTGTTCTCAAGGTCAGCCCATAGGGGGCACTTTTTGAGACATTCTATCATAGGTTAGTCAGCCCATAGGGGGCACTTTCCTAAATATCCGTTCTGAAGGTCAGCTCATAGGGGGCATTTTTTGAGACATTCTATCATAGGTTAGTCAGCCCATAGGGGGCACTTTTTGAAACATTCTATCATAGGCTAGTCAGCCCATAGGGGCACTTTCCTAAATATCTGATCTCAAGGTCAGCCCATAGGGGGCACCTTTTTGAGATATCATTTTTATCTTAGATTAGTCAGCCCAAGAGGGGCACTTTCTTAAACATCCTCTCTTAAGGTTAGCCCATAGGGGGCACCTTTTTGAGACATTCTATCATAGGTTATTCAGCCCAAGAGGGGCACTTTCCTAAATATCTGATCTCAAGGTCAGCCCATAGGGGGCACTTTTTGAGACAGTCTATCATAGGTTAATCAGCCCAAAAGGGGCACTTTCCTAGACTCCCTCGATTAGTTAGCTTAGAGGAGCACTTTTCGAACCCATTGATTAGTTAGCTCAAAGGAGCACTTTTTTATTCTATCAAGTAATCAGCTCATAGGAGCACTTTTTCAAACTTTTGATGACCGATTAGTCAGCTCATAGGAGCACTTTTCGAAAATATTTTTCCAAACAGTTGCTAGTCTAACCAGACGCTTCTATTGACAAGTAGCCAGCTCATAAGGGCGCTTCCTAAGATAATCTTCTTTTCAAGGTTGCTAGTCTGATAAGACGTTTCCCATCATCATTTCTTCTACACTCCTAAACAATGCTTGAGATGTTTCCTATCGCCAACTAGTTAGCCCATAAAGCACTTTTGGGGAGGGAGCATTACTCTAAATTGTTAAGACCATTTTAAATCGTGGGATTATTAGCTCTTGGAGAATTTTCCTACCAAAAAAACAAATTCTAGATAACCAGCCAAACTAAGGCGTTATCTATTTAAGAGGCAAAAACTGGCGTCTTTCTTATCTTTATAGTTAAGTTTTTTAAACTTTACTACAAAGAGGGGCAGCTATAAACACCCCATTTTTGCCCTAAGAATTAATAATAATCAATTTTTTCCAATTTTTCTCTAATTTGGCAAAAATAATAAAAATATTCAAAAAAAATAAAAATAAATAGGAAAACACATCAATTTTGAAAAATGATTTCAGAAAGGGCAATAATAAGGAATAAATAATTTTTACAATTTTTTGAAATTTCAAAAAATATAAAAAAATAAAAAAATCGCATTGCATATATGCAATTTGCGAAATAAACAAAATAAGGAAAATAGGCTAGCTCAGCTGGTCCGAGCCGCGGTTAAGTGGGTGCGTGCGGGTGCGAGGTTGGGGGTTCGAAACGCGGGGGAAGCAGTTTCCACGTTTTGCGATTTTTTTCATTTACCCAGGGCACGTGGCAGCATCTGATTGGCTGGAGGGAACGCATGCGCCGGGCGCGTGATCGTCTTCAACCTTGGTCCGAGATCGCCGGCGATGGGAAAAATTTGAATTTCGGCCGTTTCGATTCGATTTTTTGCACAAATCCAACAAATCTTCAACAGAATTGAGATAAACATCATCCAATTGGAATCAAATCTCAACAAATCGAAGGATTTACACGAATCGGAGTTGGTTCATTTAACCGTCGATCCGATTTGCCTCGATCGGGGAAAATCCGAGCTTATCCAGCTCGATTTTGAGAGCCTATAAATAGAGGAGGAGGGGAGGAAGCCAGAACACAGATCAAAAGCGAGAGAAAGTGAGAGAAAAGAGTGAATCGGAGACCACCAAAGGAAATCAAAGCCGCGATCGCCGATCAGGAGCTAAGCAACCTCCAGGAGGCGTTTATGGAGCAAACCACCACCACCATTGGATTCCTCACCCTCAATAACCTAGGATTCGACACCTCACCTGCTGCAAAAAGCCGCCGGAATGCCGTCAACAAGCACTCCCCGCCGCCGTGTTCGACCCGATCCAACCCGACTCGTGCATCGACTTGGATCCAGGTAAGTCGGATTTTCCGGATTTTTTGATTTTTTATTATTTTTATTTTGTTTATTTATTTCGATTATTTTTATTTGTTTGTTAGTATTTATTTATTTACTTATGTATTAGTTATATTTCAATAAATAGAAAAATGCTAGGAATTAGATTTTTTAGGATTTAATAATAAAAATAGAAAAAATAATAATAATATATATAATCAAAATAATAAATAATAAAAATGTAGAAAAATAATAAAGATATAAAAATAATAATAATAATAATAAAAAACTTTAGACTTTAAAATAGGATAGATGAGAACCTAGGAGGAAAATTTTTAAATCATGAAAAAATTAATATAAAAATAATAAAAAATTATAAAAATCATGAAAACTCATAAAAAAATCATAAAAATCATAAAAAAATCATAAAAATTACAAAAATAATAAAAAATTAATAAAAATTCAAAAAATAGAAAAATAGAAAAAAAAAATGAGTTTTATCACTTAGAAAAATCATTTTCTCAAATAAATCCAAAATTGATGTTTTCCTTTAGAATTATTTGCAAAAAGTCAAATTAAAGCTTAGGTTTAGATTTTTTTTAGAAAAATCCAAAAAATGTTAAAAACATAAATCAAAAGAGATTTTCAAATTAAAATTCACAAACCCACTAAATCATTTCAGGAAAAGCGAACTACGGCTTGTTTGATCCTGAATAGCAGGTACGTAGGCACCCATTTGGGTCAACCCATAAAATGAAATAAAAAATCATTTTTTTAAATAACTCATTCAAAAACACAATAAAAGGCAACAGAAACAAAATAAAAGACATTTCTAAATAGAGATAATTTTAGGAGATTAGGTGGTAACCGTAAGGTTTTAATAGGTTAGCCTCCGGACTTAGAAACTCTGGTTTTCCTTTTTCCTCTTTTCCCAAAAACGAGAAGAGGAAATCATGATGACTAGTGGTCCAAATTAAGACTAATCCGCTCCTTTAGTCTTAATTCAATCTTTCCCAATAATAGTTGGGTGGCGACTCCAAAATTAAACGAAGTTCCTAACTCAAGTTGAAGATCTATATTAGATGAGCATAGGGTCTAGTCTAGATCGGATTAGGAATGGGAAAATTCAAAAATTAGACTTGACACTTACATATTTGTTCTTCCTTTCAAATTCGATTCAGCATGCCAAATTATTAACTTGTCATTTCCACTTCCTTCCAAGATTTCCAAAGCAAATTCCAATTCTGTAACCAACATTAATTCTTAGTGCAAGGTGCCAAATCCACTTCCGATTGTAACTTTTGTCAAATCATAAACCCTCCTTAAAAAAATTCCTCATTTGTGAACTTCATTCCACACTAATCCTTAGAAAAAATAATCCAACTTTGGTAGAATGAAGTCAAACATGTTATCCAAATATGCTCAACAAGTGAAGTCGAGCCTTTAATTAATTAAATGAACCAACTTATTCTTTCATATATTAAATTTATATCTGTAAATTATTTTTTATTTTATACTCAACAAACTCATTAGTAAATATTTAATACACATTTATTATCGTGAAAACTATACTTAAGAGACTTAATAGACATGAATAGGTTAGGTTTCCACTAAACGCTGCATGGTGATAGTAAGGTTAGCTACTACATTGTTAGTTCTTGAATCTACTCATCAATAGATTTAGCAGGTAGATAAGCATTCCTTCCACATCCATAGGCATCACTCTCATAGTCCCCTATACCACAATGAATATTGGGATTCGACATTTTCATCTGTTTCACAATAGTCTTCACTACTCACAACATTACAACAACTCTAACTTAGCACTTAAGTCAATGGTGACTTTAACTTAGCTTACGCGACATCCTTTGTTAGAACCTCTACTTTGATATTGAATAAGGATTATGTGCTTAGGAGGATATATCACTTGGCCATCAACTTAACAAGCTCTAAGGAGAATGGGTCCTTCCAAATATGGAAGAAAATGAAGATGATCGAAATGGATTTAGCTAATGTGTGTTGTTCTTGTGGATATTATTCACCATGAAAACAAGGACATAGCCTAATTTCCTACTATGATATTACACACAAAGTAGAAAGTTAGTATTCTCACCATAACCTTTGTTAAGGGTTAATAAGAGAAAGATAAATTGAGAGGAAAGCTCATAATATAGGGAAAGTATATTATGTATTCCAAAGTTTGATTTTAGTTGCTCACATAGGGGGCTACTTATAGTAAGCCTATTTGAGTAAAGGATAAAATTGGAAAAATAAAGTAGTACAATCTTAAAAAAGTAAATTACAACTTTATAGTATTATCCAGAAATTGTAAAATAGTAAAGACAACAAAAAGGAATAATTTAGAATATGTTGTTTTTAGTCATTAGGATAGATACATGTCGCTGCATGACTAGTTGGAACTTAAGTAGATAAGACAAATTGTATGAGGTTGGATGAGGTCTAAGCTTTCTAGTTACGTCAGTTGGATCATGGGAGAGCTCCTTCTATACTGCCATTAACTAGTTTACTCAATCCCTTGCTTGGAGAGCTAACAAGTAGATGAGGGTAGGTCAGATCCATCAAATTGAACTCTAGACTAGGTCGAACATTATTGCTCACGAATCTCCAAAGACTACTTAGTAGGTTGCTACTAGTTAGCCCATCTAGGTCATTTTTGTCTTGAGTGACTATCAAGGAGGTATCTCGACCTAGTATGTGGTGCAGCTCGTATGATCGCACGAGGGTAACTTCATCTTTAGTTGGCTAGTTGAACAAAATCCTTCGCACAAGGTTTTAGAGTCCATGTGTTCTAGCCCTAATGATGGGACCAAAGGTTAGCTTCCCATCACCTTTATTCTTTAAGTTAATTTATAGATTGAAAATTCAAAGTTTTTTTTTTTATGTGCAAAATTAATCATTTTCTTACTAGATAAAGTCAGCCTAAATAAGAGTATAGTAATCAATCCAACATTCCCTATGGTACCAATGGAACTACCCTCCATGCTTACAAATTTTTAAATAATTATACTGCAATAAACCTGTGTGCACTTGCATGGCGAGTTTTAGTTCTCTTAAACTTAAATTGAGACAGTCACCAAGCTTACACCATCTAGTAGTCTACTATGCTTCTAATAATTTTCACATATTCACGTAAGATTCCACAATTAAGGAGTTTTAAAGCTTGTGTTTCTGTAAAAATACTTAATAAATTATTGGTTATGGGGCCCCAAAAATTTTACCCAAAACCCTCATCAAACTCTATCAACATGTGTAATTGCTAGTTTGATGATCCTCCAAGTTTCCTACACTAGTGATAGTGGACTTCTCTAATTTCTAACGTTTTTGTTGTGTTATTCTTTTAGCTTAAGAGGCATAAAGTAAGATGAAGCAGATCTTTAGGTTATACAATTAGGACATGAGGAAGAGGAATAGGAGTGTATGATGTTGAGACAAAGTAAGGTAGTAAGAGGAGCAGTTAGGGCTGTGTTTCTTTTAGCTTCCATTGGTTATACCTTAGAAAGTGTAATTGTTATACTAAAAAATCAAAGGATGTAAGCAATCTATCACATACTCATATCATAGTATGAGTAGTTAAAACTTAGAACAACTAACATCTACAAATCTTTAAAAACCACAATAACTCACACTAATAACTCTAAATTTTCAATATAAGATAACTCCAAAACTTTATTCAAAAGAAGAGTTAAAACATATATAACTAATCTATTACAATTGAAGCAAAATCTTTCCTTTGCATGGCTAATGATGTACCCAATTCCATTCTTTGAGGCCATTAGTATTACATGTAAACTTCTTCTACATTTGAAAAAATTTCCCTAAAAGGGGTGAGAGAAAAGTCCAACATGTGGCTACATAAGAACATGCGCATGAACAAATAAATGCAAATCACATAAACAAATTCCAATCGAACACAACAATCACAAATTATTATCTTTCATATTAGTCGTTTAATTAGCATAATTTGAAGTTATATGCGACTAACCCCAAACTTAGAGTAACTCAAGACTCATGAATGATCTATACCTACTAAAATTGAAATTGATATCACAAGTGGCATCATCTTCATAGTAATGTTAGGTTGCCATCATCATATCAATCTACTCACAAACATCTATACAGGTATCCCATTCCACCTATGGCTTTGTACTAATATACTAACCCATTACATGACTTCACATAAGCTAGCAACTTATTAACATGAAAGTTAGTGCCTAATTAACCAAATCCCTTTAAGATGAGACTACATGATAATTAAACAAATCATATTGATCACTAGATGAATTGTCCTAAATCATTAACATCTGCTCATTTCTCTTTTTGGTCTTTCCTAAGTATAAGCAACATACAATGTATGTAATGCCCCGGAACTTGGAGCATCACAACCTACCATGTGTCATTATTACAAAGCAACATGCTGAGACTCTAAAACTCCATAATACCTTAAAACCTGATTAGTTACATTAACCATCATACTACTATGACTTCAATCAAATAAATGACTGTTAGATGAGTTATTCTAAATCTCATTATTTAATAACAACAAAATCTCAAGATAACAATTATCTCAATAACTTCAATTTAACTAATAAAACTTCAAATTACAAATATTCAGAACTTTTCATCACTCTTGCTCCACATAATAATAATGTTGTCTTCCTGTTTCATCCATGTAATGTCCCACTAAGTTCCTATTCTCATCATACTCCACTTGCTCGTTATTCTCGCCTACAGCTAAAAAAAAAATATAAGAAGGGGGTAAGCCTAAGTTTAGTACATAAGTACTACACCCGCATGCGCATGACACACCACAATAATAGAATATGCATATGTGCAACATTTATCTACAACACATTCACACCTCAGCTTACATACTAATCTCAAAATGAATTATACCGCATAGGAGTTCTCAAGACCCCAGTACATACAAAATTTTGTCCTAGTGGGAACTGCCACTGTGGGACCCTTCTAACCTTAATTTTCCTTAGATCATTTCGATATACGGCTCCATTAAGGACAACGCGGCATATCGATCATCGAGGTGCCCCCTAAGGATTTCCTACTATAGGCCCTTAGGCTGAGCCAAGCACAAGCAACATACATCAATCAATTCATATAATACTTTAACACTTCATTATTCCACATACAATTCATTAAATAGCTACCTAACAAATCACAACCAACAAATAAGGTAAACACATACTTAGAATCCTAGCCTTAAACACATCTTGTCTTGAATTTAAGTTAAGTCAAAATTTGTATAATCATCAATACATCATTCTTAGTACTAATCTAAAAACAATATAACTCTCTTAATTTCTCTTAATCTATTAAGTTATCTAAGGTCTTACTAATTATCCAAGTTGTATGGAAATTGGTTTAATTAAGAGTTAATAGATATAAAATGATTTTTTTTTTTCACTTGATACGGCCATGTTGAAGGCTATGTAACTTAACACAGCTATTACATGATCGTGTCAAAAGGTCGTATATCTTTTAATGGGTTTTGGGTTCAACACGATCGAAACACGACCATGTAGATAGGTCGTTGTAAACACCCCATTTTTGCCCTAAGAATTAATAATAATCATTTTCCAATTTTTTCCAATTTTTCTCTAATTTGGCGAAAATAGGAAAAATATTCAAAAAATAAAAATAAATAGGATAATACACCAATTTTGAGAAATAATTTCAAAAATAGCAATAATAAGGATTAAATAATTTTTACAAATTTTTTAAATTCCAAAAAATACAAAAAAATGGAAAAATTGCATCGTATATATACAATTTGTGATGTAAATAAAATCGGGAAATTGGGCCAGCTCAGTTGGCTTGTGTGCGCGCCTAGGAACGTGTGGAAGCCAGAGGTCGTGAGTTCGAATCCCCCCGCGTGCGCTCGGCAAAATTTTTCTCTTCTTTTCCCTGGAGCTGCCACGTGGCAGCATGCGATTGGCCGAGAGGAAACACGTGCCTTGTACGTGGTCGTCTTCTTCCTCGAGCCCAACCGAAGAAAAATCCGGCAGAAGTCCGACGAGGCCAAAATTGCTGGATTTCTTCGAATCTTTTTTGATTTCAATCAATCTAAAACTGAATTATCCAAATAAATCACAAGATTACAACTAATCGGCATCAAATAGGCTGGATAAAATCAAATTTAAAAAACGGAAAAATTCGGATTTATCTAAATCGCTTGATTTGAGCTTATCCAAGAGGGCTTCTGAGCAGCTATAAATAGGGATTGAAGGCAGGAGCAAAGGACAGAGATCAAAAGTGAGAGAAAAGAGTGAATCGGAGAGCACCGGAGGAAATCGAAGCCGCGACCGCCGATCAGGAGCTAAGCAACCACTAGGAGGCGTTTTTGGAGTAAACCACCGCCACCATTGGATTCCTCACCCTCGATAACCCAGGATTCAACACCTCACCCGCTGCAAAAGGCCGCCGGAACGTCGTTAACGAGCACTCCCCGTCACCGTGTTCGACCCGATTCGACCCGACCGACCCGACCTGTGCACCGACTCGGATCTAGGTAAGTCGGATTTTCCGGATTTTTTCGAATTTTATTTATTTTATTTTTTTTATTTGATTTATTATTTTTTTATTTGATTTATTAATTTTTTATTTATGTATTTATTTATTTATGTTTTATTTATATTTCCAAAAATAGGAAAATGTTAGAAATCAGATTTTTTTTAGGATTTAATAATTTTAAAAAATAAAAATAAAAAAAATAAAAAAAAAATAAAAATGTAGAGAATAATAATAAAAATATTAGGAAAATAACAATAAAACTTTAGATTTTAAAATAGGATAGATAATAACTTGGGATAAATTTTTTAACAAAAATGCACAAAAATTATGAAAAATTAATAAAAAACTATAAAAAATAATAAAAATAATAAAAAACTATAAAAATCATGAAAACTCATAAAAATAAGGAAAAATTGAAAAATTGATAAAAATGACAAAAGAATCATAAAAGTTACAAAGAAAATCATAAAAATTAATAAAAAATTCAAAAAAATTATAAAAATGAGTTTTATCACTTAGAAAAATCATTTTCCTCAAATAAATCCAAAATTGATGTTTTTCCAAAAATTATTTTCAAAAAATCAAATTATTAAGCTTAGGTTTAGATTTGTTTTTAGAAAAATCCCAAAAATGTTAAAAACATAAATCAAAAGAGGTTTTCAAATTAAAATTCACAAACCCACTAAATCTTTTCAGGAAAAGCGAACTACGACTTGTTTGATCCTGAATAGTAGGTACGTAGGCACCCATTTGGGTCAACCCATAAAATGAAATAAAAAATTATTTTTTTCAAATAACTCATTCAAAAACATAAAGCAACAGAAACAAAATAAAAGACATTTCTAAATAGAGATAATTTTAGGAGATTAGGTGGTAACCGTGAGGTTTTAATAGGTTAGCCTCCGAACTTAGAAACTTTGGTTTTCCTTTTCCTCTTTTCACCAAAAACGAGAAGAGGAAATCACGACAACTAGTGGTCCAAATTAAGACTAATCCGCTCCTTTAGTCTTAATTCAATCTTTCTCAACAACAGTTGAGTGGCGATTCCAAAATTAAACGAAGTTCCTAACACAAGTCGAGGATCTATATTAGATGAGCATAGGGTCTAGTCTAGATCGGATTAGGAATGGAAAAATTCAAAATTAGACTCGACAGGATGGCGACTCCATTGGGGACCCATGCCAGTAGGCTAGCCACCTGAATCTCTTCGAATTGTTCTCTTAAAGAAATGTCTTTCAATTATTATCCTGTTGTTATCTTTTCAGGGATTAGCTAGGTTTAGCTTTCTTTACTATGGGGTCTACATGCATGCATGTGTTCGTGTGAATAGATATGGTCGAACCCGGACCGTCCTAGAACCCTAAGACGGGGGGCCATTGTGTAGGTTTCGGGCGAAGTGAGTTGATCACCGTTCGGGACCGATTAGGCTACCCCACCCAATGCTTCAATATGGCCTGAGATCCATTTCTCCGAGAATGCGGGAGGCCATAGAGCTTGGGGACCAGTTAGAACCAACCTATTTGCATACATAACATCATGGGTTGACAATTGTCGATGATGTAATATTTGTTGTTTTATTCAATGGAGTTCAGATCAATTTCCCTGTAATGTTATAGTTCTGGTTGTAATTAGGAAAATTTCTTGCTGTAATAGATGGCTAGCACCGCAGTCGACCGTCTACTTCGCAAAGAAATTCGGGTATACAAACTTTTGGACCCAAAGTTGGTACTTGACCATTGGTTTACCTTGTACAACCCAGAGGAGCAGGCCTTCATCCAGCAAAAGATAGGCCCCATCCTTTCACTAACAAAAATAGAGGCGAATCTGCCTTTGGTACGGGCCATGCTCCAGTTATGGGAAATCGAGCCTGAAGCTTTCTTTATCGGGCCGCATGAGATCACCCCTACCCTGGAAGAGTACACCCAGCTGCTACAGGCTCCAGCATTGACTGATCAAATCTATATGCTAGATCTCGAGGCCGGGCCAGGCGGGCCAGCCGATACCTTCAGCAGATTACTAGGCATCCGCAAAGCGGCAGTTAACAAAGCCCTAGCAGACTGTAATGGATACTGCATACGAATGGACGATTTAGAAGCCTGGTTCATTGCCCGAGAAGACAATGGGGATAGAAAAGACATACTGTGTGGGGACCCCAAGACTTACAGACAGAGAAGGGTGAATGCTTTCATCTTGACAGTTTTCGCCACCATACTATTCCCCACCAGAACTTTCTATGTTCACTACCGGGTTGCAAAGCTGGTGACCTAATTCCTGGAAGGAAGATCTTACATCCCGGCTCTATTGGCTGAACAGATTCGGGACTTGAACTTCCTCAAGAAGAAAGGCCATGGGATCTTCTGCTCAAGCATCAACCTTATGCTGATATGGTTCACAAGCCACCTTAAGTGTTTCGGGCTGAACATGGTCCGGAAAACCTTGGCCCAGCAGGTGGACCTTGTGGATTCATGCGTAGAAAAGATAAAGTTACCTGACGACTTTACCAGCCACAGTTGGGTAGAAGTGCTTAGAAGCCTCAGTGCCGAGGATATTCTGTGGACGGCCAGGTGGAGTTGCTGCGACAAAATTATTTTGACCTTGAGTAATTTTTTAGCCGTGCCTTTGATCGGAATCAATGGATGTATTAGATATCACCCCAATTCAGTGGTCTGCCAGTTTGGTACTATCTAAGACATAGTTTATTGGCTCTCGCTGGAAGTAGTCACCTTCGAGTACCAACATCCAAACCTGCTGGTGGCTGAAAAGTTTGCTATGCTGGCAGAGGTCAAAGAACTTTGGGAAGCAAGAATTGAAAGTCTAAATGTAGACCTTGGGGAGCTAGATGGCGAAGTGGGAAAGCATCGAGCCACCAGAGAGTTTGTAATCCGCCAGCTGTACTAGACAGGGGAAAGAGCATACCGGGTTCCAGATGTCACTCAACCAAGGCCAGACAAAGTAAATCCAGAGCTAGAAATCTACCTAGAGCAGGTCAAGGCCCAGATGGAGGTATACTTTGAAGCTGCAGATTATAAGAAAGACATCTGGAAGGGACGATTCAAGGAATCCGACCAAAGGAACAAAGCCTTGGAGGCTCAGCTAGAAAAGACCAAAGCCAGAGTCGAAGAACTGGAAGCCGTCATCAACGGGAAGTCTGAGCCTCCACAACAGAAGACCAAGAGAGCTAGGAAATAGATCATCATTTGTAATCTTTTTCTTTAAATATCGAACTCCAAAATTTCTAATATTAATAAAAGTGAAAGTTTCAATATTACATCGTCAATCAATTGTCAACCCTTTTTATTTTTAGCATCTGTGTGACACATGCATAGCATTTGCATACATTATACTAAAAAAGGAAAAAATGCGCGCCAGGTATCAAGATAGCTCCCAAGCAACCGAACCCTTCCAGAAGCCCAATTCGCACACGTTCAAGAACAAAAATAGCCAACAGTAGCGACAACCACAACAACACAAATGCTGAAGCTACCTCAGACTCCAGGATCGTATCCCTAGAACAAACGATCCAACAATTGGCTGCCCAGGTCCACCTCCTAACTAAAAGCATCGGCCTCCTTCGCACCACTCAGCCAACCCAGGAAGAACATTCAAGGGCCAGGAAAGGGAAAGCAGTGGAGGGACAGCCTTCGGAGTATGAAGAAATCAATTCCCACCTCAACCCGACTTTTGAATATGAGCCGAAGATCAACCAGGGGCCAACCTCTGACGACCTAAAGAGAGAGATGGAAGAGAGACAGAAGGAGATGGAGAAGAGACTCTTCCAGCAGCTCCATGATAAGATGAAAACAATCGAGGGTCCTGACGGTTTCGAGCAAGCCGGGATCACCAATCTGCCAGTGTACAGGGAAGAGGTATACCCTGAGAAGTTCAAGACCCCAAAGTTTGAAAAATACGATGGGACCGGGTGCCCCAAAATGCATACCAGGCTATATGCCCGAAAGATGAGCAAGTATGCTCAATACGACTAACTCATGATCCAGACCTTCCAAGACAGCCTCACAGGCCCTGCATTAATCTGGTACGCCCACCTGGACTTCAACAGTGTCAACACCTGGGAAAAGCTAGCCCGGGCATTCTATAACCAGTACAAGTTCAATATTGAAGTCGCCCCATCTGTGATTGATCTGGGAAGTCTACGGAAAAGACATACTGAGCCGTTTAAGGAATATGCTCAGCGCTGGAGAGCCCAGGCCGCCAAAGTAACAATCCCAATCTCTGAGAAGGAGTTGACATCCATATTTGTCAACACCCTGGACAAGACCTACTTTTCACATCTGGTAGGCCAGACCTCATCCAGCTTTGCAGAGGTGGTAGCTACAGGATGTCGGATTGAAAATGCCATCACCACCGGCAGACTCCAAACAGTGGATCCTCCTAGGGTTACACCAATACAAAGGCCCTTAGGAGGAAATAGAGCTAAGGAGTTTACCGTTAGTACAGTCAATTCCGGTAAGGCAGAAAAAACTGGGACTCGTGTGACATTCCAGACCATGAGTACCCCAGCCCAACAATCCACGATAGGTCATACCCAGGCCGCCAGGGTCCCAAGGCAGTTCACTCCAATCCCCATACCGCTCAGTCAGGTCTTTGCTCGGTTGAGGGCAGACAACTTGATCAGCTTCGAGATCCCCAACGACCGGTACAAGCCCAAGAATTTCGACTCAAGCCTCAAGTGTGACTACCATATGGGTCAGGAGGGGCATTCTACAGATAGGTGCTGGAGGCTTCAGCACAAGATCCAAGACTTAATCGATGCAGGAATCATACAGCTGGATTTTGTGAACACCCCAGCACCCAATGTCAACACCAACCCGCTGCCCAATCATAAGCCCACCATTAACATGATCACATCTGAGGAGTCAACTCCCAAGGAAGCCCCTAAGCAAAAGACGACGGACCAACAGAAGAAGCAACCCCATCAAGCGCCAGAAGAGGCACCAAAAGCACACATTAAAAGAAGGTGGTCAGCTGGAGACCCGACAGTCGGCACTTTAGGAGAATCACACGGGAGGTTCGAATACTTGGTAAGCTATTCTTACACCCCAACTGAGTATGGGCCGCCTAGCAGATGGGGGTCGGAATTTGAGAAGGAAGACAACCCTCCAAAGGAAGAGGAAAAGATTATAAACATGATCAACTCTCATCAGAAGCCTAAGGTTGTAAAGTGCTATGAGGGACAACCAGCTGAGATACAGATCCCAAGGAAAAGATATGTATTTAATGTCCCGATACCGGCAGAAAGTTACAAGGCTATACCTTTCGACTATCGGCCCCTCGAACAAGAGTGACCTCCTATGGTGGGAGGAATCACCCGCTCTGGGAGAATATACGACCCAAAGTATAAAAGCCCGATTGAAGAGCCCAACGTGGAGAAAGGAGAGGAAGAGGAAGAGGGACTCACTGCGTTTACAAAGATGGTCAAGGCAAGTGAATACAAGATAATGGAACAACTAAATAAATTTCTAGCACAGATATCACTCATGAGCCTTCTTACAGCGTCCGAGCCCTATAGGGAAGCACTCTTTAAAGTGCTCAAACAGATTCAAGTCTCAGAAGGCATCGCTACAGACAAGATAAGTCACGTGGCGGACTCTATTTTTACAATGGACCAGATATCTTTCTCTCCGGAAGAGCTAGGAGAAGAGGGAGACCAACATACCAAACCGCTATTTATAGCGGTCAGGTGCAATGACACCATTGTCTCCCGGGTACTCATCGACAACGGATCGTCCCTCAACGTTTGCCCATTGGCAACTCTCGACTTATTGGGGGTCAATCCAAGCAACATAAAACCTAGCTTCACGGTGGTTAGAGCTTTCGATGGGTCGAAAAGAGATATAGTAGGGGAGATCAACCTACAAGTGGAAATTGGTCCATAAGTATTCCACATATCTTTCCAGGTCCTCGATATCCCAAGATCTTTCAACCTACTCTTGGGAAGACCCTGGATACATGCTACTGGAGCCATCCCCTCTAGTCTCCACCAAAGGGTCAAATTCATTGCAAACGGGCAGATAGTCACTATACTCGGCGAGCAGGATTACGCCATATATAAAGAGACTGCCATACCATATATCGGGGAGGAAGGTTCAGAAGACCTGGGACTACAAATTTTCAATGAAGTGAACGTAGTGACCAACAAGGAGGGCCTTCAGTTTAAAGAGGGGCAGCAAGGGACATTTGGACTGGGGTACATTCCTACAGCTGAAGAAGAAGCACAAGCAAGAGGTGTCAAAGGCAGAATGAAGAGAAAGCCGATCGACACCCAAATGTGCATCCCACCTCTCCAACAATCTTTCCGAAAGGCAAATATCGTTCAAGAGCTTCGAATAAATGAAGGTGACGCCAGCAAAGGGAAACCAACCCCTCGCACGTCCAACCAGCATCCGACTCTGAACAATTGGTTTTGTTATCCTATCAATAGCTCTAGGTTAGCTCAAAAGTAGAGAATAGTTATTGAACAAATTTTTGAGACTCTTTATCAATTCAATTACAGTCTGTTTTTCTTCTAATATATATGCTTTCATTTTTACTTTACCCAAATCTCCTATTATCGAACATCAGGGATATTTCACGCAAGTAGAAAATAAAAACGCTGATATCGTTTCCAACGTTGCTGGGTGATAGAGCCATTTTATACTCAATCTTTATAGTATAAATTGTGTTAAATTATTATTGATTTTATAGAAATCATAAGGAAATGGTACTTTAATTCTATCATCGTGATAAATCAGGATAAATGGAGTCAAGGATGCTAATTCAAGTATTTTAGAGAAGTCATCTACAACTTGGATCAAGACAAGAAATTACACCACCGGAGGAAGCACGGTTTGAGGCACGGCCAATGATCAAACCGTGTTACACACTGGACAAGAAGGCAAAAATGAGGACTTTGAACAGAGAGAGACACGGCTTAAGGCACGGCCGTGGTGGAACCCGTGTGAGAAACCGTGCTTGAAGCCGTGGTGGAAGCCAGGACCAAGGAGAAGAAAGTGTGGGACATCAACCAGATGAAGGCACGACTTGAAATCTAGCCGTGGGTGTAATCGTGGTACACACTGAACACGGATGAAGACTTGAAGATTATGCACAGATGAAGGTACGGCTTGAAATCGGGCCGTGTGTCTAACCGTGGTTCACACTGGGCGCGGATGAAGACTTGAAGAATATGTACAGAGGATGGCACGGCTTGACCCACGGCCGTGTGTTGAGGCGTGCCAGGCAGACGAATCTTCACTTCTCGAAATCTACTTGGAAAAGGAAAGATATTTTCGTATCTTGCTAGCCAAAGATCACATGCTACCCCCTAACAATATAAATAGAACCAACCCTAGAGGGTTAGGATAACTTTTGAATCTTTGGATCTTGAAGAACCTTGGATCATCTTGGAGGCAGAGCAAGCAACCGGGTTCATTATGTTTCTATCTTTTATTTTCGTTTTATTGATGAACATGAGTAGCTAAGCTACTTTTCTAGCCAAAGGGTCATAGATGTTTAATTCTCCACGAATTGTGAGGTCTAATTGACTTGTATTTATTCTATTCTTTGCTTTCGGGTATTCATATATCTTCTGATCATTTTGTCATTATTATCTTTGTTGATTGGTATGAATAGAGCTCTTCTACTCAATTAGCAAGTTAATATATTGTCAACTAGCACGTCAAATCCGTAATTGTTTGATTGTTCTAGTCTTAGTGACGCAATAACATGTTTGGTTATAAAAGAGATGATCGAATTCATGTTATGGAGGTGTGTGATCATGTTTAAATAGGTTATCTTATAATCTACTGGCATGAATTGGTGGTCTCTCTAGATCTTAATGCTATTGATAGATTAAATCCTAAGCGCTTGTCTAGGGTTGTTTAATCAATAAGAGAAATAATTCAAAGCGCTTGTCTGAGGTTATCGAGGAAGTAAGGAGAGATAGGTTGTTAGAGCTTGTTAATAACCATAACCAATTTATCTAGAACTAAGAATAGAAAATGTTTGCATCGATGATCAATTCCTTGAATTAAACTATCTTGATTCCTTTGGCCAAGCTTTTTATCAATATACAATTTTCTTAACTTGTTTTAACTTTATTCAATTCACAAACCAAACCCCCCATTTTCCTTTTCCTTTTATTCTCTTTGAATAGAAATATCTTTACCAATCCCTGTGGATTCGACCCTACTCACCACTATATGCAAATCATATAATTGTCTAGGAGTAGGTTTTATTTTTGTTGGACTCGACACTGGGTCAGTTGTTGAAGACGATATCCTTGACCATGAAATAATACAAGAAAATTGGAAAAAACATGAATAAAGCGGAATTTCGATCGATGAGCCGGTGGAGACAGTAAATCTAGGAAGCATGGAAAACCCTAAAAACCTCAAAATCGGGACCAGTTTGAGTGCCGAGAAAAAATGTGAGATAACCGAGCTATTAACATAATACACGGATGTGTTTGCCTGGTCATATGGTGACATGTCAGGACTAGACCAATCAATAGTGGTTCATAGGCTTCCCACAAAGGAAGATGTCAAACCTAAAAAACAAAACCTGAGAAGAATTAGGCCTGACATTTTGTTAAAGATTAAGAAGGAAGTTAAGAAACTGCTAGAAGTAGGGTTCATCGAAGTATCCAACTACCCAGAATGGGTAGCAAATATAGTCCCCGTTATGAAAAAGAACGGAAAAGTACGCGTATGCGTAGACTTCCAGGACTTAAACCAAGCTACGCCAAAGGATAACTTCCCCCTACCCCACATTGATGTTCTAGTAGACAACACTGCGGGAAACCATCTCTTCTCATTCATGGACGGCTTCTTAGGATATAATCAAATAAAAATGGCTGAAGAAGATAAGACCAAAACGACTTTAATCACAACATGGGGAACTTTCTGTTACAAAGTCATGCCCTTCGATTTGAAGAACACCGAGGCAACGTATCAGGGAGCCATGGTCGCAATACTTCATGACATGATGCACCGAGAGGTTGAAGTATATGTCGACGACATGATAGCCAAATCTAAAGAAGGAGAAAGCCATATAGATATCCTGAGGAAATTGTTTAAGCGACTGAGAAAATTCCAGCTCAAGTTAAACCCAGAGAAATGCACTTTCGGGGTCACAACGGGGAAATTGTTAGGGTTTTTCATAAGCCAGGACGTCATTAAAATCAATCCTGACAAAGTAAAGTCTATATTAAAGTTACCTTCCCCACGCTTCGTTAAAGAAGTAAGAAGCTTGCTGGGGAGATTAAATTATATACCTCGTTTTATCTCACAACTCACTGACAAATGTCGGCCACTTTTCCGTCTGTTGAAGAAGAACGCCATAATAGAATGGGACGACGAATGTGAAGAAGCATTCAGGACAATCAAGGACTACCTTATAAAACCTCCGGTCTTGATAGTCCCGAAGCAAGGGAAGCCCTTATTCTTATACCTTACTATACTCCCTGAATCCATGGGATGCATATTAGGGCAGAAAAACGATGAGGGAAGGGAGCATTCCATATATTACCTGAGCAAGAAGTTCATGGATGGAGAACAGAGGTACTCAGAGGTGGAGAAGACTTGTTGTGCTCTAATTTGGGTCATGCATCAACTAAGGCAATATACCCTTTACTATCATATTGAGCTACTGACAAAGCATGATCCCTTGAAATACTTGGCAGAGAAACCAACTTTGATAGGGAGAATCTCTAAATGGCAAATGCTTCTATCCGAGTTTGACATCACATACATAAATCAGAACTCGATAAAAGGGCAAGCCTTAGCCGACCAATTGGCAGAACACCCTATCGAGACAGATTCCCAAGAACTACAAGCCCAATTCCCGGACGAAAACATATTAACAGTGGAAGATATACCGGTAGAAGACTTTGGGATAGAGCAGAACCCGAAATGGAAACTGTTTTTCGATGGAGCCGCCAACGTATTCGGTTGCGGAGTTGGGGCAGTATTGATATCCCCAGATGACACTCAATTCCCTGCAACGACACGACTTACATTTCCCTATACCAATAATATCGCGGAATATGAGGCATGCATTCTTGGCCTCAAAATGGCCTGCCAAATGGAAATCCGCGAATTAGAAGTATACGGAGATTCGTCGCTCATCATACTACAGACAAGAGGGGAATACAAGACTAAAGACCCTAAACTGATACCGTATCATCAACACTTGACAGAGCTAATCGAAGGATTCAAGGCAATCTCTTTCACATACATCCCGAGAACTCAGAATCAGTTTGCAGATGCACTAGCCACACTAGCATCTATGATCCAGATAATAGGGGGAGCCGAAGTTCAACCGATGAAAATAGACATCGAAAGTCGGCCCGCCTACTGTTTAACCATTGAAAAAGTACAAGATGACAAGCCCTGGTATCACGACATCAAGACCTTCCTCCAAGAAAGTAAATACCCTGAAATGGCTAGCAAGAATGACCAAAGAACACTCAGAAGGTTAGCAAGCCATTTCCTATTAAGTGGGTCTATACTCTACAAAAGATCATCTGATACCACCTTGTTAAGATGCGTGGACAAAAATGAAGCCTATAAACTGATGAAAGAGGTACATGAAGGAGTATGTGGACCTCATATGAATGGCTACATGTTAGCCTGAAAAATCATGAGGTTAGGATACTATTGGTTAACCATGGAATCGGATTGCATAAAATATATCAAGCACTGTCATTTGTACCAAGTATACGCAAACCGGATAAATGCTCCGCCCAATGAGTTGCATTTATTGTCAGCACCATGGCGTTTTTCCATGTGGGGAATCGACATAATAGGCCCTATCACTCCGACAGCATCCAACGGCCACAGGTTTATACTGGTAGCGATTGATTACTTCGCCAAATGGGTAGAAACTTCGTCATATACAAATGTCACCAAAGGGGTAATAGTCCGCTTCTTGAAAAGGGACATAATAGCCCGATATGGAGATCCTGAGTCCATCATCACCGACAATGGTACCAATCTTAATAACAAATCGATGACAGATTTATGTCAACAATTCCTCATAAACCATAGAAATTCAACTCCCTACCGACCTCAAATGAACGGGGCAGTAGAAGCAGCTAACAAGAATATCAAGAAGATCATCGAGAAAATGACAACTACTTACAAAGATTGGCACGAAATGTTGCTGTTTGCTCTTATGGCTTATAGGACTTCAATAAGAACATCTATTGGAGCTACCCCTTACTCATTGGTATATGGTACATAAGCAGTGCTACCAGTTGAAGTCGAAATACCATCATTCAGAATCCTGTCAGAAACTCAGCTAACCGAATCAGACTGGGTAAAGAAGAGGCTTGATCAGCTGAATCTGATTGATGAAAAAAGACTTACCGCACTATGTCATGGCCAGTGTTACCAACAAAGGATGGCCCGAGCGTTTAACAAGAAAATGAGGCCCCGATACTTCAAAGAGGGGGATCTGGTGCTAAGGAAGGTTCTCCCGAATGCCCAAGACTCCAGAGGGAAATTTACCCCAAACTATGAAGGCCCTTATGTGGTGAAAAAGGTTCTGTCAGGAGGTTCTTTGATACTGACTCAAATGGATGGTCCGGAATTGAGAGACCCCATTAACACAGATGCTGTAAAGATGTACTATCCTTAGGCAATGGAATTGAAATTTTACTAATGTTTATGAAAGCTAATGATCGATACAAATTTCGTTGTGTCGAGTTTTTATTTTTTACAAGCAAAGGTAATATCTCTGAATGGTCAATAATCCAAATCAATTCGCACCATAACAAATACCCCTAAACACATTACCCACCACTTCGCCAATGAAAGGTAAACACTAAAATGATAATGAATCTCAATATATTTGGTAATATAGTTCTATCTACTTTTGAGCATTAGAACATAGTGCATCAGTAGGGTAACATTACCGTCAAAAGAGCTGTGTGTACATAAGAAAGGAAGCACATCAAGATTTTCAACCCCGTGTCAAGATAAGAAAAAGTAAAGTAGAAGTAAACCAGCATGAAGGTTCGATTGTTTGGTTGCTATCCACGATAAATTGGCAAGCATATTAAAATAAATAACTATCATCATGAAAGGCACCACATCATTTAGCTCAGTCAGTAGAAAGCATATTCAAAAGCATAAGATGAGTCAGCCCATAGTGGGGCACTTGTCTAAACATCCCCTTTAATAGGTTAGTCAGCCTATAGGGGGCACTTTCATAAAAACATCTGTTCTCAATGTCAGCCGATAGGGGGCACTTTTTGAGACATTCTATCATAGGTTAGTTAGCCCATAGGGGGCACTTTCCTAAAACATCTGTTCTCAAGGTCAGCCCATAGAGGGCACTTTTTAAGACATTCTATCATAGGTTAGTCAGCCCATAGGGAGCACTTTCCTAAAACCTCTGTTCTTAAGGTCAGTCCATAGGGGGCACTTTTTGAGACATTTCTATCATAGGTTAGTCAGCCCATAGGGGGCACTTTTTTAGACATTCGTACCATAGGTTAGTCAGCCCATAGGAGACACTTTCCTAAAACATCTGTTCTCAAGGTCAGCCCATAGGGGGCACTTTTTGAGACATTCTATCATAGGTTAGTCAGCCCATAGGGAGCACTTTCCTAAAACATCTGTTCTCAAGGTCAGCCCATAGGGGGCACTTTTTGAGACATTCCTATCATAGGTTAGTCAGCCTATAGGGGGCACTTTCCTAAAACATTTGTTCTCAAGGTTAGCCCATAGGGAGCACTTTTTGAGACATTTTATCAAAGGTTAGTTAGCCCAAGAGGGGTAGTTTCCTAGACTCCCTCGATTAGTCGGCTCATAAGAGCACTTTTCGGAGGTATTTTTCCAAACAGTTGCTAGTCTAACCAGACGCTTCTGTTGACAGGTAGCCAGCTCATAAGGGCGCTTCCTAAGATAATCTTCTTTTCAAGGTTGCTAGTCTAATAAGACGCTTCTTATCATCATTTCTTCTACACTCCTAAACAATGCTTGAGATGTTTCCTATCACCAATCAGTCAGCCCATAAAGCACTTTTTGGGGAGGGAACATTACTCTAAATTGTTAGGACCAGTTTAAATCGTAGGATTATTAGCTCATGGAGCATTTTCCTACCAAAAACAAAAAAACAAATTCCAGGTAACCAGCCAAACCAAGGCGTTATCTATTTAGCCAAGAGGCTAAAAATGGCGTCTTTCTTGTCTTTGTAGTTAAGTTTTTCAAACTTTACTACAAAGATGGGCAGCTGTAAACACCCCATTTTTGCCCTAAGAACTAATAATAATCATTTTCCAATTTTTTCCAATTTTTCTCTAATTTGGCGAAAATAGGAAAAATATTCAAAAAATAAAAATAAATAGGAAAATACACCAATTTTGAGAAATAATTTCAAAAATAGCAATAATAAGGATTAAATAATTTTTACAAATTTTTGAAATTCAAAAAAATACAAAAAAATGGAAAAATTGCATCGCATATATACAATTTGCGATGTAAATAAAATCGGGAAATTGGGCCAGCTCAGTTGGCTCGTGTGCGCGCCTGGGAACGTGTGGAAGCCAGAGGTCGCGAGTTCGAATCCCCCCGCGTGCACTCGGCAAAATTTTTCTCTTCTTTTCCCTGGAGCTGCCATGTGGCAACATGCGATTGGCCGAGAGGAAACACGTGCCTCGCACGTGGTCGTCTTCTTCCTCGAGCCCAACCGAAGAAAAATCCGGCAGAAGTCCGACGAGGCCAAAATTGCTGGATTTTTTCGAATCTTTTTGGATTTCAATCAATCTAAAATCGAATTATCCAGATAAATCACAAGATTACAACAAATCGGCATCAAATAGGCTGGATAAAATCAAATCTAAAAACGGAAAAATTCGGATTTATCTAAATCGTCGGATTTGAGCTTATCCAAGAGGGCTTCTAAGCAGCAATAAATAGGGATCGAAGGCAGGAGCAAAGGACAGAGATCAAAAGCGAGAGAAAGTGAGAGAAAAGAGTGAATCGGAGAGCACCGGAGGAAATCGAAGCCGCGACCGCCGATTAGGAGCTAAGCAACCACCAGGAGGCGTTTTTGGAGCAAACCACTGCCACCATTGGATTCCTCACCCTCGATAACCCAGGATTCGACACCTCACCCGCTGCAAAAGGCCGCCGGAACGCCGTCAACGAGCACTCTCCACCGCCGTATTCGACCCGATCCGACCCGCGCACCAACCCGGATCCAGGTAAGTTGGATTTTCCGGATTTTTTCGAATTTTATTTATTTTATTTGTTTTTATTTGATTTATTATTTTGTTATTTGATTTATTAATTTGTTATTTATGTATTTATGTTTTATTTATATTTTCATAAATAGGAAAATGTTAGAAATTAGATTTTTTTTAGGATTTAATAATTTAAAATAATAATAATAATAATAAAAATAATAAAAATATTAGGAAAATAACAATAAAACTTTAGATTTTAAAATAGGATAGATAATAACTTGGGATAAAATTTTTAACAAAAATGCACAAAAATTATGAAAAATTAATAAAAAACCATAAAAAATAATAAAAATAATAAAAAACTATAAAAATCATGAAAACTCATAAAAATTATAAAAATAAGGAAAAATCGAAAAAAATGATAAAAATGATAAAAGAATCATAAAAGTTACAAAGAAAATCATAAAAATTAATAAAAAATTCAAAAATATTATAAAAATGAGTTTTATCACTTAGAAAAATCATTTTCCTCAAATAAATCCAAAATTGATGGTTTTCCAAAAAATCAAATTATTAAGCTTAGGTTTAGATTTTTTTTTAGAAAAATCCCAAAAATGTTAAAAACATAAATCAAAAGAGATTTTCAAATTAAAATTCACAAACCCACTAAATCTTTTTAGGAAAAGCGAACTACGGCTTGTTTGATCCTGAATAGCACTTACGTAGGCACCCATTTGGGTCAACTCATAAAATGAAATAAAAAATTATTTTTTTCAAATAACTCATTAAAAAACATAAAGCAACAGAAATAAAATAAAAGACATTTCTAAATAGAGATAATTTTAGGAGATTAGGTGGTAACTGTGAGGTTTTAATAGGTTAGCCTCCGAACTTAGAAACTCTGGTTTTCCTTTTCCTCTTTTCACCAAAAACGAGAAGAGGAAATCACGACGACTAGTGGTCCAAATTAAGGCTAATCCGCTCCTTTAGTCTTAATTCAATATTTCCCAACAACAGTTGGGTGGTGACTCCAAAATTAAACGAAGTTCCTAACTCAAGTCGATGATCTATATTAAATGAGTATAGGGTCTAGTCTAGATCGGATTAGGAATGGGAAAATTCAAAATTAGACTCGACAGTCGTGTATCTCTTGGTACATTTTATATTCGACATGGGAATAACAAAATTGTGTTGGGAGATCGTATATCTCTCGGTAGGTCTTTAATGATCAACACAAGAGCAACATAACCGTGTTGGGAGGTCGTGTATCTCTTTAGGTTTGCATAGTTGAAACACGACCATGTTGGGAGGCCGTGTATCTCTTGGTAAGGTCCTACAAAGCCTAATTGTTCCATACTAATTGCTCTTAAATCCTAATTGTTTTGTTTTCTAATCTAACTAATCGTTATATTACTCATATTTAACATAAAGTTATGTTCTAGTATACTCACTTAGCTTAAATTTGCACCTAGAACTTTGAATTTGGTTTATTCATCACTTGTTTAACCCGTTCTTCAATTCAATCCCTATAAACAACCAAAATGATTTTGTGATTGATTCTCCATTATTATAGTAGGTCTCATAATAACTCAAAATCATTACCTTTTTATTGTGCTGCAGTGTTTCTTAGATCGCTTTAGGTTTTCTTGTAGGGTCCTTTGTAGTGTTCTCTCTTTCCTTCTTTAGTTTTTTTTTTTTTTTTTATGTAGAAATTGACCAACAAGCAAAAGGACGAACCCTTAGGTTTGTTTCACTTTTATAGTCTAGCTAAAAAAAGACACTTTTACCCCTTATCCCACTTGCTTATTTACGACTTTGCCACTTATTATATTTATGATATTAGTTACTTATTCTATAATACTATTTTTAAGATGTATGTGTGTATGTATGTATGTATGTATGTATGTGTATTATATTCTCCCCCCCCATTAAAATTTTCATCCTTGAAAGTTACTTGGAATTGAGAAGAGTTTTGGATGCTTTTTCTTCATTTCTTCTTCTAATTCCCATGTCGCCTCTCATTTGGTTGAATTTGTCCATTGCACTTTGACATAAGGAATTCTTCTTTTTCTTAAAACTTGTTCCTTTATGTTTACTATTCTTATAGGTCTTTCTATAGAGGATAAGTTTGGCTATGACTTCAAAGGTTCCAAGGTTACCACTTGATTTGGGTTTGGTACATATTTTCTTAACATCAATACATGAAATACATCATGTGCCCCAACTAAAGTTGGCGGTAGGGCCAACTTGTACGCAATTGTCCCAATTCTTTCTAGAATTTCAAATGGACCCACATATCTTAGATTCAGCTTACCCCGCAGCCCAAACCCGATTACTCTTTTAGTTGGAGATATCTTCAATAAGAATTTATCTCCAACTAGAAATTCTACAAGGTGTTGCCGTTTGTCTACATAACTTTTCTAGTGACTTTAGGCTGATAGAATTCATTGCTTTATTACTTTGATCTTGTCTATTGTCTCCTATACTATTTCTATCCCCAATATCTATCTTTCTCCCACTTCATCTTAGTGTAAGGGAGATATGCACTTCCTGGTATATAATGCTTCATAGGGAGCTCTCTATATGGTAACTTGGTAATTGTTGTTATAAGCAAATTCTACTAAAGGTAAGTGATCACTCCAATTACCCTCTTGATCCAAAGTATAAGCTCATAGTAAATTTTCCAGAATTTGAATAGTTTTCTCAAACTGCCCATCTGTTTGGAGATGAAATGCTGTACTAAATTGGAGTTTGGTTCCCAGGGATTAATGTAGACTTTTCCAGAATCTGCTCACAAATCGAGTATCCTTGTTAGATGTAATAGTGGCCAGTACCCTGTGTAATTTGACAGTCTCTCTAATGTACATGTAAGCAAGCCTTTCTAGTCTGTAGTCCATCTGAATTGGCAAGAAATGGGTGGACTTGGTCAATCTATCTACTATCACCTAAATTGCATCATACTTCTCCTTGGTTCTTGGGAGTGTTGTGATAAAATCCATAGTTATATGTTCCTACTTCCATTAAGGCATAAGAAGAGATTGTAACTCACCAACTGGTCTTTGGTGTTCAATCCTTATTTACTGACATGTGAGACACTTGGACACATATTCTACTATCTCCTATTTCATATTTTTCTACCAGTCAGTGTTCTTAAGATCCTTGTACATCTCGGTGCTTCCTAAGTGTACTGTATGCCCAGAGTAATGGGCTTCCTTCATGATCTTTTTTAATTCAGTATTTTTTAGAATATACCATCTGCTACTATACTTGACCACCCCTTTAGCATTTAACACAAATTATATGGCTTCACCCTATTCTAATTTGTTCTTTATCTTTTGAATTTCAAGATCTTCCATTTGTGCAGTTTTAATTTGATCGATAAGATTAGGTTGGATACTAAGTGTAGCCAACCTATTTCCCACTTCTCGTGTTACCATTTCTAATTTCAGCTTAACCATGCCTTTTAGTATTTTCCTTTAGGATGTGATTAATATTGCAATATTTATGTGTTTCTTCTTACTTAAAGCATCTGTAACCATATTTGCTTTTCCAAGATGATAATGAATTTCCACATAGTAATCATCCATCAGTTCTAGCCACCTCCTCTGCCTCATATTTAATTCTTTCTAGGTAAATAGATACTTCAACCTTTTATGGTCTATAAATATTTTACACTTCTCCCCATAAAGATAGTGTCTCCATAATTTCAATGCTAAGATCACAACTGCTAATTCTAAGTCATGGATGGGGTAATTCTTCTCATATTGTTTCAACTAACGGGAGGCATATGCAATGACTCTCCCATTCTGCATAAGCACATACCCCAAACCTTGATTTGATGCATAAATGAATACTTCAAATTCTTCTCCCATCTTCGGTAAGGCCAACACTAGAGTTTTCATTAATTTATCCTTCATTGTTATGAAGCTACTCTCACATTCATCACTCCATACAAACTTGGCCTTTTTCTTTATTAGTTGAGTTAAGGGAGTTGCTAATCGAGAGAACCCTTCTATGAAGCATCTGTAGTACCCAGCTAACCTTAGAAAACTCCTTACTTCTATTATAGTTCTTAGCCTAAGCCAGTCACTTATTGCCTTTACCTTATCAAGGTCTACTGATGTTCCATTCTTATTCACCACGTGACCTAAGAAGGATACTTGTTTTAACTAAAATTCGCACTTACTGAATTTTACATAAAGCTTTTCTTCCCTGAGTCTTTTTAGTATAGTCTTGAGATGTGCTTCATGTTCTTATCTATTTTTGGAATAGATGGGGATATCATCTATGAAAACTACTACAAATTGGTCTAGCCAGTCTCTAAGCACTTTGGTCATGAGGTCCATGAAGGCTGCTGAAGCATTTGTCAAACCAAAAGGCATCACCCGAAACTCATAATGTCCATATCGAGTCTTAAAAGTAGTCTTCTGTATGTCTTCCTCTTTGATTCTTAGCTTATGGTACCCTGATCTCAAGTCAGTTTTGGATAAGACTTGAGCTCCTTGTAATTGATCAAATAGGTCATCAATCCTAAGGAGAGGATATTTGTTCTTGATTGTGACTTGGTTTAGCTCCCTATAATCTATATATAGTCTCGTATTCCCACCCTTCTTCTTAACAAATAGCACTGGAGCACCCCATGGTGAGACACTTGGTCTAATAAACCCACTATCTTGAAGCTCTTGAAGTTGAGTCTTAAGTTCAGATAGTTTAGTAGGTGCCATTCTGTATGGTGCATTAGATATGGATGTTGTTCCCATCAGTACAAAACTCTATCTCTTAAGCTAGTGGTAAACCTGATAAATTCTTGGGAAAAACCTCTGCATACTCATTCACTACATACACCTTTCCCAATTCCTTAACCTGATTTGTCTCTACTGATAAGGCTAATAGTCTTCCTTTATTCCATAACTTGTATGTTGGAAGAGTTGTAGGCCTTTGTGGATCTAACTTGAATACAATTTGTTCCTCATTAGGAAAATCAAACCTAATCACTAGATTGTGACAATCTATAGTGGAATTGTACTTAGATAACCAGGTCACTCCTAGAATTAGATCAAACTCCATCATCTTTAATACAAACAATTCAGTTGACATTTTCTTGCCATATATTACAATCTCCACATCTTTACATATCTAATCTAATTTCCCTCCTACTCCAAAAGGAGTATTTACAATCATAGTATCCTCCAAGACAATAGGTTTTAATTCACATACATTCATAAACATAGGTGATATGCAAGAATGTGTTGCACTTGTGTCAAACAATACATAAGCAGTATTTGAGTTTATGAGTAGTGTACCTACTATGATATCCTAATCATGGGCATCTTGTTATTGTTGTTGTTGCAATGCAAACACCTTACTAGGTGCCCTTTGTCTTGGTCCAACATTCTGATTTCTACCTAGTGGTCCTGTAGTTGGAGGTCTTATTGGTTGTTGAGCTTGTGGGGGTGCGGCCGTTTAAGTGTGATGAGCATCACACTCAAATGATTTGTGACCTCTCTACTTACAGATATAGTAGAAGGTTTGAGGGAGAGTCCTTTTATGCAAGTCCTACTAGTGTGTCCTATTTTTCCATAGGAGAAGCATTCTCCTTTAGGCCATTTACACTGCTGTAGATCAGGGGGTCCCAAACATCTAAGATACCTCACAATTGGTCTTGCCTATGGTGGTGGGGGTAGTGTTAAAGGTATAGGCCTAGTTTAAATAGGTTTAGGCACATAAGTCATAGGTCTAGCTTGATATACCATTAGCCTTTTTCCTTTATCTACATAAGGTATGCTAGAAATGGGCCTCGTCCCTAGAACTGATCTTAATCTACAGGATAGTTTTTCCTCTATTCTCTTTTTACTCTATTCTAAATATTTAGCTTTGTCAACTACTTCTACATAAGCAGTTAACTGAAAAGCCCCCACTTCATATTGTAGGGTAGGCTTTAATCCCCTAAAAAATCTTCGTGCTTGGGAAGCATCATCTCCTCTCATTACTTATGGCAAGAACTTGCTTAAATGGTTCAATTCCGCTTTGTATGCCTCCATAGATCTACTGCTTTGCTGACAGTTATAGTAATTCGCCTCCATTTTGTCTCTAATGTTGCTAGGGAAATACTTTTTATATAAGAGCTCCTTAAACCTCTACCATTGGTTAGGAGTCCTTGGCAGTCTAGACATACTGATCCACCAATCTACAGCTGCTCCCTTCAGCATAGAAGCAACTTATCTCACTTTCTTGTCTTTAGGGACCATAAAGGCTTTAAAGGTTCTTTCAATCTCAGTGATCTAATATTCAGCCTTTATTGGATCATCAACCTTTGGGAGGAACTCCTTAGCTAACCTTACAAATTTATCTAACCCAGAAGGTTCCTCTACAAGCCTGACAGGTCTCACAGCCTACTGTTGTTGTTATTATGCCGACATTCCTACTAGAGCATTTACAGTCTCTAGCAATTGAGCAGTTGTGACATTAGTCTGCTTTAGGGTTTTTTGTTGAAGTGGTCCTTAAGGGGTCTTATCCTTTAGGGCATCACCACCCTGTCTAGCACTAGATGAACCCCATAGGATACTTCTTTTTGGAGGCATTTTAGATAAATTGAGATAGCAGAATGATCCCAGAGTTAGAATTTGTAAGGGGGGCTAGTGATAATATACATCTATGTATACCCAAGCTCAAACATATATATATATATAAAGGAATATACAATAAAATACAATTACATAAATAGTTAGAGTAACATAACATAATAGTTATCCCCTAATTTACCTACTCTCTTCACTTCATATGGTTCTATAGATCATTTACTTAGTCTTCTAATGAATCCAACTTACCTTCTATTGATTGAATCCTACACCTTTTGATCATTACTTAATTCTAGAAGTCATCAACCTAGTCTCTATTTGATCATATCCAAATTTTAAAGATCATCAAAACCTAGGCTCTAATACCACTTAAGCTGTAATACCCCAGAACCTAGAGCATCACAGCTCACCATGTGTCACTACTACAAAGTGACACGCTAAGGCTCTAAAACTCCATAATACTTTAAAACCTGATTATTTACATTAACCATCATATTACTATAACTTCGATCAAATAAATGACTCTCAGATAAGTTAATCTAAATCTCATTATTTAATAACAATAAAATCTCAAGATAATAATTATCTCCATAACTTAAATTTAACTAATAAAACTTCAAATTACAAATATTTAGAACTTTTCATCACTCTTTCTCCACATAATAATAATGTTCTCTTCCTGTCTCATCCATGTAATGTCCCACCAAGTTCTCATTCTCATCATACTCCACTTGCTCGTCATTCTTGCCCACAGCTAAAAAATATATATATAGGAAGGGGAGTAAGCCTAAGCTCAGTACGTGAGTACCACACTCATATGCGCATGACACACCACAATAATAACACATGCATATATGCAACATTTATTCACAACACATTTACACCTCAGGTTACATACCAATCTCAAAATGAATTATACCACATAGGGGTACTTAGGACCCCGGTACATGTAAAATTTTGTCATAGTGAGAACTGTTATTGCGGGCCCCTTTTAACCCTAATTTACCTCTGATCATTTCGATACATAACTTCACTAGGGACAATACGACATACCGATCATCGAGGTACCCCCTAAGGATTTGCCACTATGGGCCCTTAGGCTAAGCTAAGCACAAGCAATATACATCAATCAATTCATATAACACTTTAACACTTCATTATTTCACATACAATTCATTAAATAGCTACCTAGTAATCACAAACAACAAACAAGGTAAACACGTACCTGGAATCCTAGCCTTAAACATGTCTTGTCTTGAATTTAAGCTAAGTCGAAATCTATATAATCATCAATACAGCATTCTTAGAGCTAACCTAAAAATAATATAACTCTCTTAATTTCTCTTAATCTATTAAGTTATATAAAGTCTTACTAATTATATAGGTTGTGTGGGAATTGATTTGATTAAGAGTTAATAGATATAAAATGAAATTATTTTTCACTTAACATGGCTATATTGAAGCTCGTGTAACTCAACACGGCCATTACACGACCATGTCAAAAGGTCGTATATCTTTCGGTGGGTTTTGGGTTCAACACGATCGAAACACAACCGTGTAGACGGGCCGTATATCTTTCGGTACATTTTGTATTCAACACGAGAGTAACACGATCGTTTTAAGAGGTCATGTATCTCTCAATAAGTCTTTAGCGATCAATACAGGAGAACCACGACTATGTTGGGAGGTCGTGTATCTCTCTGGGTTTACATGGTTGAAACACGGCTATGTTAGGAGGCTGTGCATCTCTTGGTAAGGTCCTACGAAGCCTAATTTTTCTATACTAATTCCTCCTAAATCCTAGTTGTTATGCTTTCTAATCTAACTAATCATTATATTACTTATATCTAACATAAAGTTAGGTTCTCATATACTCACTCGGTTTGGATTCGCATTTAGCACTTTGAATGTGGTTGATTCTTCACTTGTTTAACCTATTCTTCAATTCAATCCCGATAAACAACCAAAATGATTTCATGATTGAATCTCCATTATTAGAATAGGTCTCATAATAACTTGAAATCATTACCTTTTTGTTGCGCTGTGATGTTTCTTAGATCGCTTTTGGTTTTCCTATAGGTTCATTTGTAGGGTTCTATCTCTCCCTCTTTAGTTTTCTAGATAGAAATTCACCAATGAGCAAAAGGACGAAACCCTAGGTTTGTCTTGTTTTTATAGTCCAGCCAGGAAAAGGCACTTTTATCCCTTGTCCCATTTGCTTATTTATGATATTGCTACTTGTTATATTTATTATATTAGTTACTTATTCTATAATACTATTTGTATGACATATATATATCCCTGTATTACAATGTATTAAGTTCCACCTTTTATTAGATTGGTTTATTCACTACCTTAGCTAGCACACCTAACAAGCAACACACAATTATAACTTGAATTCCCAAAATAGCTAAAATACAATTAACGGTTGCATCTTGATACAAAGTATAACACCAATGTCATTATCCATATATAATGATTCTAAAATTTTAACCTTTCTCTAATGTCCCTAATTAATGCTAACAATTTAGGACTTAAGGAAAAGGCTTCATATCTTCTATTTCATATTGCAGTATTAAGCTTGAAAAATAAGATTGATTATTATCTAGTATATATGAATCATTAACTAAACTTTATAATTTAATTAGTTATTTACAACTATTCAACCATTACTAACTTAGTAAGTATAATCAACTTATTTATCTTTTGTAACTAGCTTTTCAACATAAAGTAACTTTTCAATGCAAACCAACTTTCTATTGAAAACTAACCATTAATTTGGAATTACAATTTCTTATTATTCAAACACCTTATAATTTAAATTTTAAATAGTTATTTTTTTTCTATTACTAACCCTTCTAAAATAAATTTGGAGCCAATTGAACCCCCTTAAGAGGGTCAGTTAACTACCCAGCCCAAATTAGTTGAGTAGCCTTGAAGGCCGGTTATAACCTTTTGTTTTAACATATTAGATTGTCTATTGTAAGCCAATTTGCCAACTAAGACTCTTTCTTTCTCAAAAAACACCCCCACAAACACACTTTAGGTCAATCAACCAACTACAAGTCTTTTCTTTATTTAAGCAATTCCATACTTTTGCATATATATCAAAAAGAACTTTTTCAAATAAAAACTCCTTATTTAAAGATCAAATATATTATTTTTCTTTATTTAAAAACACTTTTAATAACATCCCCATATTTAAGGTAAGTTCTAACACATCAAACCTTTTCTTTTAGAAAATTTTCTATATCCAGCTTAATATCGATACATTTGTAAAATATACCATTAAATTACCCTCTTCCATAACTTAACTTCCCATTCTCAAATTCATTCCTTTAAATCAAAAACTATAAATGGATAATCACATTTTATTGATGTGATAATGAAGACTTAAAGACAATCTCCTTAGTTCCATGTAAATGAATAACCCATTTATTCAGAATTTGCCATACCACAACAAATCATGAATCCCCACAATACTTTTGTTGGTCCCAAATATATTAATCAAGAGGGGGGTGAATTGATTAATAACTTAAAATTTCAAAATTTAACAATTTTATAAAAAATCTCTTGATAAAAGAATGTGAACAATAACAAATGAAAACAATAACATGCAACAATTAAAAGAGTAGAGAAGAGAAAGTGCTCAGAGATTTATAGAGGTTCCGCCTCAAGCATCAGTCCTCTCTTCCAGCTTCAAGCCTGGGTCCCGGTTGTCTTTACCGGTTGTGTTTCACTATATCAAAGGATAAAGAGTATACAAAACAAGCCTCTTCAAGGCTAAGTCTCACTGCTGAGTCTCTTTAGCTTCTTCACTAAGCTAATCACTCAAACTACAGTGATGAAACTACTCTCAATTCCTCACACACGAAGTGAAACAACAAAATATTAAGTCTTCTTTTCAATAAAAGTAAGGACTCTTTTTTTTCGCACAACAAAAGATAATTGTAAAAAAACTCAGATGTGTTCGCTTGCAGTTCTCTTCCTTTTTTTTTCGTCTTCTTCTTCCTTTGGATATATATCAGCTTCCTTGTTGAGAAACTCTCGGATGATAACGGTTGTGTTTCCTATTTTGAAATTCAAAAAGATTTGTTCAACAAAAATATCTCTGATGCTTCGGAGTCTCCTAGATTTTTGAGGTAATCTTCCGATAGATAAGTATCAAACGTTTTTGCCTTGATCTCCTTCGGATAAAACTGAATTGAAGTAATCTCTTTTAAAGATAAAAACCGTTTTTGACGTAATCTTGTTTTAAAGATAAGATCTAATTTTGACGTGATCCAAAAAAAAAAAAACTGACATGATCCTTGTATAAAAAATCGTATATAAAAAGATATATAAAAAATCATCCCCATGAAATAAAATCCAACTTAAGTGAAACACATCAAGTATATTACCCAAATATACTTAACAAATGAAGCTGGGTCTTAATTCCTTTAAAAACATTTTTTACTAAGCTTAAAAAAACTTTGTGACAGAAAAAAATTTCGTGACAGACATGAAGGTTCTGAAAAAGTTTTTGATAAAAAAACTGTCTTCTATCCTTTTTCCACAAAGGTTCTGAAAATTCTTCTAATCGATTAATAAGAAAAATATCGACATATTTCGAAACTTCTGAAACACCTTCTGACTAAATATAAACATTCAAAATATGTTAAACCTCTTTTGTTATTATCAAAACTAAATTAGAACCAAATTAGAGAACTTAACATTCTCCCCCTTTTTGATGATAAAAAAACATTTGTACATAACACGAACGGATATAATCACACAAAAATCTAACAAGCAAACAACAACATAAACAACAACATATATATCAGACAAACAATAACATATATATCAAGCAAACAATTATGTGCTTCCTGCTACTCTATGCTTTCTTTTTCATATAGTGATTATGTGCTTAGTTTTTATATTTTCTCCCCCTTTTTGTTAATCATAAAAAAAAAAAATAACTCCCCTTGAATTTATGCATAAAGAAAATAAAAGGTCTTTGAATCATGAGTCTTAATAAAATAAGTCTGTAAGAAACAGGATCAGTGAAGAGAAAAACTAAGATTTTTTGGATCGAGTGACCCATGAAGGTGAAGTTGTGGAGGAGGGTTTGGAAGAACGTTTGTTAGGTGAAGTTTCTAGATCAATGACATAGGCTTCCTTACGAACATAGTCTGGAAAAATATTTTGACAGGAACAACTTGATCTTCGCATAAAGGCTGGTGACGGCTTGTGATGTTTTGTCAGTCTTTGAATCTAAAAGTTTAAACGATGTCGTGACTGATTCCCCAATCCTTTTTACCTGAGAAACAAAGTTATCAAAAGCATAGACATTATTGGATAAATCCTTTTTGGTTGCTGCACTAAATTCATCATACAAGAATTTGTAATGATGAAATTCAGTGAGTATCTTCTCTGAATTTTCCTTGATGATTGAAATTGCTTCTGATTGTTCTTTAACTTTCAATTCCAAAGTTTCTAAAACCTTAACATCAGACGTTTGAGAAACTAAAAATTCTTCTTTGATAGTTTCTTTCACAACCGCTGAAAGCTCGTCTTTCATAGCTTCTTTCACAAGATATTTCATTTGTTCCAAATTAACATTGAGCATAACTTCTTTGGTTCCACTTATTCCAGCTTGAGAATCACTAGGTTGTGGCTCTGTTCTTGGTTCTGAACCATAATCTGGAGCTTCTTCTTGAATAAGTAACGAAGAGGTTCTAAATGGAACAGTTCGTTTCTTATGTCGTTCATGAATGTAATGAGAACCATCATTTGCATACCACAAACAATCTTTAACATAAATTGACATATGATGAAGCACTTCTTTCCCAATTCGTTTCAATTTGATAAGTTCTGTGGAACTAGGGGGCAAAACAATCTTCTTGAATTCAAAGATTTTCCTAAGAACACTTCCAAAAATAAGACTTTCCCTATTCCTCCAAATTTGATCAATAATCCGTGATGTCATGTCCACATTTTTCTTATAGATCATAGCATAGATAATCTGTGCATGATCTATTGACATAGAAGTTGTGCTCCCTTTCCGTGGATAGATACATTCAATGATAATCTTATGTAGAATTCGTGGAAACAACTCGAAATCCATTATCATTGCCTCCTTTCCATAATCCATTTGTAGACCTCCATTCATGGTAGCATACAACTCATTTCTAGATAGATTATGTATTTCCACATCATCATTGACATCTTGCATGTGTAAACACTTAAGAATATCTTCTCTAGAGATTCTGATTTCTTGATTACATACCTTTGAGAACAGAACATTTCCTTCCAATAGATTTAAATTCCCATAGAACTCTTTTATACATTCTCCATAAACAAGAACTTGAATAGAACATAGATTCATACAGCCAATATGTTCTAACAACTCATTCTAGTAAAAACCATTATTTGTAAAGAAACTAAAGTCTACAAAATAACAGGAACAAACCTCGTTTTTCCTTTTGCCAAAAGACTTTCTCGCTGGAAGTTGAGAGCTTTGAAAACTTTTCTTTTTGGTGTCTTTCTTTGCCGTCTTCCCTGAAGAAGTAGTTTCTTGAAAAACCTTTTCTTTTCCTTTCGTAGAAAGATGTTTCCTTTTTGAAGAGGTTTTTGAACCAGTGAAGAATTCGGAACTGGATGTTGTTCCTTTTTCTTTCATTGTAGGATCGGGAGATTCATCATGGATGATTAAAGGTTTACTTGAGGGTTTTGTTTTGAAATTTCTTTGTTTGATTCATTCAGAGGTTTTGGGGGCCATGGTAAACGCAAAAGAGAGAGAGAAAGAGATGAATAGTTGTGACCGAAGGATAGGGTAAAAGGAAGTAAAACAAAGATTACAATACTATCCTTTGAAAAGGATTGCAAGTGAAATAAAAGTTTAAAAGGTTTAAAAGATAAATCGGAAAAGAAATGAAATAAAAAGGTTTAAAAGATTTTAAAAAGGATTACAAATTCCTAATTCATTCCTTATAAATTCAAATTTTATCTTTTCAAGGGGTTTTGTAAAAATGTTTGCAAATTGATTTTCAGTTGGAAGAAATTCAACATTTATATCTCCATTATTGATGTGATCTTTGATGAAATGATGTCTAATTTCTATGTTCTTTGATCTTGAATGATGTACTAGATTTTTTGTCAAATTAATTGCACTCGTATTATCACATTTAATTGGTATATTTTTAAAATTTATTCCATAATCATTCAATTGTTGTTTAATCCATAAAACTTGTGCACATCAATTACCAATAGAAACATATTTAGCTTCGGTCGTGGATAAAGCAACAAAGTTTTGTTTCTTTGAAGACCAAGAAATTAATTTATCACATAGAAATTAACAAGTACCAGATGTGCTTTTTCTGTCGATTTTACAACTGGCATAATCTGCATTAGAATATCCTATTAAGTTAAAATTTTGATTTTTGGGATACCAGATGCCTAAATTTGAAGTATGAAAAAGGTACTTGAAAATTCGTTTTACAGCTGATAAATGAATTTCTATTGGTGCACATTGAAATCTAACACATAAACACACACTAAACAAAATATCAGGTCTCGATGCTTTCAAGTACAATAAAGAACCTATAAGACTTCTAGGAGTTTCTCACTTACCTTCTGTCCATTAGAGTTTGAGTCTAACCTTGTTTAAGTACTCATTGGTGTTGTAACCTTCTTGCAGTTTTCATATCCAAACTTCTTCAGTATTTGTTTTGTGTATTTTTCTTGATGGACAAAAATTCCTTCTCTTGTTTGTTTTATTTGAAGTCTCAAAAAGAATGTTAATTCTCCCATCATTGACATTTCGAATTCTGCCTGCATAGTCTTAGCAAATTCTTGACACAATAATTCTTTAGTAAATCCAAAAATAATATCATCCACATATATTTACACAATCAATATATCATTATCAAGTGTTTTTAGAAATAAAGTGGTATCAATTTTTCCTCTATGAAAACCTTTAGAGATTAAAAACATACTTAACCTTTCATACCAAGCTCTTGGGGCTTGTTTTAAACCATATAAAGCTTTATTTAGTTTAAAAACATAATCAGATTTGAAAGGATCTTCAAAACCAGGTGGTTGTTCTACATAGACTTCTTCTTTTATAAAACCATTTAAAAAGGCACTTTTTTCATCCATTTGGAAAACTTTAAAATCCTTAAAAGATGCATAAGCAAGCATTAATCTTATTGCTTCTAGTCTTGCAACAAGTACATATGTTTCATCAAAATATATTCCTTCCTCTTGTGAATAACCTTTGGCAACTAATCTTGCTTTATTTCTTATAATTTTACCATCTTCATCTAACTTATTTTTAAATATCCATTTAGTTCCAATTATAGATTTCTCTGTAGGTCTAGGAACTAATCTCCATACATTATTTCTTTGAAATTGTTGTAATTCTTCTTGCATAGAGATAATCCAATTGTTATCATTTAAAGCTTCTTCTATATTACTAGGTTCAATTTCAGATAACAATACAAAATGATTTTCAAAATTTTGAAAACTCGCTCTTGTTTTAACACCAGAATTAACATTACCGATTATTTGATTAGAAGGATATGCAGTTTTGTATCTCCAAGATCTAGAAGTTTCTGGTTCTTTTATTATAACTCCTGAAGTACCTTCTGTATTTGCCTCCGAAACAGGTTCTGAATGACCAGTTTCTTGAATGTTAACAGCAGATGCTTCTGACTTTGGTTCTGTATCAGCTTCTATTTTAGAATCTTTTTCTTCATCTGAATCAATATCCTTTAGATCTTCATGAAATTTAACATTTATAGACTTTTCAATAGTTTTTGATGATTTATTAAAAACACGATAAGCACGACTATTTGGTGAGTAACCTAAAAATATAGCTTCTTCAGATCTTTCATCAAATTTACCAAGATTAAGAACATTCTTTTTCACAAAACATTTAGATCAAAAAATATGAAAGTATGAGACGTTAGGTTTCTTACCTCGAAACAACTCATAAGTAGTCTTTGATGTCATTGGTCAAATAAGAACTCTATTGATGATATAGCAAGCTATAGAAACTGCTTCTACCCAAAAATACTCAGCAATACCATTTTCATTTAACATAGATCTAGTCATTTCTTGCAAAGTTCTATTCTTGCGTTCTACTACTCCATTTTGTTGAGGTGTATATAGAGCCGAAAAATTATGAGATATACCATGTTCTTCATAAAAATTTAAAAAATTTGTATTTTGAAATTTTGTTCCATGATCAGTTCGAAGACTTATTATGGATACTCCTTTTTCATTTTGTATTTGTCTTGCGAATTTCTGAAAAGAACCGAATGTATCCTTTTTGTGTCACAAGAATCTAACCCAAGTGTATCTTGAACAATCATCAACAATAACAAGTCCATATTTACTTCCACCTAAGCTCAATATTCGAGTAGATCCAAAAAGATCTAGATGCAATAATTCAAGTGGTCTATTAGTTGAAATTACATTATTACTTTTATGAGAAATAGAAATTGTTTTATTCTTTAAACAACTATCACATTTTATTTCTTATTTGATATTTATTCTAGGCAATCCTTTAATAATATTTTTCTTAGATAATTTTTCTAAATGATTAAAGTTAACATGTCCTAGTCTTTTATGCCAAGTAAATGCATGATCATTTAAAGATAGTAAACAACAATCATTATCAATTTCAATTGGTTTTATGAGATAGATATTTCTTTTCCTAATTCCTTCAAATAATCTTTCATCATTTTTATTAAATGCATAGCACTTGTCTTGTTCAAAAATCAT
Organism: Laguncularia racemosa; assembly: GCA_037954665.1. NCBI lineage: Eukaryota > Viridiplantae > Streptophyta > Magnoliopsida > Myrtales > Combretaceae > Laguncularia > Laguncularia racemosa. The sequence continues at coordinate 3,401,049 of JBBMOL010000077.1, read as the reverse complement.
TTTATATCCTTTATCACATAACTGACTAATACTAAGTAAATTATGTTTTAATCCTTGCACAAGATATACGTTCTCAATGAAGAAGGTAGGCATACCAATTGTTCCAATTGCAATTATTTTACCTCTACTATTATCTCCAAACTTTACATATCCTCTTTCTTTCCAAATTATGCTATTGAACAATGAAGCATCTCCAGTCATATGTCTAGAACATCCACTATCCAAATACTATGTTCTTCTTATTTTAGCTTCATGTTCCTGCATAAATAGAAAAGATTAAGTCCTTTTAGGAACCCAAACCAATTTGGGCCCTTTGAAAGATAAGCTCATTTGATTACTTTGATTTTCTTGTTGGCTACTGAGCTTGTTTCTTTTATAATAACAGAATTTTTCTATGTAGCCTAATTTATTACAGAAAAAACATGCATAAGAATTGTCATTCCTATACCTGTTGTTTACCTGTCTCTTGTAGTTCTAATTTGTATAACTTCTGTTATACCTTCTGGGATTGCTTCTGTAGTACTCATTGTATGAATACTTCTTATTAGTGTAACTTCTGTAATAGTCACTGGTATTTCTTTTCTTAACATAATTTGCATTCGATAGATACCTTTTGACATTAGATTCATGACTCATAACTTGTTTAGCCTTGACAAAAACTGTATTTTGGTTTAACTTAGAACTCGAACCTTGCTCATATCCTAATCCATATCTTTCATTTGAAATTCTTTGAGACGAGATTAACATGTTTAGCTTCTTATCACTCTCATCAAATTTCTTGAAAGTAGTTTTCAACGAGTTAGATAAATCTTCAATTCTTTCCTTCAGATTATTTGTTTCTTCTTTAAGCAGATGATTTTCTTTTCTTAATCTTCCAAGACTAACATGTATAGATTTGTTTTCTTGTTTTAGGGTATCATTTTCATTGGCAATTACTGAAATTGTTTGTTTTAATACTTCTTTTTCATCCTGAAGATCTTTTATTTCATTTTCATATTTAGCCAATTTTGTATCAGCCCTTTTTAATGTCTTTAGTAATTTACTTATTTCTGTTAGCATATCAGTATCATTCACATCATCATCATCAGATTCAAAGTATACCTCGGAATTAGCCATTAAACAGAGATTTGCTTCATCCTCTTCTTCCGATTCTTCTAAACTTGAGTTTGCGTCCTCTAAGTTATCTCATGTAGCTAGCATTGCACGACCTTTCTTCTTGTAATTATCTATTTTCTTGATTAGTGTTGGACATTCATATTTGATATGTCCTGGCTTTTTGCATTCATAGCATTGAATTTCCCTTTTTTCTTTCTTCTTTTTTTTCTCCTTGTAGACTTTTCCTGCATCATTATTCTTCTATTCAATACTCTTTTTAAATGTACTAAATTTCTTACCTCTTTGTTTCTTGAATAGCCTGTTAAGTCTCTGTGCTAGAAGATTAATATCTTCTTCTTTCTCATCATTGTTGTCTTCTGTTTCTGTTTCATTTTTCATTATTTCCTTAACTTTAAATGCAATTCCTTTGGTGCTGCTTTCTGCTCCTTGTGTAGTTTTTATGTGAGACTCATATGCCATGAGCTTTTCTCTTAACTGACTGAGAGTTAGACCGTTGAGATCTTGAGCTTCTTCTATGGCTGTTTTCTTTGCATCCCAAGATGGTGGTAATATCCTCAATATTTTCCTTACAAGATCAGGATCTGGAAGTTTCTTTCCAAGTGATGCAAGCTCATTTGTAATTGCTGTAAACCTGTTAAAAACATCTTTCACAGTTTTATTAGATTTAAACTTAAATAATTCATACTGTTGAATTAAAGCATTTATCTTTGTTTCTTTGATGGTATTGGTTCCTTCATATGTCTCGGATAAAATATCCCAGATTTCCTTTACATTTGCACAAGATGATAATAAGTAGAACTCTGATTGAGCAATGGCAGTTAGTAACAGATTTTTTGCTTTATTGTTCTTCTCTATGATCTTCTCCGAATATGTCAAAGTTGAATTTCCATTCAAAGTGATCACATTGTCTCCCATTGAAATGACCTGCCATGAATCATAATCATTAGCTTTAATATAGGTTTCCATGCGCATCTTCCAATATGAGAAGTTTGAGCCGTCAAAGTAAGGTGCTCGGTTGATTGCAACATTGTTTTCCGTCATTTTCAGATCACTCAAAATAAATGAGTCCTGCTCTGATACCAATTGTTGGTCCCAAATATATTAATCAAGAGGGGGGTGAATTGATTACTAACTTAAAATTTCAAATTTTAACAATTTTATCAAAAATCTCTTGATAAAAGAATGTGAACAATAACGAATGAAAACAATAACATGCAACAATTAAAAGAGTAGAGAAGAGAAAGTGCTCAGAGATTTATAGAGGTTCCGCCTCGAGCGTTAGTCTTCTCTTCCAACTTCAACTCGAGGTCTCGGTTGTCTTTACCGGTTATGTTTCATTATATCAAAGGATAAACAGTATACAAAACAATCCTCTTCAAGGTTAAGTCTCACTATTGAGTCTCTCTAGCTTCTTCACTAAGCTAATCACTCAAACTACAGTGATGAAACTACTCTCAATTCCTCACACACAAAGTGAAACAACAAAATATTAAGTCTTCTTTTCAATAAAAGTAAGGACTTTTTTTTTTGCACAACAAAAGATAATTGTAAAAAAGCTCAGATGTGTTCGCTTGCGGTTCTCTTCCTTTTTTTTTCGTCTTCTTCTTCCTTTGATATATATAAGCTTCCTTATTGAGAAACTCTCGGATGATAACGATTGTGTTTCCTATTTTGAAATTCAAAAAGATTTGTTCAACAAAAATATCTTTGATGCTTCGGAGTCTCTTAGATTTTTGAGGTAATCTTCTGATAGATAAGTATCAAACATTTTTCCCTTGATCTCCTCCGGATAAAAATGAATTGAAGTAATCTTTTTTAAAGATAAAAATCGTTTTTGACGTAATCTTGTTTTAAAGATAAGATCTAATTTTGACGTGATCCTTGTATAAAAAATCGTATATAAAAAAAATGTATAAAAAATCATCCCCATGATATAAAATCCAACTTAAGTGAAACACATCAAGTATATTACCTAAATATACTTGACACATGAAGCTGGGTTTTGATTCCTTTAAAAACATTTTTTACTAAGCTTAAAAAAACTTTATGACAGAAAAAAAAAATTCGTGACAGACATGAAGGTTCTGAAAAAGCTTCTGATAAAAAAACTGTCTTCTATCATTTTTCCACAAAGGTTATGAAAATGCTTCTGATAAAAAAACTGTCTTCTATCCTTTTTTCATAAAGGTTCTGAAAATGCTTCTAATCGATTAATAAGAAAAATATCGACATATTTCGAAACTTCTGAAACACCTTTTGATTAAACATAAATATTCAAAATATGTTAAACCTTTTTTGTTATCATCAAAACTAAATTAGAACCAAATTAGAGAACTTAACAACTTTTACTAAAACAAATAGTAATTTATAGATCCTAAATCCCAAATTCATGATCCACAATAAAACAAGGCTTGAACGATATTACCATTGGATAGATCTCAACAACATAAAGTGTATTTATGTGCACATCTTCCACAATTTAACAACATAACTACCAAACCTTCTATAAAAAAATTAATATAGATCTTAAACAACAAATCAATCAAATATGTGAACAATGCTAACTCACTTTAGATCGTCTCGTAAACAACATAAAGAGATGATCTCAACAACTTAAAAGTGTATCATGTGCACATCTTCCAAAATTCAACACCATAACTACCAAACCTTCTATTAAAAAAAATTAATATAGATCCTAAACAACAAAACAATCAAATATGAGAACAATGCCTACTCGCTTTAGATCATCTCTTATATCAACAAAAAGATTCTTATTCTAAATTGCTCTTAACACATGTCTTAAACCAATAATTTCTTATATTCAATCTTAAGACTAGATAAACCATTATATATGATGATAAAAGGGGGAAAAAATAAAAATGAGATCCTACAAGGTGAAAAACTTGGTTGATGAAAGTCCCTTTTGATAAATGGGAACTTAGATATGGAAAAAGATGAGAGGTCAGGGATAAGTTAATCTTTGGCCAACATTTTTGCTTGCGCTAATTTTTTAATAGGTAATGATGGTTTAGAAGAAGTAAAGGAAGAAGAAGATAGAGTAGAAATTGGAGAGGAAGAAACAAGTAATGATGGTTTAGAAAATTAAATTGTTTATTGTGAGTTGGTAGGAAAAGAATGAGGAGTTTTAGAAAAAGGATGAATGACAAAATAATTTAGCTTCATACATCTTTGCAAGCTAAATGGCATGTGCAAGTTATCAAGTAGATATATAGCAACCAAGTAAAAAGTTATCAGGTAAACCCATAATCTTATTTGACAATGTCTCAAATTCATATTGATAATCTGCTATGGACTTAGTTTACATGAGTTTTGAAAACAAATACCTTGAATATCTTCATATTTTGTTCCATCCACTAGAACTATTAAAGGGCTTCATCTTCCATAGGAAAAGATGAAATATTGAGTCGCTTTTCCCTATAATATTATGAAAATTGAAAAACTTCTCCATCTTGAAAATCCAAGCTAAAGGATGTTCACCACAAAATTTAAGAATTTCTAACTTGATACATTTCAACCAAGTATTAGCCACAATAGAAGGTGATGAACAAGTAATATTAGAATTGTGATTATCATGATGATTTGAAGACTCATTCTAATTATTGTGGACTACATCAATTTTCTCTTGAATAGTATGTATAGCAATAGATGATGAACTAATCGATTCTTGCACTTGTTGGTTTGCTTTCATGGATTCTTGCATTTGTACTTGCATAGACTTCATAAAATCCACCAATGAATACACTAAAGATTGAAGCTTGTCCTATTTAGTTGCTTACATGGTTGCATGACTACCAATGGTTATGTAGTTGAGAACACCAATGTTAGGCTTGTGATATGACCCAAGCCCAAAGCCCACTTTCACAATAACAAAACCCTCTCTTAATTCATTTACTCTCTTGGTTTGTATCATATGAAAATAGGTACAAAACCCTAACCCTAACTCATAAGGTAACAAAGGATTAATTATCATTTTATTATGTAATTCACAAGGTAACAAAGGAATGAGAAGTAGATTTCGAGCTCACTACACTCTTATATAGCACATAGTTTCTCATAAAATTGGCTTGTTAGCCTGCTTTAGGCTCTGATCTTATTCTACATCAAAATAAAAAGGAAAGCTTAGGTTTTCCTTTGCCTTTAGGTAATTTTCTAAGGCATTTTAGTATTCATACACAAAAACTCTAAAAGAGCAATATATGTTGGTAGGTATACAAGTTTGCATATGCAATAATAAAAACTATAAAACCCATAAGGATTAAATACTAAGTACTAGTTATATCAACTCTAATTTTAGCTAGGCAATTGCTTTATGGTTTTTTAAAAATTAATAAAACTAAACTAACGAATACTAATTATACTAATAATCCACATGATAAAATATTAATAAACTAAATATGTAGGATATCGATTAAGCTATCATTTAAAAAATTTACATATGTTTCTAACATATATCAAGATTAACTATTTAAATTTTAATTAAATTCATAAGAATCTCCTTCCTTGTGAGTTGTGATAATCATAGTAATGACATTAGTATCCTTTCAAGTTGCCAAATTCTTTTTTTTTTTTTTTTTTTTCAGCTAGTAAGTAGATTCCTCTCACAAATCTAAATAACCTAATTAATCTTAATTAACCTATAGATGTCTATGCTAAGATAACTAATTTTAATTACATTATGTACATGAATCCTATATTTAAATTAATAGCATGTTTCCATGTCATAATTAAATTGAATTTACTCCAACTTCATAGAAACCATCCAATCCTTTCAAGTTTTTAAGATTTTAATTTATAAATGTGTGGGAGTAAGTAATGTCCTTGAAAGTCAATCACATGCTTGCTACATGACTATTCTACCTCAAATGACCTTGGAGAGGCCTTTAATCAACAACATGGAGGAATATAATTAAAAGAGCTATGGGAGGAGGACTAAACAATCTCATAAGTTAGCTAATGCTTGTGACAAGTAAAGGATTTTAAAGTATTGACTTCATTGTTATCGAGAGCAAAGTTAGGCATTCTTCATCTAATCAGGTATTTGATTATTGAGAGTAAAATTTTAACATTACAATTGTGTTCGTGGGATTTTTTGAATTCTCTGCAAGCGAGGAGGAGGCATTTATTTATAGATTTTTGGAGCTTAATATCATCCATCAAATGACTCTAATTATCCACCAACAAGATAAGCTCTCATGACATCCGTTGGATAGTTCTAACAAGTGATGGACAAGATGTAGATTCTTTTTATAGCAGATTCTTCTTCTTTGGCTTCTTATAATTCAAGCCCATGAATGAGCCTAATGATTGCATAAGCTTGCTAAAAGAGGCTGAAAGTGGTTGATTAGTTTGACGACCCTTAGTCTAAGCTTACCAATTTAGATCTCTTTAAAATCTCATTTTGTAAATGGGCTTGATTTTGTGGGCCTACTCTAGCCTAAGGAATTAGTCCTTGTTTATTATTGGACAAGTCTAAACCAAATTATGCCTCTATAATAAATATCTTATGGGATTGATAACATGTATAAAAATCATGAAAATTGAATAATAAAAACATTCAAATATTTAACACATAACATATAAAAGACTCATGATAAAATAATTCTATCAAACCATACCTAATATTACAAAATTAGTTTAGTTCATAAAAAATAAAAATACAACATATAAAAAAAGGTAATATCAATATAAATTTATGAATGAAAGAAATAAAGACACTTATGATGATGCAACTTAAGTCTCAATTAGTATTACAATCTGCATTCCCTGAGTACATGGTAGTTAAATTCACGATTTTACCTAAAACTATGAGGTATAGAATGAGAAAATTTGTATAAAACTAGTAGATTCGCAAAATTATAGGATTGTTACTTAGAGAAATTTTCAACTTCCGTTACTACTGTTACTTAGAGAAATTTTCTGACGCGCACGTTGAGTGGGTCTTCATTGCTGCTGTGCCGCGCTTGGGAGTTGGGCTTTGGCCGGACCTGACATCAATTGCAGAAACGTGAAGAACTTCACGATATGACTTTGTAATGGGCCAGACGTAATCATCATAGCCTTGGAGCTGTTTGATGAATGTTTGTTTGTGGCACGGCTTGGGAAATATTTAATCTCCTTAAGCTTGTCATGTAATACCACCACTATTTAGATAGGAGTGCATGAAATCTAAAATTAAATATCATATTTTATCAATCTTAATCTTATAAATAAGTTAATACACAAGAGATAGTATGGATTTTAAAATAAACAAAAGACTCATATAAGGTCTTCCGCCCTAAATTTAAGACTACCGAAAATTTCCTTCAATTAATACCAATTTTAGATATGTTGTCCCAAAAATTAGAAAAAAAAAAAACCTACATAAAATTAATTAGATTTCACAAATAAAATAATTTTTTCAATATAACTCTCATAAACTATGTTAATGTTTATGAGATTAACCCTTCGACATTCAACGTACACCATGAGGGGATATATTGCTTTAACATATTTTTTAAAACTCTAATGAGCAAAGAGTGTGGTAAAAGTTGTATTCGGAAAGTTACACAAATTGTATTTATATGTCGCTGTTTATCTAAAGTATTAATATAAAAATAAAAAAAAAAGACACGAAGAAAGAATTTGGATAAGAACTTAATGCTTGGTGGACAAAAGAAAATATTAGAGTTTTAATAATACTCATCGGAAAAAAAAAAAAAAAGAGTAACCTTCAAGAATGAAGAAATACGTTATATTAATAGGTAGTAATATTAAGAAAGCTATACACTTTACGGATGAAAATCAATTTAAGTAATAAAATAATATAATAACCATGAAAGTAATATGAAACGTTATAATTAAAATAATAAGAATATTAATACAAAAAAAGAAGATGACTGACCCATGAAAGACAATTTATGGCTGTTGATATGCATTCACCGATGATGGACCACTATGTCAAAGGTAGCAGCATATGAAAGGACCTCAATAAATTATATTAATGGAATATTAATGACAAAACTAGTGTATATACTCCTCACACACAAAAAAAAAATAAAATAAAATTGGCATACCATTGTAAACCAACGTTGCTTGGCCAACTGGCAGAGTCTCGTGGCCAACATCATCGTATGCAGCCACCACTAACCAAAATTATAAGTACACATCCAACACCATATTTATAAAGTTAATTTTTCATGTAGATTACTAAACTGTTTTCAAAATGTGTAGGAAGCTGAAGAAAAACGATCCAATACGCGTTTGAGTAAGGCATAGGAATTTCCAAATGAGCTCCTGCAAATTCAAACGATTTACAAAACCTATTTATAGCTTTAATATGACAATTATGAAGACAATTTTCTTTCTTTCTTTCTTTCTTTCTTTTTAAATCACAACTTTGAATTTTTCAGTTTTACTTTTTAGTATTGTCTTATCGTGCCATGATTCCTAAAGAGACTAATGAATCCCTATTTTTCATCTATCAATATACTTAGCTTGATTTTTATTCTAAAAGTTTCAATTATATTTATTAATTTATGAAACATATATGATGTGGGGTAAATAATAATTTTAATCTACAAAATTATACTTATTATGCACAAAACATGAACTTAAAAACACAATCATAGTACGTATATTCCATTTTTAACCCTTGATAGAAGAAAAAAAAAAATCAAATCTCTATATCAATAATCCTAAATAATAAGGTAATTTATTTTCTTTCAATACGAAATAAGATATTGAATAGTTATATTGAGTAGATTATTTTGGTCTATAGGTGATTATACAAATTTGAAAGGGCTACCAAAAGGATATTTTGATGAGTAGGTGTGGATCAGTGAGTACCCAATGACTTATTATTATTACTTCTTGTTGTGCTATAATGCTGAATTGATGTGTTTTATGATTTTTCTTTTGTTTATATTTTATGGTCATCTTTAATTGGAAAAATACTTCAAGATGGCTAAAAATCAACATTTTTCATGCATTGCACTATTGCATAGACTAATGGCCGCTTAACTCTCTTTGATAATTATGGTAGGGGTAGGTATAGCCTATGCTTGCTTCTTTTTGGGGTAGTAGATTGACTCTAAGAATGTCACGTTAAGATTGAAATTGTCAACTCAAAGTGGAGACCTAAGCATTGGATGGCTATCTTGAACCCAAGTTAAGGAGGGGCTTATATCCTTAACTTCACATCGGTTACCGGAAGACTGATGTGTGATGATTACTTCATATTGTTTGATTCATGCATGGCATACTAATGATTGCTAACCTTGTTGTGTTTAGGGTATTTATAATAATGAGGGATAAATTTCATGGGTTAATAGGACTTATAGTTTAGAGTTTTCATGCGTAAGAAGAAGGAAAAGCAAAAAGATGCTGAGATGAGAACGAGGAGGAAAAACATAGGGTGATTTCTCAAATGGAAAATAGGTTTTGTTGAAATCATCTTTTGTAGGCATTTAGGGTTATTATGTACTATGATAGGCTATATTTACTAGGCTTCAGCTACTCCTTCATAATGGATGTGCACTTTATTTAGATATTAAAATACGAGGTGTATAATATTCAGAAGCCTTATGTATCCTTGGTATACATGGTGGTTATCATGATTTGACTAGCCCACCTTCAAGATGTGACATGTCTTCTAAGTGCTTGGATTAACTTTTGATCCTCATAGCTTAAAGATGTTGGACCTATTGGAAGTAGGCTGAAGCTTAGACTTTGGCTTGTGAAATAGTAGGCATGAATATAGGTTGGACATAAGGCTTAAGTTTTGTATTATTTGTGCATTTTTCATGTGTAGAGGGTCAAATTTGCATTGTGCTAAGTCCACTATTAACCAACTATCAATTTATATTCGCTTAAGCTTAACTCTTTAGGCTAAGTGACATGACCTAAGCAGTCTAATCTATACTTAGGATCATTTAAGAATATTTGACTTGGTGAGCTTGAAATGAGGATCATTGGATTGGCCCGTTTGCTCTAAACCTCTCATAGGAAGGCCTACACAGTTACCAAGGTAGGTTATTTGCCTTAGTTCCATTGTAAGGAAAAAGATTCAATGGCATTAATACACTAAGTATTTAAATGAATGGCATGCAAGTACTAATTATATTTAAATACATGATGATAATAATATGTAATTTTTAAAAAGCTATAAATTATATTTTTATGTGTTAGAATTTTATTGTTACTTACATGTCACTAATTCACCCACATGGTGTATTGGTACCATTGAACCTTTTCTCAATTGCAAACTAATTAGGATAACTTTAAATGAGTAATCTTAATCTCGTTTATCAATTAGTAACATGATTTGATAGATGTCATTTGGCCAAAAAATCTATAAATACCCAACCATGCTTCCTCATTAGGGAACTTTAGAAGCTTTAAGGATCAGAGAAACAATGCAATCTTGTGAACCTCTACTCTTAAAGATCAAAACTTGGTTTAAGTAAAGAACAAGTCAATACTCGATTAAGAATAGTGAAGTTGATGCTCAATAGCTCCCTTACTTATCTTAAGTGTGTTTGAGCCATTGAGACTACTTGTTCCCCTCTTAACTACTTCCTCCTAAGTCCTCTCTTAAGCACTATTTACTTGTCAGTCTTCTAAAGTCACGTGTAGTTTGAGGCTTACGCTATATATACGTGATAGCGTTATACAAAACTCCTCCTCTACAATTTTGGTGATTTCATTAGGGAAGAGAGAGCCAATGATTTAGTGATGGCACCACTAAGAAAAGAGGAATAATGGGACATCTAATAGGACTAAGAGACTAATATCAAGCCTATTAGATAAGACTTACCCCCACTGCTTGGGAATGCAAACCATAACATTCTAGTGCATGAAAATCCCCTAGATTATATGCATACGATGTGTACTATGTAGGAGGCTACAAAGACTTTGAACCAATTTATGGCTATGTTCATTCAATTGGCAATAAGGATGGCTATTACTATTGCCACTATTACACAACAAGCTAGGGCTCTACAAAACCTTACTATCATTGCGCAACAAAGCGTTGCCCCTTTAGTTCAACCTATCACTCCTCCCACTACTTTAGAGGATACCCCACAAGGAGGAGGTGGGATCCCTTAACCAACAATTGTAACTAAACACCATTTGCCACCTAAAGCAAACAATGCAAGAGTTCACCTTAGTGGTTCTTCATCCTCTTAACTTGCTCTTTGCACTACACTTAGTAGATTTACAAGACACCCAAACCTTGCTCCTACCATGCCAGTTAAAACCATGGCACCTGCCCTAAGGTTAGCTTTTACACTAGGATCTCCCTTGATCATGAAGAAAGACTTAAAAAAGTATATAAGGGAAATATAGGCTAAGCCACATGCCGCAGTGTTAGATCTTCAGCTCCCAATAATCAAAGCATAGCCACAAAGCCATATCCTAAGGACTATGTGAGTTTGAATTTATTAAGTTTAATGGCAAGTAAGGAAGTGCCAACAAGCATCTTTTGAAGTTTACCAAACTTTAGATGTCTACAACTTAGATGATGACCTAAAATTAAAAGAATTCTCCAAATCGCTTACCAACAAGGTGTACACTTGGTACGTTAACCTTCCTCTTAAGTCAGTAGACTCATGGGGAATTATGTGTAAGATGTTCCTAGAGAAGTTTTTCTTCACATATGAAAGGGTTACACTAACTCATATGGCATGAAACATGCAAAAGCTAAGGAAAGAGCTTATGGAGTATATCGAGCACTTCAAGGAGTGTTCCTTGATATTTAGGACAAATGCAATGAGAAGGAACTGGAGAAGATATGCATCCAATGGATGTTCACCGAATATGCTATCTACCTAGAAAATCTTGGCATGTGTACTTTCGCAATGCTAATAGAGAAAGCACAAAGAACGAAAAACTTCATATGTGGCAACAACAAGTAGATGGGAGATACAATAAGTGATCTACATTCATGAGTGTCACTTAAGATAAGAGCTCCAAAAATAATAAGAAACCTAGGAATGTCTGGTTGAAGAGCTCTACGAAAGCACCCCCATTTCCATGAACGATAAGCAAGATACATGTTGTACTTAATCGTTGGTTGCAAGACGAGAACATCAAGTAAATAATCCAAAAGTTATCAATAGTAATAATAATAATAATAGAATTAATTGAATTAATTTTTTCCAACATTATCCATGTGTTATTTAAAACCAGTTTACTAAAATCGCCCTAAGAAAAATAGCTTAATAAGGGTATTTTAGTAAAATGTTATCAAACGGGACATGCTAATTACTAATCTACCCTTACATAAGCTAGTTAGTTTGCTTATTAGAATATTCTAAATAGGGGTAGATAGGTAAATTAGCTAGTAATTAAAAACTGAGGTAGGTTAAGTAGAGCATATAATCTAAGGAGGACCTTAGAGAGAGAATAAGTGTAATTTGGAAAATAAAAAAAGGTAAAAATCCTCTATCTCTTCCTAGCTAATGCAATGAGCTTCAAATGCACTTTTAAATGGGTTTTTCCAATTTTGTAAGGTGAATCAAGTGAAGATCATGCTCAATAGGAAGTTTAAGAAGAGATCTCAACACCATAAGTAAGTTTAATTGATCTTTAGTGTTTAAGTTAGATCTTTAAATTTAGTAAGTTTAGAGATCTAAAGTAATTAAGTCTTCTTGAATAATTGGGAATTGTAATAAGATCAAGATGGAATCCTAGACTTTGCATGTAGCATTATGGAGGTAAGAGATTCAATTTGATTAAAGTAGTGATTTTAAGCTTGATTTTGAGATATATTGTATAATTTGAGCCAATGTATAGATTTTATCAAGTAACTAGGTGTTGATTCTTTGGTTACAAAATTTAATATTATTTCAGAAGTAATGTGGGTTTTAACAAGTTTTTAGAGGAGTTTAAAGGTTAATTTGTAAATCTATGTTATACGCTGGTAATGCTATAGAAAATGATTTTATAAGTGAAATATAGTACTTAGTATACCTAACTAACTAATGTACTAGATTATGTGCAATAATAAAACTGGTGAGAATCTACCAAGTCAATCTTTCAAGTAAGAAATGAAGCAATAAATAAATACCGGATTATGCTTATTACTTTAGTCTAGGCTAGCTAATAACAAGTTTTTGCAATTATGAAAATAAAGCAAACTACACTAATCAACGAGAAGCCACTAATCATAAAAGTGTGAGTTTAGTGTATCGCATCCTCTATTTTCCATTACAATGGATGTAACATGGTCAAATTAAGTAGTGTTTAGATGGATTTTGGCCAAACTCACTAGAAATCATCCCCTGGTCAAGGGTTATGACATTCTCTCTATAGCAAATTCCTTAATCAAAGGTGAAAATCCCATAAGATCTAGTAAACATTTAATTGCTATCACTAATCAAATGCTCTAGTTAGAAATATGGGTTAAACTTAGTTAAGTTAAATATAATTCTAACCACATAAAGTATGTAAGTTCAAATGATTTTGGCTAAATCTAATGTCACTTGCAATTTAAAAACACTCTAATTACTCTAATGAATATCTAACACCGGTCAAGGCTATCAAATACTCTCATTTGCAACAACCCAAGGGTCATTCGTGATTTAAACAAATTTACAAGAGCAAATAAACCAAAATTCCATTTAAAGACATATGCATTTTATAAAAATACATTAGTTATGCATTTTCATTCATCAACAATACATTAAATCCTCTTAAAGCTACTTAGTTGCACATATTAAGCATTACACAAACAACAATAAACAAATATCTACTTAGCCACACACATTAAACATTACACAAACAGTAATAAATATAAATTTCACTAAAAAATCATTAAATAAAAGTTCAGAGATAACCAAGTTTGTAGATGATAAGAACAATGAGAAAATGTCCAAGAACTTGAATCCAAACATGTTCCCACACCTCAAAATTGTAAGAAAACACTAAGACTATACCAAACTAACCCTAATCTATTCTAAACCCTATCAAAATTATGGAGAAAATCGGTAAAAACCTAAACTAAAGTGGTTTTCTCTTTTCCTTTGTTTTCTACAACTTTTGTAATCTAGTCATATTAACTAGTTGACAACATGCCTATCGATCAGTTAATAGACATGTGTCAACTTCCACTTGCTCTTTCATAAGTAAAATGGTGCATTTTTTCTTAAAACCCTAACTGAGGTTTTAGCTATTGACTAAACGGTAGGATACAAACTCATCTTGGTGAGAATTACCAATTCTTCCATCCTTACTCACGATTGATCAATGGAGGAGATGTTAATGCTTGATGCTCCAAGGCCTACCAACCAAGTAGTAGGTTTACTACTGACTGGTTATTAGTGCTAAAGTCTTGACTCCTTTATTCTATCTCCTCTATATCTATTGATGGGGTCTACCATTCAAAGGGTAACCCCTTTGCATCAACACATAGCAAAATATTCTTGTATATGTGTGATCTTTTACTATCTTTTGTTCTTTAAATTATTTGTTAATGTTGAAAAATAATTTAATACTTTTTATTAAGTTTTCCTTTCTTTTCCCCTAAAGAATGTAAAAACATTAAAATGGCTTATGTGAGCTATCATATACAATATTTTTGTATGCATATAAATGGTGAATGCTAAGCTCATCCATGATAATTGGATGATGTGAATAGGTATTGGAAAGACAATGGTAATTTATGGATTTTATTTTCTCTTTTTTCATCATTAAAGATGACATTAATTTAAGCTATCTATCAAACAATGGACATGCTTTATGCCAAATCACAAGGAGTTTCTACTATGTTTTGATTTGATATTAAATGGTCATGGTGAAAAAAAAAAAAAAATGACCCATGGTCCTTGTATTGCTTTAAATACAAAGAAATCACTTGGCAATTGTGGGAGTAGAAAAGTGCTCATTGGTATAATGATGATAGTGTTTTATTGTCTGGGGTCTAATGCATATTTTAGAAAATATATACCAATCATTGATTAAAATGGGTTTAATTGTGATGGGTTTGAATTTTCTAATTAAGTGAGACATTTTTCCTAAATGGTCAATTTTGATTACTACAAATGTTTAATTTGACACTTTTTATGATAATTCAACTTAAACAAATAAGGATCATTTAGCATATATACTAGGTGGAATTTGACTTCAAAGATGTAATTATATCCCTAAACTTATAGCTTTGATGAAAATATATGATGTATAGATAGTATGCGATAAAAGTAAGACTCTAGAATATACATGTTTTAAAATTTTAGGCATTAAAATGTTTCCATTCTTTGGCTTATTCATCTTAAACTTATATATCATGTTGGTGTGCTACTATTGTTTGTTGAAGTGAAGACATGTAACACTACGATTCCATGAGTTGGAGAAATTTATTTTTCATTGGACGTTTGATGATTTTATTACTAGGTTATGTGTATAACAATAGAGATTTCAAATATTCATTTTGAGATATATATATATATATAAGTATTAAAAAAAAAGACATGCACACACACATTAAATGTATAAATAGGTTAGAATACATATAGTGGGTAGCCTATATTACCCACTAAAATGAATAGACAAGTTAAACAAAATGGGTTAACCTATTTAAATCACCGAAATGTATAAATGGGTTAAATGAGCTAAGTTAGTAGACTATCTCATTTAACTCATAGGCTAAAGCAGGCTAAGCCAGGCTCGGTTAGCTTGCTTAGCCCACTTGCATAACTCTATTTATAAGCTTTTAGGCTTATTTAGGTCCAGGTCTAACCCCATTTCCAAAAGCTTGTGTCCATCCATAAGAAAAGAAGAGTGAATGCTAGTCATTAGATCATCAAGAGTGATCCGATGATTGTTAACAACAATGGATTTTACTTATCCTTCTCAAAATGAATCAACGGTCAAGATTAGCCTTTGAAATCTATAAATAGGAGTTGAACCTTCTCATTTGCACACATTTTTTCATATTTCTAAGTTGAGAGCAACATAAAAGTTCAGTTAAAATGCCTCTATGAAAGATCAAAGAAGTTACTTTGCGAAGAATGAATTTAAAACATTTGACTCTACTGCATTTGATTTACTATCACATGGATGCTTATGAGACATTAAGTTTAGTCGTTCCTCCTCCATGTCTCTTTCCATCACATTTATACACGTGTTATCATCTCAAGGTTTCTCTAAGGTTGATTGGTATACCTACAACATGTAGTCAACCAACTATTGCACCCTAACCTTTTAGTGACTTCATTGGGGAATGAGAATACTAAAGCAAGTGTGGCATTTGTTAATAGTAGGAATGAGAAGAGACCACTTACATTGAAGAGATTAACCTTAAAGTAACTGAGTAAGTTCAAGTCATGGAGGAAAATCCCATGCTTATAGCCCCACAATAGGCATCTACTATTAATACCTTGTTGATGATCTACACAATGCAGGAGAAATCCCGTGTTCTCACATAATTCATGAATGTCCTCATGCAGTTCCTACCTAAAATAGCAACTAACTCTACCTCTATGATAAGTGTGTAAAACTACACACTTATCTTACCTAATTCTTCACTAATTATATGTGATTTGAGTAGAAGTGAATAAAATGCACCTGATTAGTCTTAAAATCACATTTAACTAATCAATATAAGAAACATGAGTTTTAGATCAAAATTAGCAATTCATGAATGTCCTCACGCAATTCCTACCTAGTATAGTAGCTACATCTACCTCTGTGATAAGTGTATAAAACTACACACTTATCTTACCTAATTCTTCACCAATTATATGTGACGTGAGTAGAAAATGAGACAAAATGCACTTGATTAGTCTTAAAATCACATATAATTGATCAATACAACAAACATGAATTTTAGATCAAAAGTAGCACAAATACTTAGTGCTTTTAACAAAAACACTTAGTTCCTTTACTTCATTATGCAAGTTCAAGGGCTACATTTGCATGATAGCCCTATTAACTAGTTGCTAAGGAGAATGAAAGAAGGATCAAAGTTTTGGACCGACCAATCAAAAGGTAGCAAGCTTACCATTTGCATGGTAGAACAACTTGAGTATTGACTAAATTCCTTCAAAGGAAAACTTACTAGATTTTTTTTGTCAAGACAAGTCTCTCTCCTACTAACTAGTTGATAACATCTACCTATCGAATGTTAGGATAAAAACCCTAACTAAGGTTTTAGTTGAAATGTGTTGCATCACTAAAACCTTTCACACCCATGTCTGCCACTTGTCTATTGACTAGATGATACATTAACTTTCATCTAAACAAGAGGTGACTTTTCTAGAAGTGACATTTTCTTCTCTAGCTGCATAGCATAGATGAGTAGATTTTAGTTTTAGGATTTTAGAGAATGTAGTTTTTTCACTCTTTTCATTGTATTTACATTTCTTAACATAGATTTTATATTTCTTTGTAACTTTTACCTTCTAGATCATCATAACTTAGGCTTTTAAGTAGATTCTAGTAATTAAAGCTCTAGGTTGAGGATTCATGCTTGAATATGGTAGATTTTGGGGATTTTAGTGGTAGGTTTCTTATGCTAGCTATAGAGCCTTGATTGTGTAGAATTTAATGAAAAATCATTGTATTTAGTTTCTTAGAGTTATATTATGTGTGTATGTGGTATTTTAGCTAGTTCTATAGACCAACTAGGTTAACTTTAGTCTAAGACAATTGATTGTGTATTGTTTGTTATCACAAATTCCTTCCATAGGTGACAAATCATGTATTATTATTATTATTACTATTGTTATTTTATCATAGCTCCCTTTGCTAAGCTAGCATGGTTTAGATACCATAATAGGATGCAAAACCCCAAATGGAATCTAGGATTCATAATTTGAATAGTGATTTTCTTTTCAAATACTTGAAAATAGTACTACAATTGAATAGTTTATGAAAATCAATTTTAAAGCAAGATAAACTAAGAATTGCTTTGAATTATGATTGTAGTATAGTATAGGGAGTCATTGTTGTATCTATAGGGAAGGAGTAGGCTAATTAGTAGATTAATTGCTATCTACTTTAATATAGGTCTATCCAATTAAGACTTGAAATAAGTGATCACTAATCCTAATTAAATTGCTAAACTAACAAGAAAACTCTTATGCATTAAAAGCGTGGGTTCGTGATAACTAATCATTTGGAACTACTAGCAATCCATGTCGACTTGTGTATATATCATGGTTTTTTAATGGGCTTTAGTGGAATTCACTTGAAACCATCTCCATGGTTAGACACATGTGATTAACTATATAGTGAAAACATCTAAGTATAATAGGTTTTTTTATATGATCAGCTAAATATTTAGTTATTATCACTAACAAAAACTCTAGTTGAAAGTATAGGTAAAATGCTTGGTTGGCCTTATGACACATGTTTATAACCGCATAGGGTAATTGAATTCAAGTGCTTTCAATAAACTCGATGATCACGCGATTTATTCAAAATGACTTAGCGTTTCTCTAATGGAATCCAAATTTGTAGTTAAGCATTTAAACATTTGAAACTCACCAAACTCATTGGTTAAGCAATTTAGCAAGTTTTTTAAGAGTGCTACATTAAAATTCCACACAAAAACACAACATACTCAAAGTCAATCTAAAATAATAGCATAATCTTATTGTTTATCATGTTCTCAAATCTCCCGAATCAAAGAAAATGGCTAAAACTAATCTAGAAACTTAATATTATGCTAAACCTATAATTCTAAAAGAAAACTATGTGCTAAAACCATAAGAGAATGCTCTAAATTGTGCCTCTCCCTTTTTGTTGCATTTCAATAGCTTTTTATATAGTTTTAGCTAGTTAGATGGCAACTAAAGGGAAATAGAGAGAATTACCACTATGCATTTTTTGGCCCATTAGGTCCAAATGTTTTGAGATGGCGTTTGGGTGTGTAAGATTCCTAGATGGTGTCCAAACAATAACTAGGGTAGCATTTCAATGCTATCCCTGAATCAACCTTATTCCTCTTTTGCTTTGTTGCCGAAATGCTTGATTAGTCTAGCATCAGGATGCCACCTATATCTATAGTTGAACACCTAAATTAAGCCTCCTTTTCATATGATTTGTATTCTTTTTCATTATTTTTTAGTTAATTAAGCTCAGTTGGTCCTAACTATTCACAATTAATCTAGTTTACTCATTTTAAGTCAATCGCATCAAATTAACTATGCTTAAGTGTGGTTTTTAAGGTATAGAAAATGTAAAAATTTTCATGTTATTAAATATGTAATAATTGTGGATTAGGGTCAAAATCCTTGTACTAACCTTGAGTTTTATGTGGTTGAAATTTTGGTTTAGGAATTTCTCTTTGAAACATAATTTCAATTAAAGTAGTTTGAGTTGTGACAGGTGTAAGCATCTTATTTTTACCCTCATTTTAATTAGTTTTTGTTCAAAATAGACTAGGTTTATGAAATAATACAAGTGGAAAAATAAATAAAAAATTGGAAAAGTGATAAAACTATGAAAAATATGAAAAAGAATAAAAATATTGTTTTTAGGCTAAAAAATAGAATTAGGAAATGCAGCTTAGGGTCTTTTGAGCCAAGTCCAAGTCTTGCCTATTTAAATAAAATTTAGTCCATGGATTGTATTAAGGCTTGAATAATATTTGTTTGAAATAAAAATCTAAAAGAAATTCGATTTAGTTTGCTAAGCCCATGATTATCTATGCATAGGAGCCAGAGGCCATGCGTTCGATCTAAGGGGGGCATGTGAACTCTTTTAATTTTTTGCCAATAACATGGCTATCTCTCATTGGATGAAGGGATCACGTGTATGGCACATGATTTTCTTCTTTCTTGGGACATCTAACTGAGAAACATGAGGAGAAATCTCTCATTGGCTGAAGGAATCATGTGTATGGCACATGATTTTCTCCTTCCTCGGGACATCTAGCCGAGAAACATGAGGAGAAGAAGAAGTGCATGGATTTGCATGAATTAAGGCCAAATTGGTTTGTGAATTTTTACAAAATCTCATGATTTTTAACTGGAAATCCATTTTATCTTAAAGATTAACTCCAATCTACATTCAAATGCATCAAATCTTAAAAGGATAAAGATGGGTTTTTTGTTGAAATTTTGATTTGAATATAAATTAAGCTTATCAAGTTTCTTTCATGGATGCTTATAAATAGAACAAGCCTCCACGAATTCATTATAACCGTTAAAATTGATCATTAGGCTTTCATTAGCATCAACAAACTAGTTTCTTTCTCTACGATAGACTCCTAGTGATCCCTCGAATCAGAAAAATCTAACCCCAAGATTCGATTTGTTCCTATTAGTTCAGATCGAAGGTTGCAATTTAAGGTCTTTCTAGGTTTATTAAATCCCCACGTTGCAAGCAATTAGGTATAAACTACTCCCACCACCGGGTTCATCGTCCCCAGAAAGCTCCTGCCGACATCTCCTTCGTCGTCGACGACTGCTGGAGCACCTTGAATAAAGCTCCGGCTAGCACTGGTCTTTCTTCGTCCGCTACATGTGTGGAGTGTGCGAGACCCGACCCGACCCGAACCAACGGAACCATCTCAAACCCACAATCTAACCCACGAACTAAACCTGATCTTCGCACTATTCATTCTTCTTAGGTTGTTTTTATTAGATTTTCTGGAATAGGTTTCAAATCAAATTTTGATGATAACATAACATATGGTGCAAAAACATGTGCTGGATGAAAACATATAGTATACATGTAGTGTGAAATCTTGTACGAAAATTTTCGAGAGTTTTTATAATTTAGTTACATGGTATGTAGGGTAGATATCCCTCTTAGAAAGTAAAAGTGGAAAGCATGGAAAGGATATTAGAAAAAATTAACAAGAAAACAAAAGTTCAAGACAAGTTTTCTACAAGTTCTTCATTGGAATCTATCAAAACGACTTGGAGTTAGAATAGAAGCTTCTGGAACCACTAGAATAAAGATCTTTCCAAAAGAAAATACGAAATATAGAGTTTGAAAAATCCTAAATTTCTAAATAAGGTAGATGGAATTAAAAATGAAAATTTAAAGTCAATTAAGAAGAGATTTACAAAATTTAAGATAAAAAATTTTCAAAATGACTCTTACCCTTGAACTAACTCTGAAATAACTTAGTGACCCTAAATAAAATTCCAAGACCCTAATTAAGTGAATAGAATTATTAAGTAATTATTTGGAGATAATTAGAAACGGGAAAATTAAGTTTGGAGGTCAATTTTATAAAATGACCATTTTGCCCCTAAACTCAACTTAGAGACTTTGAAGTTATTTGAAATTACAAAACAAATTAAATTAAAGTCATTTGGAGTTATTTTAAATTATTGGGAGTGACGTCTTGAAATTTGATCGAATTTTGATCGGAAATTTCTTAAAGACCTTACATATAACTCAAAGACCTTAATTAGGTGAATAAAATCAATTACAAAATACTTGGAGGCAATTAGAAAAGAAAAATTTTAATTTAATTGGGCAGTATGGCCAAAATGCCCTTGAGCTTATTTTGTAGATGAGTAGCTAATTAATTTAATTTCCAAAGGAATTTTAGGAAAAAGGAAACATTATTTTGCAGCTGGAGTAAGTGGGGGGAAATAAAGGGGAAAATAATACAAAATAGGCTAAATTAAGAAGATATGTGTCATTATAAGCTACAACTCACTAACCCTTATGAATCCATTTACGCTTACCCTTAAACCCTTACTAAACCCTACTATTTAAACCCATTTTTGGACAAAAAATAGCAGCCCTCTTCCTTTGAAAATTTCATGAAGCTTAAGGGTAAGAAGACACAAAATTTTCTAGCTTAAACACTAAACCTTCAACTTAGCTTTTAATCCATCCTTTTTAGCTACTAATTCTACTCTTTTTTTTTTTGTAAGTTTTA
The DNA here is from genome assembly GCA_037954665.1 of Laguncularia racemosa. Classification (NCBI taxonomy): domain Eukaryota; kingdom Viridiplantae; phylum Streptophyta; class Magnoliopsida; order Myrtales; family Combretaceae; genus Laguncularia; species Laguncularia racemosa. The sequence continues at coordinate 3,379,085 of JBBMOL010000077.1, read as the reverse complement.
GGTTAAGAATCAAGTGGGATTTCAAGCTAAAAGGGGGCATCTTACATGTGATTTGGGTGTGAAGATAAGTAAGAAAATGACTTGATTCAAGTGGATTTTAGTTTGTAAATTGTAGATTTAAGTGATATATGATGTTTATTATGAAGGAGTTTGGGAAAAAACATTATCTTAGAGATAGGTAGGCATGGTTGAGACAAGATTTGGGTATTTCTTAGATCTCCAACAAGATAAATTCAAAATCTTATTTAAGTTAATGATTTAGAATGGTTATAAATAATGGAACATGATGATTTGATGATTTTTTAAACATTGATGGTGTATTGAAAAAGCTCATTAGTGATTGCCACCTATATTAAGTGTTCTTGAATATTATTTGATCATTTGAAAATTGATCTAGGATTTAATATGCTACACGTGTTGTTGAGTATTGGATTTAGTAGTAAAAAATGAAATTAATGCATGGTAATTGAAGATATGATTGAGTATTGCCGTTGCCACCACAATTGAAGATGATACTAGGACTTAAGTTTCTCGCTAATTCTATTTTGGATAATGAATGATGATAAATTGGTGATTGGTGTATGAATATGTGATGTATGGAGTGGCTTTGGTGATTAATTAGTAGATATGACATGTGGAAGGTTGGAATTTAGTAGTATTTTTTTTTTGATAATTTGGAATTTAGTAGTATGATTGAATTAGTAGGTAAATGAGTTGATTTAGTTGTTAATTTATGAATTTGTAGCAGGTTGCTATGTTCTTAGAGTGATATATTTGATGGAAATTGAAATTACTTGATAAATATTAAGTTTGGTGAAATTTAGGGATAAATTGGGTTAAATGGGAGGATTGAATAGATTTGAATTTATGATTTTTTTGCATGATTTAATTCTAGAAAATTTTGATGTATTATGTTTATTTCGAGTAAGCTTGATGGAATTATCATTTAATTATGAATACGAGTTGGACTAGATATAAAATGAGGCCTAAAACTAAAGATGTATAAAGATTAGATTAGTTAAACAAATGAAAATAATTTAGTGCATGCACTAGTTTGATTGCTCTATTTTGACAATATTGTTAGCTTGAAAATGGAAAATAAATGTTATTAGATACTAGGAAGGAGTAGGAACAAGTGGGCTTTGTTTTGAAATGATTTGGACTTGAATTGAATGAGTTATAAGCTTTTAAAGTTGAAAATTTGTAATTAACTGTGGTATGATAATTCAAGGGCTATAAATGAAATAGAATAAGTCTTTTTATGAAAAAAATGGGCAATAAAAATGATAAGAAAATAAATGACTTTTGTTTTACTTAATATGGGTTTAGATTGAGTAAATTATGACCCTTTAAAATTAAAACCTTTAATTATGATGATTAAGATTTAATTAAACTGAGACATGGCCAACCAAATCCCAAGTCAGCTCAACCAAAATAGGCCCAAGAACCACCTTCTTACCCTTTCCTTAGATGGCCCATATAATTAAACACAATTTGCTTAAATGGGCTTGATTAACTAAACCATCATAATTGGACTGAAATAAAATTTGATATGATAACGTGAACCTAATAACCCATGGGCTTAAAATCCAAAATCTAAAATGTAATTGGGCTTATTTCTTCTTAAGGCTCATACCCTAAATGGACCTTAACCCAATAAGTAACTCAATCGGGCCTCAAACCAATTTAAAGCCTAAATCAAATTAACTAATTAAAATAAACTGGATATAGGCTTTATAAAGTAAAATGGGCTTATATGACTAAAATAAAACCTAAATGGGTTTAAGACTCAAAGTTGATTTGAACTCATTAATCTTTAGGACTTAACCCTAAATGGGCCTTAACAAATAAATCAAATTTAAGTTGGCCTTTAACCCTACAAGGCTCTAAATCAAAGAAGGACTTAAAATGAAATCAAAATTAGACCTAATAATCAATTGGGCCTAAAACATAACAAATAAGATTAATTAAACATAATAGACCTAAGGTAATTAAAGAAAATTGAACTAACCTAATTGGAAATAAATAGACTTAGTAACTATAACTAAACTTAACTAAATTAATTAGTATTAGTGGGGCCTAATTCCAAATATAATTAGGCCTACTATTCTTAAAAGAATTTAAACACCCTATAGGGGCCTTAAACATAACTAAATTTAAAAATTCAAATAACTTATTAGGTTTAATTGAGTAAATCCCACAATTAACTAAAAGCAAATTGGGCTTAGATAACCCTTATTGGGCCCGTGATTAGTATGAGCCCTAAGGAGTCTAAACTAAACTAAGAATAAGATTTAATCACTTAGAATAATCAATTGACTTAAATTTTCTCATTGATGCCTGAAACTAACTCAACCGAATCAATTGGAATTCAAACTAAGATTTAGGAATTATCAACCTTTCAAATACGTAGTAACTTGTGTGTTATGTTTTAGGTTAGAAAATTAAACTAAGCTAATAATTAAACTCGATTAAGTATCTACTTGTTACTTGTACATGGTTACTTAAGATAGAAAGTGACAAATCTTAAATTAGGATTATGGCTATGGTTATATACCCCAAAATGACATAGTAATTAGGTGCTTAATCTATAAAGGGTGACTCAGCTAGAGCCAAGAATTGCTAGGTGGGTCAGTGGACTGACCCCTGGAGCCCGCAACAATTTGCAGGGTGGGCAATTTACCACAAGCTCAAGTTGGTCGGCTGGCTCGCAAAAAAAAAAAAAAAAGCCAATGCAGATGCAGTGAGCTATTGACGAGACATACCGTAGACGTGATACGTAAGGCGATAGTGACAAACATCTGCGACGAGATAAGGATGATGGGATAAGTTGGACGACTGTACCGTTGGCAACTCTTTCTCTTCCCCCGTGTCATGCAACTCTTCTCTTTCTCTTCCTTCACCCCCCTGTGCTATGTAGCTCTTTCTCTTCCTCAACTTTCAACAAAGCATCAACCGTCACAATTCACAAATTCACAATGCAGTCGTAAGTCGTCAGACTCGTCACTAGGTGACGATGTCCTGGACTAGACCAAACCAGACTGTCCTTGGTAACTATAAATTGCCTTCCTATTTATTTATCTTCTTTTTCTTTTTCATTGCTTGTGGCTGTGGAGTGTAGACTGCACTGGCTGTGGTGTGTTGGTAGTCCGGTGGACTGCTAATGTAATTGTGTAAGGTGTTGTGTTGGGCCATTGGCTACTTGCTGCACTGTTGGTTTTGGCCTTTGGGTTGGGGTTTGGTTGTTTGGGGACTCGAGTTTATGGTTAGCCGATTAGGTAGTGGGGGGTTGGGCTAAAGGGTTAAGGTTCGAATCGGGTGTTTCATGTTTGGGTTTGGTTATTTGGACAGGTGGTGTCGGTAGTGACGCCGTGACAGTGACGAACCGATGATGGCTGGTGCAGTGATGCTGTGACTGTGGCTGATGCGTGACTATATTTATATTTTATAAATTATAATCTTATATATATATATTAAGATTTTGTAAAATAAGTGTACTACTATTAATAACATTTTCTATATTACCATAAAAAGGAATTTTTAATTTTTTATGGAAATAATTAAGGGTATTGATACACTTTGTAAGAAACTAAAAAATAAATATATCATATTTTTGTTGCAGTATATATATTAATGTTGAAATATATTTATAGAATGGATCCTCCAAGTAATGAGACTACAATGGAACCTATTAATGTGGATGATGTGTCTGAAGTCAGTGGCCATAATGATAATCTACAACTAAGATCTTCTCAAATTGAAGAACATGCAAGTAAGAAGGCTCGAGTAGGTAGCTCTTCTTATGAGGTTTGGGAAATATTTACAAAAATTGGTATTGGGAAGGATAGTAAAAATAGGATGAAGTGTAAAGCATGTGGGAAGGAATATGTTATTGGAGCACATTCACATGGAGCTTCATCTTTACATCGACATAGAGAAAAGTGCCGTTTGAGTCAAATTCCTAGATATAATGATGTTGGTGATATGGTAATTGATCATGCTGGCAAGTTAAGATCAAGAAAACCATATCCTAAATTTGCTCGTGAGGTAATGGCTATGGCTATTATTGAACATGATTTGCCATTTTCATTTCTTGAGTATAGGAGGATCACATAGTTCATAAGGCTATGTATTAGTAGAAAAACCGCTGCATCAGATGTTTGGAATTTATATTTAACTCAAAAGAAGAATGGCTATGGCTATTATTGAACATGATCTGCCATTTTCATTTGTTGAGTATAGAAGGATCACACAATTCATAAGGCTATATAATCTTGATTATAAGCCAATTAGTAGAAAAACTGCTACATCAGATGTTTGGAATTTATATTTGACTCAAAAGAAGAATTTGAAACAAATATTGCAAAAAATTCTAGGGAAAGTATGTTCGACTTTTGATGTATGGACTGCTTCCACCAGTAAGGGATATATTTGTTTAACTGGACATTATGTAGATGACAATTGGAAACTGAATAATAAAATTCTTGCTTTTTGTAAAATGCCCCCTCCTCACTTTGGGTTTGAGTTTTCAAAAAAAGTATTTGAATTTTTGAAAGATTGGGGCATAGATAGGAAGATATTCTCCCTTACATTGGATAATGCATCTGCAAATGATTGTATGCAAGATTTTCTAAAAGTGCAATTGAACTTACAACATAGTTTGGTATTTGGTGGTGAGTTTTTTCATATTAGATATTGTGCTCATATTCTTCATTTGATCGTTAAAGAAGGATTGACTGTAAGTAGTGAAGCGTTGCATAAAGTAAAGGAGAGTATCAAGTATGTGAAGGGTTTTGAGAGTAGAATGAAACACTTTTTGGAGTGTGTTGAATAGGATGGCAACATTGATACCAATCTTGGTTTGTACCTGGATGTAACTACTAAATGGAATTCCACTTATCTTATGCTTGATAGCACACTTAAGTATCGACGTGCCTTTTCTTGCTTTCAATTGAATAATCGTCATTATAAATATTGTCCAACCATTGATGAGCGGGAAAGAGCAAAAAAGATATGCAAGTTTTTGAGCCCTTTTCATAATATCACTAATTTGATGTCAGGATCATCATATTCAACTTCAAACCACTATTTTTTGCAAGTATGGAGGATTAAATGTTTGCTGAATGAAAATTTAAGTAGTGAAGATCATGTCATAAGCGAGATGTCTATTAGAATGAAATAAAAGTTCGATAAGTATTAGAGTGATTATAGTGTTATCCTTGCACTTGGAGCAATCTTTGATCCTTGAATGAAATTTGATTTTTTAAACTTTTATTTTAATAAACTTGATCCCCTCACTTGTGAAGAGAAGTTGGCTCACATAAAGAACAAGTTATATAAACTCTATGGAGAATATGAGAAGAGCAAAACAAATCACATATGTAGAACTAGAAGCCATCGGGTTGGATCATCTTCTCAGGGATAAGACACATATGGAGGTAGTAGCAGTAAAGGAGTAGCAACACATAGAGCTGGGAAGGGCTTAGAGATTGATTTTGCTACTTTAGTGGTAAGTTTAATAACTTTGTTTATTTTTTAATGATATTTTTTATTGTATTATATATCAGTATTTAATTAATCTTTTCCTTAATAATGTAGGAATTCCGATATTGTCAAGTAGAAGTACAAAGTTGTGGTAAATCTTCTTTGGATATTTATCTAGATGAGTCAGTAATGGATATGGACTTCTACTCAGAATTGGATGTGTTACAACATCATAAGAGTCAAAGCTAGAGATATCCTGATTTATCTATCATGGCCTCTAATGTGCTCAGCATTCCAATTACTATTGTAGCGTCAGAGTCAGCTTTCAGTATCAGCGCCTGTGTACTTAATAAGTATCGCAGTTCTATGCTCCCAACCAATGTAGAAGCTCTAATTTGTATACGTAATTGGTTACAAGGATTTACATGTAAAGGTAATTTATTTTTGTTCTGTTGGTAATATTTTCTTTTAACGTATTGTTTCAAGCATTTATTATCTAATTTAATTATATGTGTAATGCCGTAAATTGTAGATCAAGAAGAAGACAATGGGAGTGGGGGTAGGAGTGGGACTACTTCATTGAAGAGAGACTCCAATTTGGTTGTTGATAATTATGATAGTGATGACTGATGATTGATTTGTATATGCGATTTTTATCTCCTTTATTATTGACTTTGTTTTTCTATATAATTAGTGAAAAGTACTTTATGATAATTGCTACAATTGCTTAATTATCGTTTTAAGTTGTTTTCTTTTCTATTGTATGAGAATAAAGTTTAAGAGTAAGTACGTATAAATTAAAATAGTATGTTTAACTATTATAGGTTTAAGCCTGCACTGCATGTACATCTCCTATTTCTATTCAATAAGAATTTTGTAATATATTACATTTCCATTAGACTAGATCAATAATAAATTACTAGCTTTCATAATTTTAACTTAAAGAATTTAGAATACTGAAATGAAGAGCATTCAAGATCCATTGTTCAAACTGAACCAGATTGAATCGATTGCAATTTACAAACAACTTAGGCTTAGTTGACTAGTGACTAAGGTTTAGCGATCAATCCAAACATGATTGATTTGCAAATGAGTCAAGTCAACAATCGACATGAGTTACATGATACCACAAAACCCAGTAAGTTAATAGATCAAATGTGAGTATTAAACCTTATTAGTTATTAGTTATTACCCATTAACACCAACACCACAGCTTGAAACCGACATCTTTGCCATCATCCACACCGTCACTTGATACATTGGTCATTGGTCAAAAGACATAAAGACAATTTAAGTACCGGAAATCAAATTTTAACTTAATGTTGGGGAGCTCAATGTGAAATGAAATGCATTGCCAATGCTATTGGAGAATTGAGGATGAGGAATTTGGAAGAAAAATTAAGAGTTTGACATGGTCGCAGTCTCGTAGAGTTAAAAAAATTAAATGGTTGCGAAGATAAAATGAGAGACAACAAATAAAGAAGGAGGCGATCATAAAATTTTCATTCTAAATTTGTAAAAAAAAAAAATTGCGGATGGAGCGGGCCGAACTTTTCTACTCGCAACCTTTGCAAGCTATTACGGGTTGGCTTGCTTTGACCCGCAAGCTGGTGTGGGTTAGGGCGAGCTAGCCCATTTGACCCGTATTCCTAGCTTTAGACTCGGTAGATAATTGATAAGTGATATTACATTAGGTAACAAGCACTATAAGCAAATGGAAGATATATTAGGAGTCGTCCAGGCTTATGAGACCTAGTAAGTGATACAATATAGCTAGACTATAATCATTGAGTTTACATGATGGGGAGATCACTTAGATGAGGCTACTTAGGTACATGGTTTTCGATGATGTGGAGTTTGGTTACTCCCATTAACATCTAATGTTCGCTGCGATGAAATCAAACCCCATGTCTCCCATCATGATGTTTGAAGTCATGACTAGTCTTGTACTAGGTATTTAAATCCAATAATTAATTGAATTAAATGAATGTTTGTTACATTAGTTATAGGCCTACTTGATATGCATGCATGCGTTTGTGTTATTATGTATTAGGCCCTCATGGCTCACTCCTCTTTTTCTTTTTCAGGTAATGATATTTCTTATCCTCTTTATATTTCAATGGGATATGACTCTAAGGAGGAGTATTAGGATAAGATCATGGATTTATATTATTTCATCTACAATTATGATTGACTCTTATTTTGTTTTCCTAATTATGTTTCTATGTTTTGATTTTGTACTTAGATTATTTTGGGAGCCATATGTGGCTTTATAACTTGTTTCCCTATTTAGATGTATTTTGTGGGACCTATAGGCCCTTAGACTTAAAAGACCTTTTCATGCTTATCCATATGTTTTCATAATAAAAAATTCATCAAAATTTTGTGAAAATTCAATGATTCACAAAAATGTTTTCAAGGTCTTAAAATTGGTCTATAAATTCACTTAGTAATTATAGTCTTATATATTCTATTTAAGTAGAGTACGTAGTGAACTATTAGTGCCATAGTGGTTTCAGGGTGTGATAGATTTTTTTCTTTTCTTTTTTTTTTTTTGTCGAAAAGAAGAAAACGATTCCAATAGTATATTTAAATTGGACAAATGTCAAGACCCACCTTCAGTATTTAAGTATACTTGATTCATGGCTCTAAATTTTCACAAGATATTTAGAACACTAAGATGGAAAGACAATTATTGTTCAAAAATGAAGAAGGAATGACAATTAAACATTTAAGAATATTTAAAGAAAATCAATCGTTGTAGATAAACTTACCAAAACAATGGATGTTAATTAGTAATGAGGTAACGTTCAAAAGGAATTGATCTGCAGGGATGAGTAGTATAAATAATAACAGAAATAAAGTAAGAAGGAAATAAATGAGAAAGAAGAAGTGATTTAAAAGAAGGTTCACAAGTCATAATAATCATAAAATATTCAGATCTTATGTACCAAACTGTAGAGGATTCAAAATTGCTTTTCCTTAAGATAGTGACTATATTTATAGGAGATTTGTTTTGTTGAGATGTTACATTTTCATTGTTGATTAATGTGATTAGCTTTAGAAGAAATTAAGTGAGATAAAGTAATGAGTGACTATCTTTCAAGCAAATTATGTTGTAACTATCAAATTTTTATTTGATACAGTGAAAAGAACTAGTGAAGACAATTGAGACTTTAGTAAGTGGAAGTTGGAAGTGGTGACTAATTCACAAAGAGAAACCTCTATAAATAACTTACCTAATCTTCTTAATCCTTACTATTACTTTAATGTAATTTATTTTATTTATTTAGTTATTTGATAATCCACTATTACTTTAATGTAATTTATTTTATTTATTTAGTTGTTTAATATTCCACTCTGTGTATTAGAGCTTAACTCGATATTGTTCAACCCAAAAAGCCATTTGATTTTGATGGAACTAATTATTTATACTGAAAATTCGGGATGGAGACATTTATTAAGTTAATAAATTATCAACAATGGGAAATCATATCGAATGGTGATATTGAAATTGAGGAATTAGATACCAATGATATTGAAATTGAGGAATTAGAAGACTTAAGCAAATTCTAAGGCTAAAAATCTTTTACTCTTTACTAATTTTTCCTTTGATTTTACCTAGTTTCCTCATGCAATATAGCAAAAAAAATCTTGGATACTCTATTAGAAGCATGTGAAGGAATTGAAATCATTATAGAAACTAGAGTCAACACTCTTATGTGCCAACATGAACTTTTTCGAGTATAATCAAATGAAGAGAAAAAGCACATTTGTTTGTCTTATTGTTATAACAAATGAATTAACACCTTTTGTTAAGAATATAAATGATGTAGAATGAGTGTGGAAATGTTGAGAATTCTATCTAAGGAATGAATTTTCAAGAAAACAGGAAGTTTGTGATTTATCTAACCAAATCTAATAGACTAAAAAGAAATGATAAAACTGTATTTAACTTACATAACATAATAAATTTGAGCTTTTTGTTTTTTTAGGGTTCTGGAAATGTTTATAACTTAGATGAGAAGAAAAAAAAAGTTAAAAAATTTTAAATAAAAATATAAATAAATATTAAAGAATATATTTATATACTCGCGCGCGCGATCATAGGGATACAACCCGGAATTTGTTCCCATTTTCGTGTCCGAAGACAACTAGCAATAATTGATCAACAATGATTAAAAAATACCAAGTCGGCAGGGTAAAAGACGGTACCCATTTACTTGAGATTTGAATCATTCCACCATAATGACCAAATGACTAGACAATGGAGACTTGCTATAGCCTACTGCTGAGTCTTTAAGATAACTGAGTCGCTTCTGAAAATGGGCATTTATGAGTGCGTCAGGGTCAAGGTCAAGGAAGATTCCAAATAGGACACTGTAATCTTGTTAGAGCATGTAAAAGTTGTTATATCTTTCCACCATATGTTAAGGAAAAAACAAAGGGGGACAATGCTTGTCATTTTTCAGTATTTCAAGTATCTCATATTGATTGCCATGGCCAATCCTGCGCAGAGTACTGCATAGGGGGCAATGACAATGGAACAGAAGCAACGATAGTAAATGTAAACCTTACAGCTACGTTATTCTCGTTTCATCTATTAAATTGATAACCTATTATTTCTTAATTCAAGACATTGATTTTGACTGCATATACTACGATTAAGCAGCCAATTAAACTAGCCATGGAGTTCCCCTCCGGGCTTGGTTTTAACTACTAGTTAGTTAGGTTCATGATTCTATATTTTTGTCAAATCAAACCAACATGTTCAATTCTTTGTTTGGGTGTTGCTTCTAATTGAAATTTCTTCTATCTGAACTGATGTAAAAGATACACATATTCTAAAACTGTATTGAGAGGAGCTCAAAATTAGGTATATAATTCCTTTCGTGGGAATCACGTAAATATGCTAGATCTCTTGCTCATATATATATATATAAATGCAAGCTTTTTATTTGAAGGACAAACTCTAAAAACCTTATTGATTAGCATTTGCTAATTTAGATATATCTTTTATTAACCTTTTAATACTCGGAATATCAAAAGATCGTACAAAGAAAAATAAAGTGGCATGTGGGTTCTATTTTTTCTATTTATAAGTAAAATATTATTATATTTTTTTAGAAATAATTTGATTTGATTTTACGATTTAACTCAAATTACTCTTTTAAGTTAATCATAAATTTTCGATTTAGTTTAAATTAAAAAATTTCTAAACTAGATTGAAAAAATAATTATATTTTTGGTTTGATTTGATTTAATTTATGTATTAATCCTATAATATATACATATTATATATGTTAGGAATGGTTGCAATAAATTTATGAATATTTTGATAAAAGTAAGAGATTATTTACAAGCTTCAAAATAGTAATGATTATCGGTACAATCGAGAAAAGTTCTGTTGTAATGAAATAGGGACCATGAGTAGCCGTGATTTGTGAATGAGTTGGGGCAGTTTGGATTGAGAATAAGATAGATTGTATCTTGTAATGAAATAGGGACCATGAGCAGCTGTGATTTGTGAATGAGTTGGGGCAGTTTGGATTGAGAATAAGTTTGAAAGGCACTCATCATGAGAAGAGCAATAAATTAGGGGTGACGAAAGGCTTCTGACGAGCCTGCCGTCGACAAGTCGCTTCGATTTCACTACTCCCCATGCTCCTGCCAGAATTCCACGCCCCATTTCTTCCCCTTGTTCTCTTCCCCTTCCACACCACGATACTCATCTCCTCACACTAATCTCACATTCACGTGAATCTAATTCCCTTCTGCCTTTTACATATACTTATATAATTGGTCATAATAATTGAGCCAACTATTTTACATATTAGTCATCTACCTCATCCATGCATATATATACATATATATATATATATATTCTTCCTTTAATGATCTCAATTTTCGAGAGGAAGCTAAACGCCACCCTTATTAACGTTATTGATTATCAATTTAATTACGAGAAAAGAAAGAAACTCTTCGTATTCAGTCAAGATATAATATCTTACACAGAAAATTGTCTAAATCACTACCATCGGTTAAGATCAATGTCGTCAAATTTGAATTGATGGTTTTTACATGGCAATGAGGAGCCATGGATCCAGCGACTCAAATTGGAATCGAATTAGAGTAAATAAAAATATTAAAATATAATTTATATTTTATTTATAAATTAATAAAATTATCCAACCTATTGAGATTTTTTAAAGTTAAGAGTTTTTTGGGTTCTCTCTAAAAGGTAGAGAGAATTTTCCCTTAGGGGATGGTGAACTATCATGGATGCTGATCTAGAAACCTTTTCCTCCTCTTTTCTTTAATAAAATCTTGTAATGATATCTTTAATTCGTATTACAATAGTTCCTTTTTTAGATTATCCTTTAGAATCTTGATAGATAAAAAAGTAATTCCATTATATTTGAGATTTCATGTCTTCTTCTCGATACTATTTCATTTTCATATCAAAGTGGTCACTTTTCATTTATCTCGTCAGAGTGATCCTTACCTTTTCTACTCTATTCCATCCTAATTCTATCTATCTCTATTTTCCTCTATCATCAAGAATCACCTTTTTATTATAATGGAGGCCTCGGAAGTCTAACGTGGCGAAGAGATAGAAGTCAAAATTAAAGAGTTGGAAATTGATGAGAGCCATGATGGGAGCCAAGCCCGAAGATGGAATGTGGATCATCTTGAAGTGTCACCTGGATCGATCACAAGAACTCGAGCGAAACGATTCAAGGAAGCACTTAGCGGATTGATAAAGGATGTTCATGAAGCCGGAAAGGATTTGAGCAACCATGAAGCCGGAAAGGATTGGAACAGCCATGATAATGCCCTTGCTCTTGTACAAGTCATAACAGATACGGGTTGAAGGGGCCGTGTCTTTACAAGGCACGGCCGTATAGTGAGTCTGGAAGCTCCATAGAAACATACACGGTCGTATACATGGTCCAAAGGCACGACCGTGTATGGTGTCAAGAATATCTATAGAAACATACACGATAAGAAAAGCACGGCCGTGTATAATGTCTACGCCGGCTCCAATGCCGCCGGCCTTTAATTCCCTATTTTGTTATTTTTCTGCAACTTAATGATATTATGTCGTTTTGGCCTTTTATTATTACGAATTGTAAACCCTACTATAAAGTTTCTAGGGTTGAGAACAGAAATATAGAACATACAAGTTTGAATAACACTTTTGAGAGAATTCCTCTCTTGGTTTTTTAAAGAACTTCCCTTGAACTTATCGGATTTTCTTCCGTAGCGTTCATCCCAACTTATCAATCGGTCTTTCATCCCGATTGTGGCGTCCACATAATATACCAAGGTTCTTGCCTCACTTATAGGCAACGGGTCGCGGTTTCCACTCGATTGTTTGGTAGCTTGGGTAGCAATTCCGAATGTATTGGTATTGGGTTTCGTCACACGTGGGCGTGGTTCGTATCAGTTTGGTATTAGAGCCTAGGTTTGTTAAACATCAGTTCGGTTTGAGGAAGGTAACATCAAAACCCTAACTCCAATCATTCATATCAAGTTCATAGTGTTAATTGTCTATTGAAAGTGTAGTGTCTCCTATTCAATTTTGTTACAAAAAAAAAAAAAATTCACAACAAAAAAAAAGGAACATGATCAAGAGCAAAAACAAAGGTAACAAAAGGAAAGAAAAAGAGGAAAATTTCGAGCCCTAGAGTTGTTTTGAATTCTACGAAAGGGATTAGTGTAGTTTGGTTAGTTCCAAGAGAATTGAGAAGAGGAATTGGTGAGTTGATATCATCATTGCTTGTGAGAATACATGAGTGACTGTGTGATATCATCCTTTGAGTGAAACACGTAAGGGAGTGCATCATGAGGCTTAATTATATATATTTGTGTCAGTACTAATCTTTTTCTGCAGGAATTATGTCAAGGCAACATTCTCCTGAAGGTGAGAGGGAAAGGTTTGATACTAGGTTAGTGATTGAGGCGTTGAGGGGTGAGATGAAGAGGATGTTTCAGGAGGGGATGGAACAAATTCATGAGACGGTGGAGCAAAAACTAGAGTAATCTAAAAACGTCTTCCAAGGGCGTAAGAGGGAGAGTTGTTCTAGGAGAGTACAAAAGGGTGGAGATGAAATGTCTGATGATGAATTTGATGAACCTTCTATCGGGAGTTATAGAGGTTATAGTGATGACGAGGAGCCTGTAATAGGGAAGTTAATGGTAGTAGTGAAGTGAGCTTTGAATGTGCAGGTAAAGGAAGAAGAGGAGGTGCAACGAGAGAATATCTTTCATACTAGATTTTATCTAGGTGATCATATTTGCAGTTTGATCATTGATAGAAGGAGTTGCACTAATGTAGTGAGTACTTTTATTGTCGAGAGGCTGGGACTCAAGACTACTAAACACTCTAGTCTATATAAATCGCAGTGGCTGAATGATAGTGGCGAGACTAAGGTGAGTAAGCAAGCCTTGATTGCTTTTCGCATCGGTAGGTATGAGGATGAGGTGTTATGCGATGTAGTGCCGATGCAGGTGTATCAGGTATTGTTGGGGAGGCCATGGCAGTTTGATAGGAAGGTTGTTTATGATGGCTTTTCTAACAAGTATACGCTTGTTCACTAGGGGAAAAGCTTTAATCTTAAACCCTTAACACCTAAATAGGTGTATGAGGATTAGTTGTAGCTACAACAGTCTTTTGCAAAATATAAGGTGAGTGAAAAACAAAGGGAGAGTGAGAGAGCAAAAGACAGCGAGATTGAAAAGGAACACAAAAGTCGATATCAAAAGGAAAAAGAGAGGAAGGCTGGAAAGAGCGTGAGAGACCAAGTAGAAGGGGGATCAACTTTGGTGGTGAGTGAAAAGGAGAGTGCAGCCTTGCAAAAGGAGAGTTGTGTGGCGAGAGCGAGTGTAGTGAGGAGATCGTTAGTGATGAAGCAACCTATGTTGTTACTGGTTTTTAAGGAAACTTGTTTAAATACTAACGAACTTTTTAACTCTTTGCCTAGTGTGGTTGTATCTATTGTGCAGGACTTTGCAGATGTCTTCCCTGAGGAGATTCCAAAGGGTTTACCACCTATTCGTGGTATTGAGCACCAGATTGATCTTGTATCCGGAGCATCTATTCCAAACAAACCAGCTTATAAGAGCAATCCAAAGGAGACAAAGGAACTCCAAAGGCAGGTCAATGAATTAATGGAGAAGGGGTACGTGAGAGAAAGCATGAGTCCATGTGCAGTGCCTGTGATTTTGGTGCCTAAGAAGGATTGGTCATGGAGAATGTGTGTTGACTGCCGCGCCATCAACAACATCACGGTAAAGTATCGTCATCCCATTCCTCGCTTAGATGACATGTTAGACGAGTTACATGGGTCTAGTGTCTTTTCCAAAACTGATGTGAAAAGCGGATATCACCAAATTAAAATTAAAGAAGGTGATGAATGGAAAACCACATTTAAGACAAAATATGGATTGTATGAGTGGTTAGTAATGCCTTTCGGTTTAACTAACGCACCTAGTACTTTTATGAGACTTATGAACCATGTTTTAAGGGAAGTCATTAAAAAGAACATTAAATGTTGGGAGGATTGTTTGCCGCATGTTGAATTTGCCTATAATCGCACAATGCATTCTGCTACTAAGTTTACTCCTTTTGAAATTGTGTATGGTTTTAATCCACTAACTCCTTTGGATTTATCACCTCTGCCTATTTTTGAGTATGTTAATCTAGATGGCAAGAAGAAAGTGGAATTTGTTAAACAGATACATGAGAAGGCAAGACTAAACATTGAGCGAAGAACAGAGCAGTATGTGAAACAAGACAATAAGGGTCGTCGACAAGCTGTCTTTGAACCTGGAGACTGGGTTTGGGTTCACATGCGCAAAGAGCGGTTTCCTATGCAGCGTCAATCTAAATTACTTCCTAGAGGCGATGGACCATTTCAAATTCTTGAGCTCATCAATGATAATGCATTAAAGATAGATTTGCCAGGTGAGTATCAAGTAAGTGCTACGTTTAATGTTACTGATCTGAGTCCTTTTGATGTAAGTGACGATTTGAGGACAAATCCTTTTCAAAAGGAGGGGAATGATGAGAGCCATGATGGGAGCCAAGCCAGAAGATGGAATGTGGATCCTCTTGAAGTGCCACCTGGACCGATCACAAGAACTCGAGCGAAACGATTCAAGGAAGCACTTAACAGGTTGATAAAGGATGTCCATGAAGCCGGAAAGGATTGGAGCAACCATGAAGCCAGAAAGATTTGGAACAACCATGAGAATGCCCTTGCTCTTGTACAAGTCATAACGGATACGGGTTGAAGGGGGCGTGTCTTTACAAGGCACGGCCGTGTAGTGAGTCTGGAAGCTCCACAGAAACATATACGGTCGTATACACGATTTAAAGGCACGGCCGTGTATGGTATCAAGAATATCTACAGAAACATACACGGCTAGAAAGGCACGACCGTGTATAACGTCTATGCAAGCTCCAACGCCGCCGGCCTTTAATTCCCTGTTTTGTTATTTTTCCGCAACTTAATGATGTTATGTCGTTTTGGGCTTTTATTATTATGAATTGTAAACCCTACTATAAAGCTTCTAGGGTTGAGAACAGAAATATAGAACATACAAGTTTGAATAACACTTTTGAGAGAATTTCTCTCTTGGTTCTTTAAAGAACTTCCCTTGAACTTATCGGATTTTCTTCCGTGGCATTCATCCCAACTTATCAATCGGTCTTTCATCCCGATTGTGGCATCCACATAATATACCAAGGTTCTTGCCTCACTTATAGGCAACGGGTCGCGGTTTCCACTCGATTGTTTGGCAGCTTGGGTAGCAATTCCGAATGTATTGGTATTGGGTTTCGTTACACGTGGGCGTGGTTCGTATCAGTTTGGTATCAGAGCCTAGGTTTATTAAACATCAGTTCGGTTTGAGGAAGGTAACATCAAAACCTTAACTCCAATTGTTCATATCAAGTTCATAGTGTTAATTGTCTATTCAAAGTCTAGTGTCTCCTATTCAATTTTGTTACAAAAAGAAAAAGAAAAAAGGAATGTGATCAAGAGCAAAAACAAAGGCAACAAAAGGAAAGAAAAAGAGGAAAATTTCGAGCCCTAGAGTTATTTTGAATTCTACGGAAGGGATTGGTGTAGTTTGGTTAGTTCCAAGAGAATTGAGAAGATGAATTGGTGAGTTGATATCATCATTGCTTGTGAGAATGCACGAGTGACTGTGTGATATCATCCTTTGAGTGAAACATGTAAGGGAGTGTATCATGAGGCTTAATTATATATATTTGTGTTAGTACTAATCTTTTTCTGTAGGAACTATGTTGAGGTAACATTCTCCTGAAGGTGAGAGGGGAAGGTTTGATGCTAGGTTAGTGATCGAGGCGTTGAGGGGTGAGATGAAGAGGATGTTTCACGAGGGGATGGAACAAATTCATGAGACGGTGGAGCAAAAACTAGAGCAATCTAAAAACGTCTTCCAAGGGAGTAAGAGGGAGAGTTGTTCTAGGAGAGTACAAAGGGGTGGACATGAAATGTCTGATGATGAATTTGATGAACCTTCTGTCGGGAGTTATAGAGGTTATAGTGATGACGAGGAGCCTGCAGTAGGGAAGTTAGTGGCAATAGTGAAGCGAGCTTTGAATGTGCAGGTGAAGGAAGAAGAGGAGGTGCAACGAGAGAATATCTTTCATACTAGATGTTATCTAGGTGATCATATTTGCAGTTTGATCATTGATGGAGGGAGTTGCACTAATGTGGTGAGTACTTTTATTGTCGAGAGGTTGGGACTGATAAAGGCATATTTTATCATGTTGTATCTTGTGATTGGTATATATATTATTGTTAATTATTAGAAATTTCCAATAAAAAGATACTTAAATTGCATTTATGTTAATATCTTAGGGATTAATGGACTTGAAGATGCACATGATGCAAAACATGAAGAAATCACAAGCAAGGGATGAGATATGGCCGTGCCTTATGTAGTTTTTTTTCCTTTTCACAACTATTAAAGAAAAACAAAGGACGAGAGGCTTAAGGGGATAGCCCACGACCGTTCTTCATGTGGTGGGTATGTTTACCCCCTGAGCCACAGTTGTGCCTAAAAGAAGAAGGAAAGAAGAAAATGCCGAGAAGCTTATGGAGTTATCCCACGGCCGTGGTTTATGTGGTAGCAGTAACAACCACATTACACACGGCCGTGCCTCATGTGGTGGACTGCCGACTTTTTATATTCTTGTGCAATTTGTACATTTCTGGAAGCATAAAAGGAGTGGTGAGAAAGATTAGAAAGGAGGACGACTGGGGGAAGGAGAGAAGACTTAGAACAATTTAGATTTGAGAACTTTGTTTTGAGAAATTTTAGCTTTTTATAAGGGAATTGAAGATTGAATTCAATTGTACTTCCATCAATTGAGATCAAGTCAGAAATCTCTGAAGAGTTGTTTTAGGATCTTATTTCTAGATTTGCTACATATTGGTGACTTCTTATCCTAATCATATTTTGCATTTCTGTGAATTGGTTTTTATGTCTTTAATGGATTCTTTAACATTTTTCGTTGAATTTTGTCTTGTTGTTATCAATTGTATGGCTGGCTAATTTCATTTGTGGGAATAGTGGATGAAGCCCTAGTTTGCTAAAATGATCAGTGTAGTTTGGTTATGAGATTGACATATATGTGGAGTATTCATGTTGTGAATTCCTATAATTTCAATTTAATTGTGATAAGATTAGATTGTTAGAAATCCAATCAATACGAAAGTGGAGATAGGATTTGTTAGGAATTCTTAATTAGACTAAGGAGACAATGCGAAAGCGGCGTTAATTGGTTTAATTCTAATTAATTATTCACTAAGAGATTAGGGATAATTGTATTAGGGCATAAGGCGATTATAGCATTGAAAAATGTATGAGAGTATATCAGAATCCTCTGTTAATTAGAGATACGGAAGTGGACTAATTGATTTGAGGTTTAAAATGTTGAACTCACGTGAATAAACACATATAAGTTGATTTCAATAACTTAACGGTAGTTTGATTAGCATGACTAGGGTAAATTCTAAATTCCTGCTGTTCAATTGGAAGTATTTATAAAAATCTTATAATTCTCATTAGCATAGAACTTAATTTAATCTCTTTAGTTAAATATATAAAAGATTCCTATTTGAATTACCTAAATATCAGTATAAGTTATTATAGGCTTGGTAATCTTTTTAGTCCTTGAGGGAACGATACTCTACTCATCATATATTACTTAATTGCGACCTAGTATACTTGCTAGCGGTTTCACTTATACATTTCACGAGTGATCAAGTTTTTGGTGCCGTTGTCGGGGACTATAAGATATTAGACTTTGTAGCTTTGTTGGTAATTTAGGTGCATTTTATTTTGTTGATAGTGTGTCTTTACTTTTCTGTCTTTTCTGCGGGTGCGCATGCAAAGGAGTAGGAGTCTTGAACTTCTGCCCCTAGATCCTGAGATAGAGCGTACTATATATCGTTTGAGAAGAGAGAATAGACAGAGAGGAGAGAATCAAGAGGAAAGCATGGCAGATGACAATAACAATCTTCCTATTCAGGCTGCCCCGTGAGCACTTCGCGATTTTTCAGTCCCAACTGTTCAAGGACCAACAATTAGAAGGCCAGCTGTTCAGGCCAACACTTTTGAGCTGAAGCCGGCACTTATACAGATGGTGCAGTCCAATCAGTTTGGTGGATATACACATGAGAGCCCTGATGAGCACATAGTAGGATTCCTTCAGTATTCTAACTTGATAAAGATGAATGGTGTTTCTGATGATGCCATAAGACTGCAACTTTTTCCTTTCTCATTGAAGGATAAGGCAAGAGCTTGGTATAATTCCTTACCTCAAGATTCTGTTACCACATGGGCTGAACTTCAATCAATGTTTCTTAGAAGATTTTTCCCACCATCACGTATTGCCAAATTAAGAAATGATATCACCAACTTTTCCAAGTTCAGTGGTGAACCATTATATGAGGCATGGGAACGATTTAAGGAAACAATCCGGAAGTGTCCACACCATGGCCTACCTGATAATCTCTTGATTGAGGTATTTTATCTTAGTTTGGATGACACTATGAGGTCATTGGTAGATGCTACAACTGGAGGTGCATTGATGGGTAAAACATACACTGAAGCCAGTGCTTTAATTGAAGAAATGGCATCCAGTACACATAATTGGCAACATGAGAGAGGGAAATCAAGAGCTGCATCAGTTAGTGATATCGATTCTATTTCAGCTCAGTTGGCAGCTTTCACTACTCAGGTAAGCAAACTTTCTTCTTCTCAATCAGTTAATGCTAACTTGCTTGCTAGTTGTGACTTGTGTTTAGGACCACATCCCTCGTTGGAATGTCCATTGGGAAACTTTCCAGCATCGTCCAATAGAGAGCAAGTCAACTATGCCAACAATTTTCAAAGAGCTAATCAAGGGCCTTATTCCAACACTTACAATCCAGGCTGGCGAAATCATCCAAACTTCTCATGGAGCAATGAGAACAACGTACAGAACCCACCACATGGATTTCAAAAACAAGTCCCTACTCAGATTCCTCCTCCTCAGCAAAGTCAGTCAGGAATAGAAGAGCTCATGAGGAGCTACATGCAAAAGACTGACACCCTCCTGCAAAACCAACAAGCTTCTATCAGAAACTTAGAGGGTCAACTCGGTCAAATTACACAGCAGCTAAGTACTAGACCCTCAGGGTTTTTGCCTAGCAAAACTGAGGAGAACACCCATCATGTCAATGCCATCATGCTAAGGAGTGGTAAGGAAGTGAAGAAAGCTGAAAGGCAGGTAAAAATTTAAGAGAAAGATCCAGAGAAAGGTAAGCAGAAGGAGGAGGAACTCACATCCAAAGCACCAGTGTTGCAGCCTTATGTTCCACCTATCCCTTTCCTAGGAAGACTCAAGCAGAGGGAGTTGGAAGCCCAGTTTGCCAGGTTTTGTGACATATTTAAGGGGCTTCAAATTAATATACCTCTCTTAGAGGCCTTGAAGCAAATTCCATCCTATGCCAAATTCATGAAAGAGTTGCTCTCTAATAAAAGATCCATGGAGAGTGTTGAGAAAGTAATGCTTCTTGGCAAGAGTTCAGCTGTCATAGAGAAGAAATCTGCTCAGCTACCTAGAAAGTTGAAAGATCAGGGAAGTTTCAGTATCTCTTGCACCATTGGTAATATTGATTTTAAGAATGTTTTAATTGATTCTGGTGCAAGTATTAATTTAATGCCACTTTCAGTTTTTAGGAAGCTCGGAATAGAGCCACAAAAGTGCAAGAGGAGACCAATCACTGTGCAGCTAGCTGATAAGAGCTTAAGGTTTTCCAAAGGTACAGTGGAGGATGTCTTAGTCAAGGTTGATAAATTCATATTTCCAGTGGACTTTGTTATACTGGATGTGGAAGAAGATGACGACATTCCACTCATTCTGGGTAGACCATTCATAGCTACTGGTCAAGCTCTAATTGATGTAGGACAAGGCAAGCTCACCCTTAGAGCACTAGATGACCAGGTAACATTTGATATGTATGATCCTGTGTTTTTGTCTAATGAGAAAGCAAGGTATTCTGACATATCTGCTGAGGGTGAAATTACTAACAATGATGTGGAGGAAAATGTAAGGCAAACCACTCTTGAAGCTGTCTTGAATGAGATAGATGATTGGGGGGATGAGTATGAGAAAGAAAACAAAGGCTGTGAGCAAGTACCCCAGACTGACAATGTTGTTGCTTTTGAGAAGACAGACCACTATGAGAAGCCACCAGTGTCGACATTAATGCCCATGCAGGCACTTGAATCTAATGTCTTTTCTAATCAATTGTTTGATTATGAGTGTCTGAATTTAGGAAATCCATGGTCTCACATTAATCCAGCGCCTATGACAAGAGAATTACAGCAACAGATTCAAGGCCAGTTGGATGAACATAGGGAAATCTTGGGATGGTCAAGGGCAGACATCCAGCAGCTAAGTTTGTTGATATCCACCTACAAAACATTGGTGGAAGCTGAAAAGAAGGGCACCATACCATGGAAGGAAGCTTGGAATCCTAATATGAAAACAATGGTGTTGGAGGAGTTGTTTAAACTCCTTGATGAACTAAAGGAAAAATGTGTAGTTCGTATGGAAAAGCAATGGCACTTTCATGATGAAATATTCCAGAGACTTTGCTACACTTTCATCTCAGGGAAGTTTCGTTATTCCCAAAGTACTTTTATGGTTTAATCAATTTTCTTTTGCAATTAGGAAAGACAATAGGGACATTGTCTGAATTAAGTGTGGGGGAAGGAAAAATAAAATAGGCCATTATTTATGATAATTTTGATGTCTGTTGATGTTAATTTGTGTGGAATGAATATTTTGGACAATTATACTTCACCATTATCTTGAACTGTTGTATTGGAAAAGTCTAATATGATCTGGAAATGTGGTATAAATTTTCTTTTATCTAATTGATTTGATTTGGTGCCTTACTCATTAGCTGTTGTAATTGGTTTACTTAGTTTAAATTTAGTAGTGGAGTCTTTAAGGAAAAATTTGACCTTTTGTTTAGACTCTTGAATTTAAAGTTCGGAAGTAGGTCGAGTCCTTTAGTGCAAAACAAGCAAGTTTACTTCTAAGTGAATTAAGCTTGTATTTTGTCTTTTGAAGTGCTTTGAGAATATTTTAACTCTTAGAAAAAGAGGTAGAGGAAACTTTTAATTAGTGATTCCTTATAAAAATAGTCCTAACTAAAAAAAAAAAAAAATAAAATAAATAAAATATTTAGAGCCTTTACTCCAATGACTTAGGTAAGTGAGTTAAGAGTATCCTAACTTAAATATTAGTGTGAGGAAGAGTTTGTAGGGGTTCCTTTAAAACCTGGTCACTTGGGTGATGAGCCCAGGATGTGCCGACTCAATGAACTCACAATAACGTGAAGGGCGGAAAGGCAAAATTTTAATATATTAATAAAAGCCAGTTGATATGGGCAGGCTTTAGACCCTCAGAAGAGTGAAGTCAGACTCTACTGTCAATCTGAGCAAATAAAAAAAAAAAAGAATGAAATAAGACTATTATAAAAAGAAAAAAAATCTAGGGGAAGAGTGGATACTATATGCTTTAACTTTGTGTTATCTTATTCAGATAAGTAATTAAAGAGATTTTATACTTGCTAGTTGCTTTTGAAGTTTAAATGAGTGTTTTGCTTTATTGGACTGAGAATTTATCTTTTGAAATAAGAATTCGGTGGTTAAACATTAGGAATAAAAGCTAGTCTTTCCAGATTAACTACTCAATTTTTTCTAAGTATACCAGTTACATGTTGTCAGTTTAGTTAGAGTGGTAGGCACCATCTTTTCAAATCAATTATGAGGAAAGAAAATTTTGTATTCTCATTTGACAGATTATTAATTGCTTGAGGACAAGCAGAAGTTCAAGTATGGGGGAATTGATAAAGGCATATTTTAGCATGTTGTATCTTGTGATTGGTATATATATATTATTGTCAATTATTAGAAATTTCCAATAAAAAGATAATTAAATTGCATTTATGTTAATATCTTAGGGATTAATGGACTTGAAGATGTACATGATGCAAAACATGAAGAAATCACAAGCAAGGGATGAGATATGGCCGTGCTTTATGTAGTGTTTTTTCCTTTCCACAACTATTAAAGAAAAACAAAGGACGAGAGGCTTAAGGGGATAGCCCACGGCCGTTCTTCATGTGGTGGGTGTGTTTACCCCCTGAGCCACGACCGTGCCTAAAAGAAGAAGGAAAGAAGAAAATGTCGAGAAGCTTATGGAGTTATCCCACGGCCGTGGTTTATGTGGTGGCAGTAACAACCACATTACACACGACCGTGCCTCATGTGGTGGACTGCCGACTTTTCATATTCTTGTGCAATTTGTACGTTTTTGGAAGCATAAAAGGAGTGGTGAGAAAGAATAGAAAGGAGGACGACCGGGGGAAGGAGAGAAGACTTAGAACAATTTAGATTTGAGAACTTTGTTTTGAGAAATTTTAGCTTTTTACAAGGGAATTGAAGATTGAATTCAATTGTACTTCCATCAATTGAGATCAAGTCAGAAATCTCTGAAGAGTTGTTTTAGGATCTTATTTCCAGATTTGCTACATATTGGTGACTTCTTATCCTAATCATATTTTGCATTTCTGTGAATTGGTTTTTATGTCTTTAATGGATTCTATAACATTTTTCGTTGAATTTTGTCTTGTTGTTATCAATTGTATGGCTAGCTAATTTTATTTGTGGGAATAGTGGATGAAGCCCTAGTTTGCTAAAATGATCAGTGTAGTTTGGTTATGAGATTGACATATATGTGGAGTATTCATGTTGTGAATTCCTATAATTTCAATTTAATTGTGATAAGATTAAATTGTTAGAAATCCAATCAATACAAAAGTGGAGATAGGATTTGTTAGGAATTCTTAATTAGACTAAGGAGACAATGCGAAAGCGGCGTTAATTGGTTTAATTAGGGTTCATATAGAGATTAAAGCTACGTTCTAATTAATTATTCAAGAGATTAGGGATAATTGTATTAGGGCATAAGGCGATCATAGCATTGAAAAATGTGTGAGAGTATATCAGAATCCTCTGTTAATTAGAGATACGAAAGTGGACTAATTGATTTGAGGTTTAAAATGTTGAACTCACGTGAATAACCACATATAAGTTGATTTCAATAACTTAACGGTAGTTTGATTAGCATGACTAGGGTGAATTCTAAATTCTTGCTGTTCAATTGGAAGTATTACGAATTGTAAACCCTACTATAAAGCTTCTAGGGTTGAGAACAGAAATATAGAACATACAAGTTTGAATAACACTTGTGAGAGAATTTCTCTCTTGGTTCTTTAAAGAACTTCCCTTGAACTTATCGGATTTTCTTCTGTGGCATTTATGCCGACTTATCAATCGGTCTTTCATCCCGATTGTGGCGTCCACATAATATACTAAGGTTCTTGCCTCACTTATAGGCAACGGGTCGCTGTTTCCACTCAATTGTTTGGCAGCTTGGGTAGTAATTCCGAATGTATTGGTATTGGGTTTCGTCACATGTGGGCGTGGTTCGTATCAGAAACTAGGGCTAATGATTCTAATTATCATTTGGTAGGTAAGATTTTATCTTAAAAGATTATATCTAGAGTTGCAGTCGTCAACATATTGAGAAGAATATGGGTTAGGTTCAAAGAAATAGTGATTACACACATGAATGATAATCCTTATTTGGCTATGCCAAAAAATAAAGAGTTTATCGTAAAAATTATAGACCAAGTGCCTTAGTCTATTCAAAGGTTGCTACTAGTAGTCCGAGAGTGGAATCATAATCAAAAGATTGAAGATTTAGATTTTGAGCATTTGAGCTACTAGATATAGTTACATGGATTAGCTCTAAGGGTGCTTTCAATTAATAATGCTCTTAGTATTGCATCAAAAATTTGCAAAATTGTGGAAGTTGAGGATTTGAGAAAGAACATAAAAGATTTTCTATGAGTGAAGATCAGCTCCCCTTTTGCAAAACCGGTTATGAAATGGTTGTAGATTAAGATATCAGTAGACAAGAGAATTTTGGTAACAATAATATATGAGTGTTTGGCTGATTTTTGTTTTGCATGTGGGGTGATTGGCCATCTTGAAAATGCTTGTCATGATAAGTCTAATTAGAATTTACCTCAAAATAGTTAGATGGAAGTCTTCGAGCTAAGCCAATTTCAAAACTAAATTTTTCATTCAAAACGGAAATGAAGGACAAAAAAAAACAACATCGGGTGAATCAAATGGTGGAGCAAAAGGAAATTAATGACCAACAAAAAACTATGGAGAATTCCAAGAACTCATTGGAAAAGCCCTCTTTGAGTAATGATATTAGTAGCAAGGATAGACAATTTAAGATCCTTAAATAATGCAATATTGACCACTGATAATATGGCTTAAACCTCTGGAGAGAATATCAATAAGGCCTTCAAACCTTACTCGAGCCTATTCAACCATTTTTTAAGCCTACAACATCTTTCTCTTCCTTTTCACCTAAGATGAAACCCTAATGCATCAACCTTATTTTATCTAAGAACCCAAAAGCCTTACCTTTTCCCCTTCAACTTCTTCTTGTGAACAAAAAAGGGATTTCCTTCTTCCTCTAGAATTGACTAAAGATAACACTGAAGCAATAAAACTTACAAACCATTATGATTACCCTCCCCTAATCTTTCACCTACTAAAAACCTTGCTATTCCCTCACTGTTGACAGAAACATTTCAATCTCTCTTTATTAAATTCTCAAAGTAGAAGTGATTTTGTCAATTGTTAGGGACTAGTAAGGTTAGTTCAAAACTGGTCAAAGTTTTGGTGGTATAATGACAAGATGTGGATATTGTTAGATGTGGTGGTTAGCCTAAAAGCCACCTAGTCGCCATGATGGCCCTAAGTTGGAACTATCAAGGTTTGGGGCAACTCTCAATAGTTAATAAGCTCAAACGCATTATCCAGAAAAAGAAGGCCTAACTAGTTTTCTTAATGAAAATTAGGATTAAATCAAGTTACATTGGTGCAATTCGAAGGAGGTTGAAGTTTGCTAATGGTTGTCACATAGACTTAATTGGTTTAAGTGGAGGTGTCTCTTTATGGTGGAGTGATGAGATGGAAGTCGAGGTATTGGAGGCTAATGAGCATGTTATAGATACAAGAATGAAAGGAATGCAAAGAGGAGCGACAACAAGAGTGACATGGTGTTATGCTCATATGGAATTCACAAATCGATTATCACTTTAAGATAGGTTGAGACAAATTTCTTAAGGCATTTGAATTCCTTGGATACTTATAGGAGATTTGAATGAAATTGCTTGCTCTAAGGAAAAATCAGGAGGTAGAGAAAAGCTAAGTAGGTAAATAAGGAATTGTATCAATATGATATCTTATTGTATGTTAGTAGATATTGGTTATAAAGGCTCAATTTATACTTGGTGTAACAAAAGTGTGAATGGAATTTTAGTAAAGGAAAGGCTAGATAGAGCACCCTTAAATGAGTAGTGGTTGAAAAAATTTCCAGATTCTAAGGTTTCTAATCAGGTTGCACATGAAAGTGATCATTCACCATTATTGGTGGAAACTCATAATAATGAGTTACAAGGAACAAGATTAATTAGATTTGAAGAAACTTGGTTGAATGTGGAAGGTTATAGAGATGTTGTTGAGAGTTGTTGGGAGAATACATTAGCACCTGCTGACATTCAAAGATTAATGTATAAATTATAGGCCCATTGAAGAGATATTGTCTCTTAGATTAAAAGGAGTGTAAGAAATAACATTAAAAAAATTAAAGAGTTACACCTATGGTTGTCAAAATCGCGATTTTATGTAGGCTAGGGGGTCCATAGAATTGGAACGTAGAAACGTAAGTTTTTACAACCTTTGTAAAATAAATTTCAAATATTGTAAATTTACCTGAAATAGTCATTAAAAAATATAATGAATAATAGAAGTAAAGAAATTTAATATATATTTTGGTTATAAATCGTAATAAAAGTCATGATATAGATAATCAAGCATATCTCATGCAATATAGATAATCAATCACAAGTCCTAATTAAAGTTATAAATTCATAAGTCATAATACAAAACAACTAAAATAAATCATCATAATTTCTGCCATCTCTCTCATCCATATCACCATCATCATCTGAATCATCATCATCTTTTTCTTCACTAATGTCAACATCATCATGAGGTGTATTATTACCAATGATTTCCATATCCAAATCTTTTGAACTTCCTATTCGCATTTCAGCTTCAAGTTCAACATCATCAATATTATAAATGTCCAAATCATCTGGGATTGGGGACTTACTTCTAGGACTCTCTAAATTCACATAAGCATCAATTTCCTCCTCCTCCTCATCATCTTTTTCTTCACCCCTTGCACTTGGAAGGATATGCAACACACCCTCATTCTCATTTGATGAGTTAACCACATTTTCTTCTTCAACTATCCATTCATTATCAGATGAGAGATCTTCAACAGTGAAAGTAGAAGTGTCAGCAATGCATCTTTCTTTCTTATTTCTTAATTTCAAGCTATGCATTACAAACACTAAATCATTCATTTTTTGTTGATGCAACCTATTCCTTTTTTTAGTATGGACCTGAAAATGAAAAAGATTATATATAAATATAATATAACTTTATAAGATTCATAATCATAATAATAACATATAAAATGAAGTAAAAGAACTATTTGTATGATACCATTTCAAATGCACTCCAGTTACACTCACAACCTAAAGAAATACAAGTTAAACTTAAAATACGAATAGCAAACTTTTATAGTTCTGAGCATTCATCTCCATATGAATCACATAGAGTTGGTAATTGCGGGGCGGGTCCGTGAGTTGACTTGCCCCGCCCGCAAAAAAATGCGGGGCCGGCAAAAAAAAATTTGACCCGTTGAAGCTGCGGGCCATTTTGGCTCGCGCTCGCTTGACCCGGGGGGTGGAGCAGGCAGTTCCCGCGGGCGTGGGTTGGCTAGCCAAGGCTCTTCCAAAAAAAAATAAATAAATTTCTATCCAATGGATGGCGTGATGACTGACGGACGATGTAACGACTGGCGATGAGACAACGTCGACGCCATCGCAGACTGAAATGACGAGATAAGACAACATCGCAGATCACTGACGTGCCTACTGTTGACGGTGTTCAAGGAGACGGTTGTCCCAATTGTGGACATTGAGGATGAAGCCGGGTTGGCTATTGAACCCACTTTGCCAAGCACAAAGGAACCCAACCGTAAAGAGGCTGAGGACAAGCGGCTGAGGTTGGTCAAGCCAAGGCATAAGAAACAGGCCAAGCGGATGCAGAAGCTAGAGGCTAAACAGAAGAAGAAGGAGGCCAACTGAGTGAGGAGTGCGAGTGACTCCAGGTCTTCATGGTTGCACGGGGGAAATGGCTCTCCTGTAACTAGAAACTATTAGTCGGTTAGGCTGGACTGGGGTTCTGGGAAAATCTTTATGAATTCTTCTTTGCATTTGCAAGAGATATCCCTGGGTTTAGTGATGTCTCCGGCAACCTTGCTGGGATCTTCAAGCCAAAGCAGGCCCTAGAGAAGAAGCAAATCCCGATCCCTCGGCATTAAAATCATTCGTATCAACTATTTTCTAATAATCCGCAAATCAGAAGTCGAGTAGGAACTTTTTCTATGGTATGGGGAAGGAAGCGGAAACCACCATTTGAATAAAGGGCAGAGAGTGATTTCCAAGTAGATAATACAGTGTTGGCGTTGATTAAGAAGTAGTTAGAAGTGTGCCTGATCGCAGCTACTATAGAAGTAATTTTCAGAGTTTCCTCAATCGGAGAAGCCTAAATGGTGATTCAGAGAATAATCAATGTTCGGAGAAGTCTCAGTGTCAGAGATTAGTTAGTTTATAACAATCTTTGTGAAGCAAGGGACGAAGCTTCGTAGACAGCTTCCCCCTCATGTAGTCGTCGGCCTTCCCTAGCCCCCCTTCGTCGCTTCTGGCTAAGCTGCGAGTTCATGAGCAAGTGAATGAATGAGCTATGTTCCTAAAAGGAGTGACCATCTTAGTTTTCTTCCCTTCCCCTATCCCTTCAAAGACCATAGGTTGTTCGGCGCTAGTACGTTAAGGTCTTAAGGAGCATCAGTCAGATATCAATCTGAGATGGGTGCTGGAGGAGCTAGGCACGCAGCAGATCGGAGTCCGCACTCTCACTCACACAGTCACAGACCACCTCACACACTCACACAGTCACACCTCACACTCCATCGGCCGTCGTCTTCCATTTCCACCTCATAGAGCAGATTAAAAAGAATTTTTTTTTTTGCGGGTTGTCGAGGGCCAGCCCGCATTGGCCCGCGGGGCGGGGCGGGGCGGGCCGATTTTGCTGACCCACCAGACTTGTGGGCCACTGCGGGCTAGCCCGCATCGACTCGCGGCCGTCCCATTTAGCCTGCATTACCGGGTCTAGAATCACAACATTTAGTTGGAGCTTTTTTATCTCTTGCTAGCCTTATAGCTTCAATACCAAATAGTCCATTATTATCTTTAAATCTTTAAAGTTGTAT
This sequence comes from Laguncularia racemosa, assembly GCA_037954665.1. NCBI lineage: Eukaryota > Viridiplantae > Streptophyta > Magnoliopsida > Myrtales > Combretaceae > Laguncularia > Laguncularia racemosa. The sequence continues at coordinate 3,349,504 of JBBMOL010000077.1, read as the reverse complement.
ATCAATCTTACACTTTTCAGTTGGATTAGAAATCATACGCTCTATGCAACCATATAATCCAATCTTAACATCAACATCAACTTTAAAATCAGGACTATAAAGGTAATGAGGATTCAAATAATAACCTGCGGTATGCAATGGTCTATGAAGTTGAAGCTCTCATCCCTTGTCAATAATCTTGAAGATAGGTCCATAACTACATTTAATAAATATGATTTCAATTTACAAATGAAACATTAAAATGAACACTAATGCAATATATATATATATATATATAGTTAATAAGTTGAAATATTACCTTTTTTCACATTGTTGAAATTTGTTTTAATTTTTTCCTTGGCATGGTCCATTTCTAGATAAATGAAACCCATAGCTAGTTGATCATCAAAATCCACTAATGTAAGCACCTTAATAAGGGGAAATGTTGCTTTAAGGCAAGTAATAATATTCTTCCAAAACCTACTATCTAAAACCACCTGTTGGATCTACTTTTCATCACTTGTGGTCGAGTACTTACATGATTTCCAATGACTTAAAGTGAACATCGTCATTAATGAGCCTTTCAACTCACTAAGGCAACCTAATGTCGAATAGGAAGTGGCAAAATGAGTTGCACCGAGTTTAATCAAGTCCCTTCCTTTAGTGTATCTCCTCAGGATTGAGATGAGTATAGTCCTAGAATAAATATATGTAGTAATTCACCTCCCTTTTGCAATTTTCCCTTAATAGATCTTCAAATTCTTCTCAAAGTCTTCCAACATCAAATCAATGCAATGTGCTGCACAAGGTGTCCAATATAAGCATTTTCTTTTCTCCATCAATTTTTCCCCTGCTGCTTTATAATTTGCAGCGTTATCTATGATTACTTGTACAATATTCTCCTCTCTAACCTTCTCTATAATATCATCTAACATTGCAAAAACTTTGTTGGTTGTCTTAGATATATTAGAAGCATCCATAGACAACAAGAAGGCTGTTCCTTTAGGGTTATTCACTAAGAAATTGCATGTAGAACGCCTCTTTCTATCAGTCCATGCATTAAACATAATGGAACAACTTGTTTTTTTCCATTTTGCTTTGTAGTCTTCAAGTAATTTCATTGTTTGAGCTACTTCTTTCTTCAAACAAGTGACCCTTAGCTCATGATAGGAAGGAATTTTAAGACCACAACCATATCTACCAACCACCTGAAGTATCTTAGCAAACTCTGGATTTTTTACACAATTAAATGAAATTGCACTAGTGAAGAAAAAATGAGCAATTTGTTGGCAACATTCTTCTCTCAAATCTTTCTTCATAAATTGATTAATTGTACCTTAGCTTGCCCATATTCCACTTCCACCAATTTGCAATTTTTTTTTCTTTGAAAAGAAATCCATGTAATTGCTTTCTTTTCTCTTTATGGATGTTTGCTCCACCTCATCATCATCATCATCAGAATCTTCAATACCATGAATTTGTTGTCTTTTAATTTCTAATATTTTTGCCACTTGCAACAACATTGTTAACATTTCCTTTTTGACATCATCTGGCATACTGCTACATGCCTCTATATCTTTACCTGTACACCCCAAGTGATTCTTAAATCTATAAATGCCCCCACTAACAACTTTACTATAATACCTGCATTTTACCTTTTTCCCATTGTTGTCTACATCGATTCCATGCTCCCAACCAACATCAGATCTACTTCCAAGTGCATTCTTCCTTTTAGAGCTCTCTTTAGATGATTTAGAAGATGACATTTGAACTCAACCAATACTTAAAATCCTGTAAGAAAACAAAAAGAAAGAGTAAGTACATGTGCATGTACATCAACATGCTAGTCATAAACATTACTTGCAGTATAAACAATAAACATTACTTCCAATCAAAATGAAGAGGCTGATTGTGTAGTTTGCATGTTCCTAGCAATCACTAATTAGTTGTTCACTAGACTAACTCAACAAGGTGTCACAACTCATCCTAACAAATCATGGGGTTTGGAAACCTATAGTAGGTATGTCACTTGAAACATATCTCTACATTCAAGCAATTAGAGACAAGAAGAAGACATAATGAAGATGCATTAGATTAATAGAGAAAAAAAAAACTTCAATCCCTGAATTAATGTTGTTTTTGTTTCTCATTTTGTCAAATAGGTGTTATAATGCCTCCTAAAAAGATTGAAAGTGGACACTAAGACACAGTACATGATGTGGCAATGGATTACTATGGCAAACGCCTTGCAACAACATCATATGATCACACAATTGAGATCACTAGAGTGAGCAATTGAGGATCTCAGCATCTTGCAACACTTTCTGGTCATGACCCGTGTGGTAAATTTCATGGGCTCACCCAAATTTTGGGTCTCAATGAGCATCATGCTCACTTGAAGGTAAAGTCATAATCTGGAAGGAGGGTAACCCAAATGAATGGACCCAGGACCATGTTTTCCATCTAATGGGAATATATTTGTCTTCACAGCTGGAGTTGATGGTGGTTGGGACACTATAAGAATAGATTAGGCTCATGAAGTTAGTGTTACATCTGTCTCTTAGGCACCATCAATTGCCCTTGATGCACTTATCGGCTTTATTTCAGCTGAGCCTATCTAGAAGCTCTGCTTTGGTGGCTGTGATAACACTGTAAAGGTCTGGAAGCTCAACAGTGGGATTTGGAAGCTGGACTGCTTCTCGGCACCTCAAATGCATACGGATTGGGTTTGTGATGTCCCTTGGGCACCAAACTTGGGACTTCCAAAATCTACCATTGCCAGTGCCTCCTAAGATGGAAGTGTTATAATTTGGACAGTTGCTAGGGAAGGGGATCGATGGGAAGGCAAAGTCTTAAATGACTTTAAAACACCTATTTAGAGGGTCTCTTGGTCATTGACCGGGAACATTCTAGCTGTGGTAGATGGGAACAATAATGTGACCTTGTGGAAGGAAGTTGTTGATGGGGATTATGTAATACGTTACAAAACTTATGGTGCTTATGCCCCATAAGCTACAAACTGCCACTCCCATTATTCAACTTCACAATACATCCAACACTACCTAATCCATAGATTGAACAATCAAGACTTGCATCTTTTGAAATAGAAGCAATAGTTCACATCCTTAAAATTAAAGACTTGTTAGGCAACAAGGGATAGCTAACAAAATATAACAATAGGATATAACAACCCCAAAAGGTGGAAGTGATTGATTACCTAAAAAAAAGGCTGATGCAATGTGGTTGTGGTGCAAAGTGCGAACCGCGATGTAATGGTGAATAGTAGTTTACTCCAACTCTTTCACCTTGAAGATTGGTTGTGTTATGAGCTGTGACTATGAAGGGAATGCCAATGGACAATGGAGAATCAGAGATGCAACTGAGCTGAGATTATTGTGATTTGACTTTTGAGTTGCGAAACAACTGAGAAGGGAATAGAGTTGCGAAGGCCAGAAGTAGGAAAGAAGAGAAGATGAAGATGAAGAACAGATCTAAGGTGACCATGACGTGGGCTGGGCAGTGAGCTTATTTTAAACTTGGTGGCGGCCCATTGTAGTCGAGGAATTGGATTGAAATGGCTTTGGCTTGCTTCCATAATTAGACTCGGTTGAAATGCAATTTAAATTGTGATTTTAATGATTCCACCTACAGAATTGCGATTTTATCAACAAACCGATTTTGTATGCGAGTGAACAATGAGTATGGTCATAAACTCGTAAACTCGTACAAACGTACGAGTTAACTTGCGATTTTGACAACTATGGTTACACCAAAAACTAGCCAGTATCTCAATGAAAGGAGTAAAGGAATGTAATATGGAAGAGGAATCAAATTTACACCAATAGCTTGATTTTTTTCCAAAGACAAGAAGAATTATACTAGCAACTAAGATAAAGGAACAATTGGTTAAAAAATGGAGATAAAAATATGAGATACTTCCACTTATGCACAAAGAAAAGAAGGGCTCAAAACTAGATCTATCAAATCAAAGATATAGAAGGAGAGTAGATTGAGGATGGAAAGAAGATAGAACAAGCCTTCCTTAAATGTTGCTTTGCTCTTTTTACATCAAAATGTACCATAATTGAACCCTTGGTTTTAAACAGTATTGAAAAGGTAATCACACTAGAGATGAATTAGTTGATGCGAGATTTAGAGGAGAAAGAAGTGAAGGTAGCTATATTTCAACTTGAACATCTTAAGGCCCCAAGAACAGATGGATTCAACACTCTTTTTCCAAACACATTGGATTGATATTAACCTTTTTATAATAGAAGTGGTAAATAATTTTCTAAGCTTAGGTATGTTTCCATCAGGTTTTAATGTCATTGACATTGTATTGATCCTAAAAATCCATTTACCAAAGAAATTGATGGAGGACCATCTCAAGGTTTGAGTATTGAAGAGGACAAATGCAATCGAAGTGGAATTGAGGAACTACAAATACCCGAAGGGCCAATCATAAGGGCGCGAGCAAAATAGATCAAGCAAGCTATGCAAGGCTTTGTGAAGATTATTTTTGAAAATGAGGTCAATTCTGGAATGACTTTAGAGACATTGAGCTGGGCTGAACCCAATTTGATTAATGTCATCCAAGCCCAAGAAAATGAAGCCTAAATAAGCCAAGACAGTAATTAGGGATTCTAGAAGATAATTGAGGTCATTGCTTACATCAACAAAATAGTTATTAGTATAGTTAAGAGCACATTTAATTTTCTTTGGTAGTGGGTTATTGATGGGTATGTGGATGGTTTTATTTCATTAATTAGCCTTAGAATTCTATAAATAGGGTATCAAAACTTGTGTTGAGGGGATGGACGAATTTTTCAATTGAAGAGTTATTTCTCATATCTGTTCTTTTTAAACAAGCAGTCGGGGTTTTGACTTTGTGGGTTCAAGTTCGGTTTATATTATTGGTTCTTGTCTCTTATAGGCAACGGGTCAATAATTTCTTTATATATATATATATTATATATATTACTGGTTGTTGTCTCTATAGACAACGGGTTAGTAATTTGTTTTTTTATTTATTCAAAAATTGGGATTTAGGTGGTCCAGGAAATAGATTATTTGTTACTGGGTCTCACAACTCAATTCGTGGGATTTTGCATCAGGAACTTTCTTATTTTCTTCTTATAAGCTTATGTAACTTTGCTTATAAGATTATCTCCAAAATTATTTCTAATAGATTACAACATATCCTTAAGTCCCTTGTCAAAGTGCTTTCATATCGAGATTACTAATTTAAGATAATTTCATAATGGCCCATGAAATTTTCCACTTCTTAAAATTTAAAAAGAATAGGAAAAAAGATTTTTTTTTTCTTTTAAAAGTGGATATGGCAAAAGCATATGATAGGATTGATTGGAATTTTTTAAGTATGGTTTTTGAAGGGATGTTTTTTTTTTTTGATAAATGGGTTAAATGGATTGTGTTGTGTGACGTCGGTATCATATAATTTAATGCTAAATGGAAAGAGGGTTTTCCACTTCTATCCATCTAGAGGAATAAGGCAAGGTGATCCTATTTCCCCTTACCTATTTCTACTTGTGATTGATACTTTATCTAAAATGATTAAAAAGGCTAATAGGGCCACTTTAGTTGAAGGAATCTAAGTAAGAAGAAATAGTCCCACCTCGACTCACTTGTTGTTTACTAACGATACTCTTTTTCTCATGAAAGCCTCTTAATTGAATTTATTAAGAATGAAAAGGATCTTGGATGCTTATTGTAATGCCTCTAGGTAACTAGTGGATTTTCATAAATCTTCGTTATTTTTTAGTGCCTCTACCCCCAGTTTTATGAGATTGGCTTGCTATGATGTTTTTAGAATAAACCCTAATGTGTCTCTTGGAAAATACTTGGGAATTCCATCTTTATGGGGTAGATCAAACTATAAGGTATTTAAATCCTTAAAAGATAAAATAGCCTTGAAATTTCAAGGATGGTGGTAATTTGCCTTCACTAAGAGGGAAAGAGGTGTTGATAAAATCTATAGCATATGCTATTCCAACATATTCTATGAGTGTTTTTCTTTTCCCTAAAAAATGGTGCAGGGAAGTTTTGAGTATGGTGGCAAATTTTTGGTGGAGGGATACAATAAATGTTAATAAAATGAGTTGGAAAAGCTAGGAAAAAAAATATCAAAAGCAAAATAATTAGGGGGATTAAGATTTAAAATTTTTCCCAAGAGAAGATTTTCGCAATGCAAGGAGAGGGGGGGAGAGCTTCATGGATATGGCAAAGCATATTAGTAGGTAGAGATGCTATTTCTTCTTATTTGTTATGGCAAATTGGAAGGGGGGATAAAGTAGAATTTTGGAATAATCCTTGGATTCCTAGCATACCAGGTTATAAGCTAGCAAATAGTGGGTAATGATCTTTTAAGAAACCTAAGAGTAGATGATGTCATTGATAGGGAGTCCTTAACTTGAAATTTGCAATTAGTTGAACATCTCCTAGCAATAGAAGAGAGACAAGCAATATATCAAATCCCTATAGTTGCTGGCTATCATGACGATAGATTAGTGTGGCCCAAGATAGAAGAGGGGGGTTTTACAGTGAAGACTTGCTATCACAATCTATTAAGAAAACTCCAAATTTTTTATTGTAATTGTAATGCCCTAAAAATTTTGAAAACTATATAAAAATTAAAGAAAATAAGTGGAATAATAAATATTTCTAGGCTAGGGTAGCGAGAATGACAATTTTGTAATATTAAAAATTTTAAGAAATTTATGATGAAAAATTTTAAAACACTATGATACATTAATACTATTTTAATAATTTATGTATAAACAAGAAATTATGATAAATAATAATAGACTTTAAAATAGAAAAATGAGGAAAAAGGTGAAATCCATTTGATAAATATAACAAATAATGAGAATTAGACATAGAGAACAATTGGAGAGAATAATCGTATGTGAGGAAAGGGATAACAAGCTTAGAATTACAAATTAATTGAAACATATTACTAAATAAATTTAGGGAACAAAGTAAGTTGGAAAACACCTACATATAGGTATATAAACAAATAAATAAAAACAATTGCAAGCCTTAATTTTAGTTTGTGCAATTTAAATTAAAAGAATGAATTCCTCAAAACATAAATCACAAACAATATTGGGTTAAATAATGGAATTAACTAAAATTATAGATTTAGGATTTTCAAATGAAAATTTTGAATAAATATCTACATTCGGAATAGTTGAATTTGCTTAGACGTAAAATTTTGTAATAAAATACCAAAGTTGCAAAAATTATGAATATTGTCGTATATAAGAAATTAAATATAAAACCCTAAAATATAAATAATCATCATATGAAATATAATATATATATATATTAAAATAATATGGCAGCAGGTTAAAAAAAATGATATAAAAGGGGAGAAGCCACCAGAAGACACGAGAGAATGAGGGAGAGAGGGAAAAAAAATTCTTAGGGTTTTGATTCCAATTGCTGTTTTCAATTTCAATGGAAGGTGAAGAAGAAGATAACTTGAAAACGAACCCTTGCTTGAATTCTCCACTTCCCCAACTAGAGATACCAACAGCTATGCATGTGTAGAGTGCGCTTGGTTCTAGTAAATCATAATGCGTGACACGAACTGAACTGCTACCTACTGGAGAATTTGGCGAGTCACTAAGTCGAGCTGAGGTGGAGCATCATGAGTTACTTAGTGATAGTGGCGTTAAGAGCGAGGAAGGTAGAGAGAAGGATAGTGAAGAGAGAGGGATGGTTGGTGGAGAAATAATCAAGTAGGGTAACATCGTAGAGTGGTGGAAATGATGGAGGGAATGAAGAACTAACAGTAGACATGGAACTAGATTATATGATGGTGGGGAAAAGTGTTCAAGTTGGTGGGGATTTTAGGGTTTTGGATGCAGGAGTTGATGTAACAGAAAAAGAGGCAAGAGAAGGTTGTGGCTGCTAACATGGCACCGAGTGATGGAGGAAGTTAAGGAAGTTGAGGTAGAGGGTGCAAACAAAGTGAAAGAGGAAGGCGGTGAAGTGCTTGCTCATGTGGCAAAGGATGCAAGACCTTTAGAGGATAGTAAATGCGATAAAGGAGTAGAGGATTCGAGGGAAGAAGATATATATATATATATGCATACCGATGAATGCTACACAGTGAGGAAGGAGAGGAAGATGGACGATCGGAGATCCGATGTAAAGACGATGAGGAACAAAATGGAAACAGAGGAGGAAAGGAAAAGCAAACAGGAAAGAAAAGTGGAATTTTGAACAAAAAAATTCGTATCTCACACATACGACCTTTGATTGATGATCCAAGACCACCAGCTTGTTTTTCAAGGTGAGTGCAACTCAATTAGACTAGTTTTTCGCAAAATGGAGATATTTTTCATATTTTAGGAATAATCACTAAAAATAATATTTAGCCTAGAAAATTGATGAAATAGGTAGAGAAATGCTAGATATGATGATCTAGATTATGAATAGAGTGTAATGATGTACTTTCTTGAATTTTTAGGTGAAGAAAAATTATTCCGTAAATATACTCGCAGATTACTACAAGTAGCAATGAAAATAAGATCCAGGTGAGTAGGACTCCATAACGTGTTGTATTGTGTGTATATTGTTGCCTTATGTGTGCCTTATTATGAATTTGTGTCTCCATATATATATATATACATATATGTATATGTATATATGTCTATATGCCGAGCCATGAAGGATTATGTATGTGTATGCATATTTCATTTGATGGCTGGGACATTTTTTTGCTAGCTGCCGTGTGGATACATATACATATGTATATGTATAATGGTATACTGGATTGCTAGCCAAAGTCTTAAAGTGGCCGTGAAATTATATATATATGTCTCCAAGTGTAGGGGTGTATGTTGTAAATATATATAGTTATGTATATGTGTGGGGGCTTGTGCAAGATCGACCCCAATTGTGTGTGTGTAATGTGATTTCTAGCTATGTGTTATGTTTAGATGTGGAAGGTGCCATAGAAATATTTTGTGTATATGTTTGTATGTGCACCTTGTTGGATTGGGAAGCTAGTTTTGAAATGTTATATATGTATATGTTTATATGTAGGATGAAGAGGTGGAAATGGAAATTCAACTCGAGTATATGGATATAAGATGAAATGGAGGTAAGAGTTGGGATTATATTAATGTTAGTTTTCTTGTGTGCTTGTGTGTTGGGAAGTTGGAAGGAGGGCTGAAACCCATGGAAGATGATGTGGGAAAAACATATATAGGGACATGTATAGGCATGTAGGCATGGGATCTTTTTTTTTTTTTTTCTATAGTAGATGTGCGTAGTTTAATTGTAGGAAGAAATGGATATGTTAGGGTATGTACTTTATTGATGTTTGTGGATATTAACGAGGAGAATATAGACATACGTTGATATGGAGAATGCTAATAGTGGAAACTAGAAAGAGGGAAATCTAAGGAGCGGATCTAAACCATATGTATATATATACATTATAAGTTGTGAGGGAGAAATTAAGCCTCTAATAACCTAAGTCCTTTCCCATATAGATACATATGCTATGCGTAAGCGAGATGGAAGAATAAGATGTTGGAATCGACATATGCTGTAGTTATATAGGGTATATAGGAGCGAAGGAGGAAGATACTCTTAGTCGACCATAAACAATACACACATATCCTTACGTAGTATATATAGATAAAGGAGAGATGGAAATCTAACTTAAACTCCATATGCTATAGGTATAAATATGTATATATCTCAAGATAAGACGTATAATTGTAAACATGCATAAAAGTTATACGAATGCGAGAAGGAAGGGATTTATAATGAATGTAGTTGAGATAGAAGTCCATTGCTTGATAAATTCTTGCTTGATTCTATGGATGTTGTTCCCTTATTGATGTTACGGATGTGCCTTGCTTCTTGAAATGATTGAGTGTGTTATGAATAGGATGTTGACATGATTGATGCTTGCATATGTGCTTGACCTTGGATGATTACCCTAAAACCTTAACTAATTATTAGACCTAATTAAGAACCTGGCATGCATTGCACGAACATTGCATTGTTTAAGGCCATCATAGCTATAGGACGCACCAGAAGTAATCAGAGGGTTATTGCTCCACCAAGTGCGAACTAAGTGACTCGGGGATTGTCACATTTTGGTGGTTCCGAGTTTGACTTGTCTCTTAAGGGTGTGTAAATACTCGGTGTATAAGAGACACCTGGGCTTAGATCACTAAATCTAAGACACAATCATAATAAAGTGATAAGAGTAATTAAATTATGTGTAAAAGCCGGGCTTTGATGGTGACTCCGAAATCTCTAACCCAAGGTCAAGGGGGATGTAAACCTTAGACTTCACGTTGGTTACCAGAAGACCACATGAGATGCTACATTTATATGATTATTCATGCATAGCATTTGTTTTGACAACTTGCTTGAAATTGTTTGTGTTTGTTGCAACACTAAGAGATTGCACTCCTATCTCACTAGGCTATTAGCTCACCCTTCCATAGACTATTTTGCAGGTAAAAATCTTAAAAGCTTCGGATGGGATAAGATGTGAAGTGTCGAGAGTTTTTGGAAGCCAAGAAGATAAAGTAAGAATTGTGAATGGTAGACTATTTAGATGAAATGTTATTTTTAAGATCTTGATGTAAAATTTGAATTTGTAAGACTTAAGGTTTTATTCCATTTACTGATTGGTAGGGGATTCCAACTTTCTGCGATCTTGATTGACCGTGGAACATGGGATCCATAGTTATATTCTTATTATATAACTTTATGTAATATGATTAATTATAATTGTTAATTAATTATTTAGAGTCTTATGATATCTGACTCTTAAGACAGTTATCATGTGATGTGTGCACACGTGGCATTATAGCTTTTAGTGAGAACTTTGCGTGACGGTAATGGTACTTCTACATCTTATTCTATTAACAAAGAAACTATAGAATTTGATATGGATTAGAGATTGTAAACGAAAGCATAAACATCATCTTTGACGGTTGTGCAATAATGCCTTGGCAACTAATCTCAATCTGGCCCGTAGGAACGTTCGTGCTAATGCAGCTTGCTTTGATTGCAAACATGACGAATCTATGGAACACGTGTCTCTTCAATGTGCTTGGGTTCGCCCTGTTTGGTTCACTTGTTATAGGTTGAGAGTAGATCAACAAGACACTTCAAGGATTGAAAGATGGTTGGAGAACTTAATCAAAAGTAACACAAGGTCAAGCTGTGAATTTAAGGAGCTCATGCAGAAGGTTACAGTTGTGTTATGGAAAATTTAGAAGCACATAAATTATTGTATGTTTAATGGACTCAATCTTGATCTAGATAGAGTTATGCGAGCCATTCAGCATGAGCTTAATGATTATAAATTGAGTAAAATTGGGTCTGATCCTCCATGGGATGAAATAAATCCAGATCAAGGAGGGACTTAGTCCATGGTGCAAAAAAGAGAAGTTGAGAATATCAGCTCAAGATAGTCAAACCGAAGTAAAACACCAACTGCATACCAATGCTTGTCCACGAACAGCCGACGTGTAAATCAAGGAAATGAAGCTAGGAGATGTATAGATGCTAGATGGATTCCTCCAAGAATGAATGAAATTAAAATCAATTGTGACAGTGTAACAAGTCAGTCAACTAGAGCTGCAAGATATGGATATGTTTGCAGAAATGGTCAAGGAGAACTTCTGGAAGCAACAGCATATTAACCTTAATGGGGTAGACATTTTGGTTGCTAAAGCGCATGCAAATAGGGAAGGTGAAAGACATTGTTGTCGAGACAGATTCTAAAATAGTATATGAGTCCATCATTGCACTGAGACAGGCACATTGGAAGATTAGAGGAATTATTGATGATATTTCTGTTTACAAAACCCTTTTTGTTTTACTCCTTTATTTTAGTTTTAATCCCTCGAGAAGTAAATGCATGTGCTAATTGGATAGCTATCTAAGGCAAAGCTTGTAACTGTAAGATCACTCAATAATCTTTTGTTTATATACTGGATTTCCAAACCTTTTGATGGGTTACCTTAAATAAATTCCTTTGTTTTGGTAAAAAAAAAAAAATAGGTTGAAGGTATTTTTTTTTTGTTTTCCTTGGATCTAGGTTTAATTTTTAAGTAAATTGATACATTCTATGACAAAAAGACCCAAAAAAAAAAAATGGTGCATTTCTAAAAACCCATTTGAGTCCTATAAGAATCGAATTAAACAAGCTAGTTCAACCTGGTTCTTAAGGTTCACTATCAAAGCAGTCAAAGGGTTGACACAGACTAATTTCATGGCGGAGTCAGTTTAAAGTAGATGGAATCAGTCTGGATAACCTAGATCTCACAGCACTAGTAAGATAAAAATGGATTGACCTAGACGAGCTTAGCCTATAAATCTACAATTGATTCGACTTCTCTTTAAATATGCTTCAACGTCAAGATGGTATCAAGCAGTATACCTAATCTAAATAAAGATGAATTTACAGCTTCCGATGAAATTTGAATTTAAGACTCTTTATATACATAAAAACTCATGGTTTCCGACCACTTGAATAACTCAATGGAAACTTCACATTATATATGAAATGGAATTCAGGTAATCTCAATTCCACAATAACTAGTTAATGAGCCTACATAATGCACGAATAAAAGTTTGAATTATAATTGCAAAATATTAAAAAAAAAACAAATAAATATAATCTAGTATTTTTATAAATTAAAAAAAATCTTACTCAATGAAATATTTAATAAAATATTTAATTCTTTTACTAATGAAATATTTAATTCATTTACTAACTAACACTATAACATATTATCCCAAAACACACAAAACTCTCTCTCTCTCTCTCACACACACGTATGCATTAAAATGTTTTTATGTATTTGAATATGAAGCAATAATTGCATATAAAAGTATAAATTGAAATACAATTAATACCATCACTAAGATGAAAATTGAATATGATATAATGTTTAAATATAAATGGGTTAATTAAAATGTAACTAATATATCAATGTACCTTTAATATAGTTGGTATTATCAAATAATATACTATATATATATATAATTTTTATATAATGAATGAATTAAAATAAATTACTGAATAGTGATGCATTTTGAAATTATTTAAACAACTTAGCTCTTGAAAATAAGTGATTTATAAAGAAAAAGCAATAAAATTAGTATTTATAAATGTATACTAAAATAATTGTTAAATTATCTTCATAATAGTTTTGATGATAACAAAAAGTCAAGAAATTACTAACTAAGTTATCAAGTATGCAGTTGAATAATAAGCAAGTAATTTAGTTTAATTAAATAGCACTCTCAGCAGAGAAGTTTTCCTCTTAAGTCTTTACTTAAAAGGTAACTTAAAGACTGACTTAATGAGTAGACTTACTGTATGAAGTAACTCAGAGACTGACTTAGAGAGTAGATCCGCTACATGAAGTAACTCAAAGACTGACTCAAAGAGTAGACCTGCTATATAAACAAAAAATTTGCAAAAACGAATAGCATGTTGTAGAACGAGTTTATCTTTGAAGTTTTAATCAACTTGAAGACCTAGCTCCAAAGTAGTCTGTATTTGGGTAATACATTCAAAATGTTCGACAAAGTTGGTTAATATATCAACAAAGTTTGCATGATGAAGATTTATATTTTTCAAGATCCAAAGTTGAGTTTAAGGAGCAGAAAACATTCAAAAAGGATAACAAACAAGATATACTCCTATTTCTAAGGGATATGAAGTTGATTCAAATTGAAGTATATAAGAAGCAGTTCTTATCAAGATATTATCAATAGTTTGTGAAGATATTATCTACAGACTTCATTAACAACATGGAACTGATCAAGAAATGTTTTTAAATTTGAAATAAGCATAAAAGATATGATCTATAACAAATTAAGGACCAACGTTCTAGTTTGTTTTAATAGAAGATATAACCTAAGATTATGATCTCCAACAAATTATCCGAAAAAAATCTTATCTCCAACGTCTAGCTTATCCCTTTCTAGCCGTTGCATGATCTAAAGTTAAAATACCCTCAGCATCTAAGAAAAAGTAAACATGAAAAAAAAAATACTTACCATTCTTTGTGCAAAATACTGTTACATTTCATTTTATTATTATTTTGTACCAAACTTACTGAGGATTTCATTATCTTTATTCCTTATTGATTTTAATACTTTGCGAGAGTTAAATTATAAATAGGCTTTGAGTTCAAAGATAACTAAGTGATGGCATGAAGTTTAATAGAGTGAATTATTGTCACTATTTGTAATCTTATTTCTTGATTAGATATAGTGGAATATATTAGTGTGGAATACCGAGTTCTTGGCTTGGAGTTAGAAGAGAGGATTAACACTTAAGGTGAATCCTTTATAAATCCTTACGCAAAATTCTCTTGCTCTATTCTTTTATTTTCGTGCATTTAATTATTTATTATATTTGTGAAGCAAATTCTAAGCCATATTTTATATAAAACTAATTGGGGACGTGATCTTTTTTTCTTTTCTTTTTTTTTTTTAAGAAAGAAAGCTAAATTTTTTAGCAATCAATTCACCCTCCTCTTGGTTACTCTTTGAGACCAACAATTAGTATTAGAGTAGATCTCTTTTATTGAATTAAGTGATCTACTTTATTATGGCTAAGAATAATATTGCAATCAATCAAGCTTCATACTTTGATGGCATAAATTACTTATGTTAGAAAATGAACATGTCCACTTATATTAAGGCTAATGACTATGCTTCATGGTAGGTGATCGATGTTGGAGACAATCAAGTGACAAGAACGAATGATGATGAGCATAGTTGTTAAAATCGCAATTATAGCCATACAATTCTATGAGTTTATAATTTTAAGAGGCCTTTCTGAGTAGACTCGAGTATAAAATTGTTTCCATATAGACTTACGATAGATTCACGACTTTAGACATAAAATCGGTAAAATCTTATGATTTTAACCAAGTTTATCAATTTTACATATTTTAATTAAATGGACTAAAAATTAAAAAATAAAACTTAACTTCACAAGATATGAATATTATTAGTTCTTTAAAAGAATAAGAATTATAATATAAGGTAATATTGATTGTAGTATCAATAATGATGTTGGTATTGATGAAGAAGGTGACAACAATAATTATGATGGTGAAGAGAAAGCTAGCAAGAATTTTGACTTTCGATGATAATAAAGGAGTTACTTTATTATTATAATTTATGTTATAATTCATTTCATATTGGCATTGTTATTTATATTGTAGTTTCATATATTACCTTAACAATTTATACTAATTTATTTGTATTGTAAGTATATAATTTTTATTATAAATTGTGACTAAAATTTACATTAAATTTCTTTATTCCATCTTATATTTTATTTTTTATAAATATAGTAAACATATCTATAGCTTTTGAAAGATATTTTATATAAGTTGTAGAAATTCACATTTTTACATTTTGATTCTGTAAACCCTCTGGCGATTCTAAGTAGAATGAGTTTGACAACCTTGGTGATGAGTTTATTGAGGCTAAACTGAAGCTCATTGAGCAAAATAATAAGATTGAGAATATGCTACTCACTACTATAGTGCCATCTGAATTTTACTCGATTTCTTCATGTGACACAACTAAAGAAATATGGGATACTCTATTTGTAACATATGAAGGAACGAATACTATTAAGGAAACAAAAATTAATACTTTGTTGTAGAGATATGAATTGTTCAAAATTAAATCCAATGCGAAAATTAAAGTTGCTTTCAATTGTTTTACTGCTGTAACTAATAAACTAATATCTCTTGGAAAGAAAATGGAAGATCTTGATCTTGTTAGGAAAGTGTTGTGGATCTTACCAAAGTCATGGGATGCTAAAAGATTGTTATAAAAGAAGCACAAGATTTGAACAAGCTCACACATAGCCAATTGATGGAGAAATTGATGGCGTATGAGTCTTATTTGAGCATAACTGAAAAATCTAACAGTAGCACAAAAGCAAAGAAAATAACTGCTGAAGAGTTGGACAACAATGATGATGAGGACATCAATATGCTTGCAAAAAGATTCTATAGGCTGATTAAAAAGAAAGGTAAGAAATTTAAGAATTTTAGCAAATATAACAAATATGATCTAGGAAAAAACTTTAAGGAGAAGGAAGAAAACAAAGAAAAGAAAGAGATTTCTTGCTATGAATGTAAGAAACCTGGACATATCAAATATGAGTACCATGTTCTTATAAAGAAGATGAAAAAAATTCAAGAAGAAAAGCCAAGCAATGATGGCAACTTAGAGTGACTTAGACGAGTCAAAAGCTAACTCAGAAGCTACAAGTGAAGATGAGGAAGAAGCCAGTCAATGTTTAAAGGCTACAACTAAGGTAAATTTTGAATCTAAAGCTGATATATTAGATAATGAAATATATGCTTAGATGAAAAAGCTGTTAAAGGCTCCTAAAAAAAGGCAGACATAAAGATATTTAAGTTAGAAGCCAAAAATAAGGCCTTGAAAAATGAAAAAGATGTTTTAAGTCAAGCAAACAAACTATTTATTGATGAGAATGACTTCCTAAAGAATGATAATGAAAAAATGCATATTAATTCTGATGTTTTAAGAAAAGAAAATGTTGTTTTGAAGGATGAAATTAAAGATCTAAAAGTTAAAATTGAAGATCTACCACAAATAATCAGAACACCTTCAATAAATTTAACGAAAGTGACAAAAAAACTAAATAAGTAGTCAAACTTGTAAGTATTAAACATAGACTTGGATATGAACATGGTAGCTCATCTAATAATATGAAAAAGACCTTGTTTGTTAAAGAAAGTGAATTTGTGAATGTTGAACCTATTAAAAACAAGGAACTTGTTAAAAAGAACTCGAACAGTAACAGTAGAGGATATTTCAAAAGGTACCCTTAATAACATAAGTATCTACTCAAAGTATACTGCAAAGACTATAGGTATGGATACAATAAATGATATCCAAGGAAAAACTTTCAATATAAGGTAAATCAAAGGTATAATACATCCTCTTATGCATGTTTCTTTTGCAATAAAGTAAGCTACATAGAAAAGTATTGCTTTTATAAAAGAAAGAAGCTTAATATACATCAAGTTAAGAAACAAGAAAAGACGAGCTTGGCTTATCAAAGACCTAAGCTTGTTTAGGTTCCTAAAAAGGTTTGATCACCTTTTGTATGATTGCAGGAACAAAGAACAAAAATAAAAAGGCATCTAGTATCTGGACAGTGGGTGTTCAAGTCATATAATAGGAGATACATTCTTGTTCACTAGCATAATGTGGAAGGAAAAAAAATATGTAAAATTTAGAGATGATGGCAAAGGTAAAATTATAGTTATAGGTATGATTGGTCATCCTCCATATTCGATTGAAAATGGTTCTTTGGTGAAAGGACTAAAACATAATCTATTAAGCATAAGTCAACTACGTGATAGAGGTTATAAAATGATCTTTGAAAAAAGTAAATGTAATACTTACAATATTAAAGGAGTAAAATTGTTCGAAGGTTTTAGGAAAAGTAACATATATCTAATTACACTCTCTAATATAAATGATGAATACTGCTTTCTGACCATGAATGAAAATATATATGTTTGGCATAAAAAGCTTGGTTATGTGAACTTTAATCAACTAGAAAAACTTTCTAAAAAAATCTTGTTACTGGTTTGCCTATAATTAGCATAAAGCATGATATTAAATGTACAACCTGTTTAAAGAACAAAATGGTTTCAATTACTCATAAAATTAAGAATATGATTTCTACCAAAAGATCACTCGAACTATTACATCTTGATCTGTTTAAACCTATAGGAACTTTAAGTTTAGGAGGAAATAAATATGAACTTGTGATTGTTGATGATTTTTCAAGATACACGTGGGTGTTTTTTCTAAAACATAAGTATGGTACTTTTGATATATTTCAAAATTTTGCTAAATAAATACAAAATGAAAAAGGATATTCTATTGTTGCTTTAAGAACCAATCATGGCGAAAAATTTGACAATACTCCTTTTGTAACTTTTTGTGGAGAACATGAAATAAATCATAATTTTTCAGCACCATATATACCCCAACAAAATAAAGTAGTTAAAAGAAAAAATAGGACAATACAAGAAATGATACATTCTATGTTAAATGGAAGTGGAATAGCTGAATACTTTTGGGCTAAAGCTGTTGCAACTGCTTGCTATATAATGAATAGAGTATGTTTAACCTAATACTACAAAAAATCATATGAACTGTTCCTTGGTAGAAGACCATCTGTTTCATACTTTCATGTGTTTGCATGTACATGTTTTGTGAAAAGGAATGCAAATAATCTTAGTAATTTTGATGAATGATTAGATGAAGCAATCTTTTTGGGATATTCACATAATAGTAAATCTTATCATGTTTTCAATAAAGCAACAAAAGTAGCTTAAGAACTTATTAATGTGCATTTTCTTGATGAAGTGAAAGATGATTCTGATGATGATGGAGTGTTTATGCCTATGAAGGAAGATAATGATAATGAACTTAAACTTGATATAGTTAAAAAGGAAGAACCATTTGATGAAATCCTAAAATCTGAAACTCAAAGACTAAAGTAGAAGGTAATATGGAAATCAAAGTTGATAAACTTGAAAGTTCAAAAACTTGGTAGTTTAAATCATCTCTTCCCCCTAATTTAATTATTGGTGGTATAAGATTAGGAATGAAAACCAGATCTAAGTTGTAAGAACTTGAAAGTCACTTTATTTTGTTGTTTGAATTTGAACCAAATAATATTGATGAAGCATTAAATGATGATAACTAGATCAATGTAATGCATGATGAATTAAATTAATTTCAAAGAAAGTGTTTAGAATCTAGTACCTAAACCTCAAAATAAGTTGATAATAGGCACTAAATGGGTTTTTAAAAATAAATTAGATGAAAATGGAAAGATTATCATAAATAAAGCTAGGCTTATAACTAAAGGGTATTCACAAGAAGAAGGCATAGATTATGATGAAATGTATGCTCCTGTTGCTGGACTTGAAGCTATACTACTTTTGCTTACCTATGTTTGTTTTAAGGATTTTAAGTTGTTTCAAATTGATATGAAAAGTTCTTTTTTGAATAGTTATATCAAAGAATAAATGTATGTTGAACAACTTCCTGGATTTGAGGATCCTTTTAAGCCTAAAGATGTTTTTAAGTTAAGAAAAGCTTTGTATGAACTTAAATAAGCACCGAGAGCTTAGTATGAGAGACTCAATGAGTATCCGATCTCTAGTGGCTATGAAAAAGGTATCATTAACATAACTTTATTCTTGAAACATTATGATAATGATATATTAGTTATACAAATCTATGTTGATGAGATAATATTTGGATCAACTAATAAAAAATATTGTCAAGAATTCGCAAAGCTTATGCAGGCAGAATTTGAAATGTCAATGATGGGTGAGTTGAACTTCTTCTTGGATCTACAAATTAAGCAAACAAAAGAAGGGATTTTCATTCATCAAGAGAAGTATACTAGATAGATATTGAAAAAGTTTGGATATGAAACTTCAAAGGAAGTTTCTACCCCAATGAGTTCTTTTACTAGGTAAGATCTTGATTCTTAAAGTAAGAAAATCAATGAAAAATTATATAGAAGTTTAATTGGTTAACTTTTGTATTTGACTACATTCAGATCAAATATTCTATTTTTTGTTTGTATCTATGCAAGATTTCAAAATAATCTAATTGAAACATATTTAAAAACTATTAAAAGAATTTTTAATTACATTGCATATTATTAATTGGATACTCAGATGTTTTGAATTAATTGGATACTCAGATGCTAATTATGCAGGATGCAAAGTTGATAGAAAAAGTATTTTTGGTACTTGTCAATTCTTATGAGATAAATTGATTTTTTAGTCTTCTAAGAAATAGAACTTAGTTGCTCTATCAATAGCAGAAGCTAAATATCTTTCAATTGGAAATTATAGTGCATAAATTCTTTGAATAAAACAACAATTACAAGATGATGGGTGTCGAATCCAACAAAATTAAAACCTACTCCTAAACAATTATATAATTTGTATACAGTAGTGAGTAGGGTCGTATCTACAGGGATTGGTTAAATATATTTCTATTAAAAGAGAATAGAGAGAGAAAAAAAGAAGAGTGGGGGTTTTGTTTGTAAATTCAAATAAAACTGAAATCAGATAATAAAATTTTATAATGATGAAAGCCTAACCAAAGGTATCATTATAGTTTAATTCATAGAATTGATCATTGATGCAAATATTTTCTATTCTTTATCTAAGATAAACTGGTTATGGTTATTAACAAGATCTAATAACCTATCTCTCCTTACTTTCTTGATAATCAAAACAAGCTCTTTGATTACTTCTCTTATTGATTAAAAAATCCTAAACAAGCTCTTAGGATTTAATCTATCAATAGCATTAAAAACAAGAGAGACTACCAATTCATGCTAGTAGATTATAAGATAAGCTATTTAAACAAGGTTATATATCTCCATAACATGAATTTGACTATCTATTCTATAATCAAATATGTTATTGTGTCACAGAAATTAGAACTATCAAACAATTACGGATCTGACGTTCTAATTGACAATATATTAACTTGCTAATTGAATAGAAGAGCTCTAATTCATACCAATCAAACAAGATAATAATAACAAAACATTCAGAAGATATATAAATACCTAAAAACAAAGAATAGAATAAAAACAAATCAATTAGATCTCACAATTCTTGAAGAACTAAACTTTTGATGATCCTTTGGCTAGAAAATCTGTTTAGCCACACATGTTCATTACCAAACGAAATCAAAGAGTGAAAAAAAATGAAAAGTCTTTGTTTCAGGTGTCTCCTGCTTTTCCTATTCGGTTTCTTCACTCCTCAACTCCCTCCTTTTGGAAAATGAAGAGATATTTATATGAAAAACGAAAGATCTCCTAAAACGGCCAAACTTATCCATATACACGGTCTCAACCCAAGGTTATACACAGTTGTGTATTTAAACCGTGTAAGCTTCTGTTGGTTCTTCAAGCCAGACACACGGCCGTGTACTTTAATAGTGTAAGCTTCTGTTGGTTCTTCAAGCCAGACACACGGCCGTGCTCTGGAAATACACGCCCGTGTACTTCCTTTGTACGCCGGCGGTGTAAATCCTTGACTTTGATCCAAATTGTAGATGACTTCTCTAAATCACTTGAATTAGCACTCTTGACTCCATTAAACCTGATTTATCACCATAATAAAATTAAGTACCATTTCCTTATGATTTCTATAAAATCAATAATAAATTAACACAATCCATACTATAAAGATTGAGTATAAAATGGTTCTATCAAATTCCCCCACACTTAAACTCTTGCTTGTCTACAAGCAATTTAATCAAATCAATTGAGAAATCTGTCATAGATTATACGAAATTTCTTTTCATCATTTCAAGCATCTATTCTTTTATAATTCATGACTTGTAATTTTAATGTCTAATGCTCCAACCAAACTGGTTTCCTGTGATTAAATTACCATAGTCAAAATTTAATAGCTAATCTAAACAAAACAAACTTTAATCCTCATGTTTAGCAAATGAAATTTTATTCCAAAAGTAAATACTTAATCCAATAAGGAAAAACACCCAATTAAGCTTCATTGGATATTAGCAAGTATATAATCTTTGCAACACAAAGTAAAAGCATATGGTATCTACTCTTTCCCTAGACTTTCTCCCTTTTATTATAAGTCTTATTTCATTCAATGATCTTTACATTCATATTCTTTTGATTTAATGAAGCATCTATTTTGACGGGTTTTTGCTCACTTCTTTTTTCATAAACTTTCGCCTTTTTCGCCCTTATTGTTATAGTGAATTCATTGAGTCGGCAACATCCCGAGCTCGTCACTCAAGTGACCGGGTTTTAAGATACCCCTACGGACTCTTCCTCACTCTAACATTCAAGTTCGAATACTCTTAACTCAATTACTTGAATCATTGGAGTAATGGCTATGCTTGATTCTTTTTCCCTTTTTTTTTTTACCCAAAAATAAAGGATCACTAAGGAGAAAGTTTCTTCTACCTCTTTCACTAAGTGTTATCATTGTTTCAAAAACAACTTCAAAGAGTATATAGTAACTAATTTAGCCTAGAAGTAAACTTGTTTATTTTTCACTTAAGAACTTGACCTACTCTTAAACTTCCAATTCTAAAGCTAAATATAAGGTAAATTTGTTTCTTAAAGATTTCACTACTTAATTTTAACCAAGTATTCTAATCACAGCAGTAGGTGAGTAAAGCACTTGAACAAGTCAATTTCACATTTTGCAGATACTTATTACAACATTTAGTACAATCTCCAGATTTCATGAAAATATTGAAAAATTTGGCTTAAAATTTGCCAGGACAAAAGCTAATCATACTCAATTCTCTATTTTCTATATTTTATTATCCTCTCCCCCACAGTTAGTTTGAACAGTGTCCGCACGGTTCCTAATTCAGCACAATTAAAGAGGAATTAAAAACATTAGGAACATTAGAGAATAAGAGAAAAAGAATACTGGTACTTCCCTGGTATAAAGTGTAAAGTGATTGGAGTTCTCCCCTTAAACACAAGAGAGTGTCATCTGATGATATGTACCCTTTCTGCAACTAATCAAAAGAAAAAATCAAAACAAAACTAAAATAAAATAAATTGAAATATTATTATTATTATTATTTTTTGACATGGGTTGCCTCCCATGAAGTGCCTTTCTTTAACGTCTTTGGCTAGACGTTCCTGGTAATTAATTGCAGTACTCGGGGTAAGTTAAACTGGTTTCTTCAATATTACACGCTTGAAATCCTTTATAAAAAGGTTTCAAGCGATGACCATTGACTTTGAAAGTCTTACCAGTTTCAAGACTTGCGATCTCAACTGCACCATGTGAAAATATGTTAGTGATAACAAAAGGACCAACCCACTGTGATTGTAGTTTTCCAGAAAACAACTTCAATCGAGAGTGATAAAGTAATACGTTTTGACCTATAGAAAAATTCTTTCGAGAAATCATTTGATCATGAAAATCCTTTGTTTTTTCCTTGTAGATTTTAGTACTCTCATAAGCTTCTCTTCGAATTTCCTCAAGTTCTTGTAATTGAAGTTTTCTATGCTCACCAGCCTCATCCATTTGCATGTTACATTGTTTTACAGCCTAATATGCCCTATGTTCCAACTCTACAGGGAGGTGACACAGTTTGCCAAATATCAAACGGTAAGGAGACATACCTATAGGGGTCTTGTAAGCTGTTCGGTAAGCCCATAATGCATCTTCAAGTCTTGTGCTCCATTCTTTCCTGCTTGGATTGATAGTTTTTTCTAGAATAGACTTGATTTCTCGATTTGATACTTCTGCCAATCCATTGGTTTGAGGGTGGTATGCGATGGAAGTGCGATGAGTGACATTGTACTTTTTAAGCAGAGTTTCCACTACTCTATTACAAAAGTGTGTGCCACGATCACTGATAAGAGCTTTTGGTGTCCCGAACCTAGCAAAAATATGAGATTTGACAAAATCCACAACAATTTTGGCATCGTTAGTTCGAGTTGCTTTGGCTTCCACCCACTTTGAGACATAATCCACAGCAAGAAGGATGTAAACATTACCGAAAGAAAGAGGAAAAGGACCCATAAAATCAATACCCCATATATCAAATATTTCACAAGCAAGAATAGGGGTAAGTGGCATTTGGTCTCTATGTCCTAAGTTGCCAACTTTCTGACATCGTTCACAAGACTTAAAAAACATATAAGAATCACGAAACAAGGTAGGCCCAAACAACCCACACCCTAATACTTTTTGAGCTGTCCTCTTAGGGCCAAAGTGTCCACCACATGCATATGAGTGACAAAATTGCAAGACAGAAGGAATATCGTCTTGAGAAATACACCTTCTAATGATTTGATCAGCACAATGTTTCCACCAATACGGATCATCCCATAAATAGTACTTAGCATCACTTTTGATTTTATCTTTTTGAGCCCTAGACAAATCACTTGGTAGTGTCTTAGTAACCAAATAGTTGACAATATCGGCATACTAAGGAATTGTCTTTTGAATAGAAAAGAGATGCTCATCTGGAAAATCATCTTGTAGTGGTATTGACTCTTCACCGATGAGTATTCTACCGAGGTGGTCGGCAACTAAGTTTTCGGAGCCTTTCCTATCACGTATTTCCATATCAAACTCTTGTAATAAGGGTATCCATTGAATAAGTCTTGGTTTCACCTCCTTCTTCGCAAGCAGGTACTTGAGAGCTACATGATCAAAGTAAACAATTACCTTAGACCAAGTAAATATGATCTGAATTTTTCTAAAGCAAAAACAACAGCCAAGAGTTCTTTTTCTGTTGTGGAATAGTTACATTGAGCACTATCCAATGTTCTAGAAGCGTAGTAAATGACATGAGAAGCTTTTCCAACTCTTTGGCCAAGAACAGCCCCAACTGCATAATTGCTCGCATCACACATAATTTCAAAAGGAAGGTTCTAGTCAGGTGGTTGAATGATTGGAGCAGAGGTTAACTTATCCCGCAATGTGTCAAAAGCATGCTTGCATGCCTCATTGAACTCAAATGCCACTTCTTTTTGCAGCAATTTACATAGGGGCTGAGTAATCTTGGAAAAATCCTTGATGAAGCGTCGATAGAATCTTGCACTACCAAGAAAAGAGCGAATTTCCTGTCCACTTACAAGGTAAAGTAAATATATAATCAATTCTATTTTAGTTTTATCGACTTCAAGTCCCCTAGAAGATACAATATGACCTAGAATTAAGCTCTGTTCAACCATAAAGTGATATTTTTCATAGTTCAATACAAGATTCTTATCTATACATCTTTGAAGCACTTTTGTAAGGTTAGTCAAACATGAATCAAAAGAGTTACCATAGACAGTGAAGTCATCCATGAAAACTTCTATGATATTCTCCACGTAATACGAAAATATACTAACTATACACCTTTGGAATGTGGCTGGGGCATTGCAGAGCCCAAAAGGCATCCTTCGATACGTAAAAGTACCGAATGGACATGTGAAAGTAGTCTTCTCTTGATCTTCCGGCGCCACTGGAATTTGATGAAAACCTGAATAACCATCAAGACAACAATAGTGAGAATGGCCAGCCAAACGTTCAAGCATCTGATCAAGAAAAGGAAGAAGGAAGTGATCTTTTCTAATTGACGCATTCAACTCCCTATAATCAACACAAACCCTCCATCCATTCTGAACACGAGTAGGAACTAACTCACCATTAGAGTTTTCAATCACAGTTAAGCATGTTTTCTTTGGAACAACTTGAATTGGACTTACCCATTTGCTATCGGAAATTGGATAGATCATACCTGCATCAAGAAGTTTCAAGATCTCTTGCTTAACTACTTCCATCATAGGTGGGTTCAAACGATGCTGAACTTCCCTTGAAGGTTTGCAATTATCTTCCATTAATATCTTGTGCATGCATGTGGAGGGGCTTAGTCCTTTGATATCAGCTATGGACCATTCAATGGCTTCTTTATACTCTCTCAACACCCGAATCAACTTTTCTTCTTCTAAAGTACTTAGTTTGTTAGAGACTATCACGGCAAGAGTCTCATTTTCTCCTAAAAAGATGTACTTTAGATGTTCGAGTAAGGGTTTTAATTCTAGCTTTGGTGCCTGCACAATAGAGGGAAGAAGTCTTGTGTTAGAAGGAGGTAAATTAATGTATGACACACCATACCTGATAGGTTTTAACGATTCCAACTCACAAATCATGTCCTGCAAATCAGAGGATATTACAAACTTCTCCTTAAGAGTTTTTAATGCATTAATAGTAAGACTCTTATTAAGTGCAATTTTCAACTCATCATCGTCTATCAAGTCAAATGTAGCCTGTGTTAATGGGTCAATAACATCCACAACAAAAACAGGAGAGATATCACTAGGATATTTCATGGCATCATAAATGTTAAATTTAATCACTTCATCATCAAATTCCATAGTGAGGGTACCATCATGTACATCAATTTTCATCCTAGATTTCTTAAGAAATGGTCTCCCTAATAATATCAGTGATGAATTATGAGAATCATCATTCTCCATGTTAAGCACATAAAAATTAGCAGGGAAAACCAACCCATTAACTTGTACTAAAACATCTTCTAGAACTCCCTCAGGATAAACATTGGACTTGTCAGCAAGTTGAACAATAACACCTGTTTCCTTCAAAGGACCAACATTCAAACATTGATAAATAGACAAAGGCATGACATTGATCGAAGCTCCTAGATCACACATGGCTTTAGCGATTCCAAGATTACCTATTTTGCAAGGAATAGTAAACATACCTGGGTCCTTACATTTAGGAGGAAGCTTCTTCTGAAGAATAGCTGAAACATTCTCACCCACACTAATCTTTTCATTACCTTTCAGCTTTCTTTTGTTAGTGCACAATTCTTTAAGAAATTTAGCATAGTGAGGTACTTGTTTTATTGCATCAAGCAAAGGAATATTTACCTCAACCTTGCGAAAAGTTTCAAGAATCTCTTTTTCTTCAGCTTCATTCTTGGATTTTGCTAATTTAGAAGGGAAAGGGGGTGTTGTCACCATGACATTTGGTGGTTCAACGAGGGATCCTCTGGTTTGGTTATCCTGCTGACCCGGAGTCGAGATCTCTTTCTCAAGATTAGTTCGATGTTCTTTCTTATTTGATCCCTGCAATTCTGTTCCACTTCTCAAGGTAATTGCATTAACATTTTTCTTTGGATTTGTGATAGTTTGAGAAGGTAACTTACCTTGAGTTTCTAACCTGTTTATAGAAGAAGCAAGTTGGCTTACCTGGTTCTCCAAGTTTTGAATGCTCTGCTTTATCTCATCCTGAAATTGTTTTGTATTAACAGCAAGCGATTTAACAATTTCCTCAAGAGACATACCTGAATTGGAAGGAGCTTATGGTACTTGGTTTGATGGCCTAGGCTGGAATTATTGGAAGCTTTGTGGTCTATTGCCATATTTGAAGTTAGGATGATCCCTCCATCCAGGATTATAAGTATTTGAGTAGGGATCATATTTCCTCTGTGGTTGTCCTAGGAATCCTCCTACAACATTGGCATGCTCATGATTGTCATCTTGCAATGTGGGGCACATGTCAGTAGGATGATTAGGGGCAGCATAAATTCCACAAGCCTTCACCTGCTGTGTATTTCCGAGGGCTATCTGCTATACAAGGGAGGTTAGGTTAGAAATTTGATGTTCAAGGTTAGAAACACTTACCTCATTTACCTTCCTTGAAGAAGAATCATGTCTAAACCCAAATTGTTGTGAATTAGCAGCCATAATGGAGATCAATTGCCTAGCTTGACCAGGGGTTTTATTCACTATGGCACCTCCACTAGCTGCATCCATCATCTTCCTCTCCATCGGGAGCAGACCTTCATAGAAGTATTGAATAAGAAGTTGTTCAGATATCCCATGTTGTGGACAGCTTGCACAAAGTTGCTTGAACCTCTCCCAATACTCATGAAGAGTCTCGATATCCCTCTGTTTGATACTACAGATTTCTCTTCTTATGCCAGCGGCTCTAGATGCAAGGAAAAATTTGTCCAGGAAGAGCTTCACCATATCTGTCCAAGTAGTAATAGAACCTGGAGGCAAATAAAACAACCAATCTTTAGCTCTATCACTTAAAGAAAATGGAAAGGTACGCATCTTGATTTGATCGTCGGATATTCCTTGCGGCCTCATACTAGAACACACTATATGAAACTCTTTCAAATGTTTGTGAGGATCTTCATTCTCAAGACCATGAAAAGTGGGTAGCAGATGTATCAAACCAGATTTCAATTCAAATTCAACAGCCAATTCAGGATATTGAATACAAAGTGGTTGTTGATTCACATCCGGTGTAGCCAATTCTCTTGATGTTCTTTCAGGATTTTCCATATCTTCTTCTTTTTCAGATTCAATGGATGAATCAGACAAATCCAATGCCAAGTTCAGTCCACGGGATGAAGATAATACGGTTTCTTTTTAACGCAACTTAGCTTCTCTTCGCAGTCTCTTAAAAGTCTTCTCAATCTCTGGATTATAAGTGAGTTCACCTGTATGAGAAGAACGAGTCATGCAAGAATAGAAATAAATTTGACACTAATCCCCGGCAACAGCGCCAAAATTTTGATGGGTGTCGAATCCAACAAAATTAAAACATACTCCTAAACAATTATATAATTTGTATACAGCAGTGAGTAGGGTCGTATCCATAGGGATTGGTTAAATATATTTCTATTAAAAGAGAATAGAAAGAAAAAAAAAAGAAGAGTGGGTTTTTTTTTTTTGTAAATTCAAATAAAAATGAAATCGGATAATAAAATTTTATAATGATGAAAGCCTAACCAAAGGTATCATTATAGTTTAATTCATAGAACTGATCATTGATGCAAATATTTTCTATTCTTTATCTAAGATAAACTGGTTATGGTTATTAACAAGATCTAATAACCTATCTTTCCTTACTTTCTTGATAATCAAAACAAGCTCTTTGATTACTTCTCTTATTGATTAAACAATCCTAAATAAGCTCGTAGGATTTAATCTATCAATAGCATTAAAAACAAGAGAGACTAACAATTTATGTCAGTAGATTATAAGATAATCTATTTAAACAAGGTTATATATCTCCATAACATGAATTTGACTATCTATTCTATAATCAAACATGTTATTGTGTCACAGAAATTAGAACTATCAAACAATTACGAATCCGACGTTCTAATTGACAATATATTAACTTGCTAATTGAATAGAAGAGCTCTAATTCATACCAATCAAACAAGATAATAATAACAAAACATTCAGAAGATATATAAATACCTAAAAATAAAGAATAGAATAAAAATAAATCAATTAGATCTCACAATTCTTGAAGAACTAAACTTTTGGTGATCCTTTGGCTAGAAAATCTGTTTAGCCACACATGTTCATTACCAAACGAAATCAAAGAGAGAAAAAAATATGAAAAGTCTTTGTTTTAGGTGTCTCCTGCTTTTCCTATTCGGTTTCTTCACTCCTCAACTCCCTCCTTTTGGAAAATGAAGAGATATTTATATGAAAAACGAAAGATCTCCTGAAACGGCTAAACTTATCCATATACACGGTCTCAACCCATGGTTATACACGGTCGTGTATTTAAACCGTGTAAGCTTCTGTTGGTTCTTCAAGCCAGACACACGGCTATGTACTTTAACCGTGTAAGCTTCTGTTGGTTCTTCAAGCCAGACACACGACCGTGCTCTAGAAATACATGCCCGTGTACTTCCCTTGTACGTCGGCGGTGTAAATTCTTGACTTTGATCCAAATTGTAGATGACTTCTCTAAATCACTTGAATTAGCACTCTTGACTCCATTAAACCTGATTTATCACCATAATAAAATTAAGTACCATTTCCTTATGATTTCTATAAAATCAATAATAAATTAACACAATTCATACTATTGAGATTGAGTATAAAATGGTTCTATCACAAGATTATGGATTAATTTATAAAAACATTCCTATAAGATGTGATAATACAAGTGTTATAAATTTGACAAAAAAATCATGTGCATCATTCAAGATCTAAACATTTAGAAATTAGACATCATTTTATTACCGATCATGTTGCAAATGAAAATATGAATATTGAACTTGTTTCTACTAAAAATCAATATGGAGATATTTTTACATAACCTTTAAATAAAAATAGATTTGAATTTTTGAGAAATGAAATTGGTATGTGTAATCCTTTTTATTAAATATATTTAGTTTATATTTTTCTACATGTGTTCTTTTAATATGAATGTTGGTAAATAAAAAATTCACCCTTTTGATGGAAAATAAGCAAACTAAAAGATCCTTGTACCCATTAAAGCACCTTTTCAAACTCTTCAAATTATCTCTCAAAATTTATATCTTGAATAGCAAGCCAAACTCCTTACTTCTTCACGACTAAATTTCCAAAAGAAGCTCAAACACTATTCAATTCCAAAACCCCAAAATGGCTCCAAGAAAATCATCCAAAATGGAGTGCAAGGGTTTCAAATCTAAGAAAGATAAAGAAACCATCACCGTTATGGATAAATCATCTAATTCTAAGGAAATGGTGTCTTTCGACAAAAATAAATATAAAAAGAAAGCAATTAGGTTGAAAAGAGTGCATGACTCTATTAAGGAGGTATCTGATATAGAGGAAAGTGATAATGAAGAAAGGGTCAGTGAAAGTGAGTTCATCGTAGATGCTTTTGAGAATGATAACATGGAATCAAACCTTGAGACTGAGATTGACTTTGAAGAATCCCAAGAGAAGAATCTAGATTCAAAGAAAATGGAAAGGAAGAAGAAGAGAAAATCCTCTCCTAATTCAACATTTGACAGCCTTTAACCTAAGAAAAGGAAAAGAACTTCGAATAAGGTATTAAACTATTCTTTTGTGAATTTCAAGTTTTTTAGGAAGAATGGTTTTTATTGGGATCATTGGCTGAATCGGATAGGGTGTAAGGATTTGTGTAATGTGATAGACCTTATTGATGGGGATTTAGTAAGTGCATTTTACAATAATTTGGAAATGTTATATGGTTTCGTTTTAAAATCACGGGGTTTTGTATACTTCCAAAGAATGGGAGTCTAATAACAGTTTCTAAATAGGAGGCAGTAACAATCCTAACTATTAAAAAGAAATTAAAAATTGACATGCCAAGTAAGATTCCGAAACACATGTGAAGGACTAGAGGAAACAACCCTTATGGAAATCTCTTAATGAAGCTGTTTAGTTTCAAGAAACTTAGTCTATCTAAGAAGACTAAGTCACCAATTAGACTAAAAAGGATTGGAGAAGCAAATATGAAACATATGAATATTCTAGTGAAGAATAAGTTTTGGTTCTTGAAAAATGGAGCATGGTATAAACATCCTAGGTTTAGTAAGATGAAGTTAGATTGGAAAAAAGTGAAGGAAATTGTTGAGGGGGAGCTTTCATTGGACTTAGAGAGAGGTTTAGAGGAATCTGAACAATTTGAAAAGGAGGTAAGCACACCACCTAAGACAATTGGTAAGTAAGTTATAAAGGAGATAAGAAGAAAAAGTTTAAGATTAGAACTTAAGGGAAATTTGAGATCAATGAAAGAAGGGAAGTTCATGAAGTTGATGAATCAAAAAGTGACTCAAAAAGTGTTCCTATTAAACAACTTAGAGAATCTTCAAGACCTAGCATCAATGCTGACATCATTGATTTGATGGAGAAAAGGTTTATTGAAATGAGAAAGGGACTTGAAAAATCAGTACTAGATGCTTTGAAGGGTTTTGAAAAACCTAATCCAACCGATCCTAACATTAATTCCTCACTACTGTCCTTTGAGCTAGTTAAATCATCATCTCCTAGAAAGATTCCTACTACTTCACAAGGTAATACCGAATAGAATCAAAACTCTACACGAACTTTTCCTACTACTTTAAATGATAAATCACCATCATCCCAAGCCTAAAACTTCTCTCAAAAGAATCCAAATGAATCGACACAAAATATGCAGATCATTCTTCATCAACCTCTAGATTTCAAGAAATTCCAATCTCAACAACCTGATAATGCTCTTGCTCTAGCAAAATGCAAATTCTCTACAAGAACTAAAGTATGTGGTAGAAAGTTTGTTAAGAAAAGTAAAATTAGTTGATTTTTTTACTGTTTAGACTTTCTTGTTATCTATTTTAAAGTACTTTTGATGTACTACTTCTACATTTGACTTTAATGAAGAATCTTCTTTATGTTAATGTTCTCATTTTTTTAAATTTATTTATTGGTTGATAATAAAAAAGGGGAGAAAACTATGTGAAAAATAAACGAAAACTCAAAGTATTAGTAAAGAAAAAGGAATATGAAAAATTGAATAAGTGTTTGTAAATATTTTTGTTTATGAAGAATTTTGTTACCATTAAAAAGGGGGAGAATGTTAAGTTCTCTTGATAATAGTTTTGATGATAACAAAAAATTAAGAGATTATTAACTAAGTTATCAAGTGTGCAATTGAATAATATACAAGTAATTCAGTTTAATTAAAGAGCATTCTCAAAAGAGAAGTTTTTCTTTGAAGTTTTTACTCATAAGGTAACTTAGAGATCGACTTAGAGAGTAGACCTACTACACGAAGTAACTCAAAGACTGACTTAGAAAGCAGACTTGTTACATGAAGTAACTTAGAGATTGATTTAAAGAATAGACTTACTGCACAAAAAATAAAAAAAAACTACAGAAATGAACAGCATGTTGGCAAACAAGTTTATCCTTGAAGTTTTAATCAACTTGAAG
Source organism: Laguncularia racemosa (assembly GCA_037954665.1). Taxonomy (NCBI): domain Eukaryota; kingdom Viridiplantae; phylum Streptophyta; class Magnoliopsida; order Myrtales; family Combretaceae; genus Laguncularia; species Laguncularia racemosa. The sequence goes on along the minus strand of JBBMOL010000077.1, from coordinate 3,317,172 downwards.
GCCTAGCTCCAAAGTTGTATGTATTTGGGTAATACATTCAAAATGTTTCACAAAGTTGGTTAATATATCAAGGGGATTTGAAGTTATAGTCAATTTAAAGATTGAAGCTAAAATTGGTCTAGATTTGAAAAATCAAAGTTTGTCTAATGAAAATTTATATTTTTCAAGATCCAAAGTCACGTTCAAGAGCAAAAAACATTCAAAAAGGATAACAAACAAGATATATTCCTATTTCTAAGGAATATGAAGTTGATTCAAATTGAAGCATATTAGAAGCAGTTCTTATCAAGACATTATCAATAGTTTTTTAAGATAGTATCCATAGACTTCCTTAACAGCATGGAACTAATCAAGGAATATTTTTAAATTTGAGATAAGCATAACGATATGATCTACAACAAACTAAAGATCAACGTTCTAGTTTGTTTTAATAGAAGATATACCTGAAGATTATGGTCTCTAGCAAAATATTTAGAAAAAATCTTATCTCCAACGTATAGCTTATCCTTTTCTCGCCATTGTATAATTTGAAGTTAAAATACCATCAATGTCCAAGAAAAAGTAGATACGAAAAAAAAGAATACTCAACATTCTCTATGCAAAACTCTATTACATTTCATTTTATTATTATTTTGTATCAAACTTAGCAAGGATTTCATTATCTTTATTCCTTAATTAATTTTGATACTTTATGAGCGTTACATTACCAATAGGCTTTGAGTTCAAAAATAGTTAAGTGATAGTGTGAAGTTTGATAGAGTGAATTGTGGTCACTATTTGTAATCTTGTTTCTTGATTGGATATAGTGGAACATACCGATGTGGAATATTAGGTTCCCGACTTGGAGCTAGAAGAGAGGACTGACGTTTGAGGTAGACCTTTACAAATTCTTGTGCAAAGTTCTCTTACTCTACTCATTTATTTTTGCGCATTTAATTATTTGTTGTATTTGCAAAGCAAATTCAAAGCCATAATTTATAAACAACAATCAAATATTGTAAAGCATGAAAATCATGTATTTTGTTAAGTCTATAGTAATTAACCAAGAATATTTCCCTTAACAAAGAATTTGTTTTAGCAAAATAAGTAATTTACAATAATTTTTTCAAGTAGAATAATGGCAAAAGCTATCAAAACTATATTAAATTTTACAAAAAAAAACTATGGAAATATATTAAAGATACCATAAAAATATAAAATACAAAAGAAAGTAAGAGTTTCCAAATCTTTATATTATAACATGAATCTATAAAAAGAAATTATGACAATACATTAATGATACTATAAAAAGTGCAAAACCATTCAAAACTATATATTATAATATGATATGATATGATTTGACAAAAAAATTATTAAAATATATTGATGGCACCATAAAAGGTGGAATACAAAAAAAGGTAAGAGTTTCTAGAATTATATATTATAATATGATATGATATAATTTGGTCAAAAAATTAATGAAAATTGTAATCAATAAAAATTAATGGTGCCATAAACAAAAGTAATTGATGAAAAATATAATATAAAAGGCAAAGACTTTCAAAACTATATATTATGGCATGATATGATATGACAATATGATATAATTAGACAAAAAATATATAAAAATAAATTAATTATACCAAAAAAAGGTGATTCACATTATATAGCTTTTGAAAATGATAATACTCCAGTTGGTCCGTAAGCACTTAATATGATACCCTATAACCATTATTTCATATGTCATTTCATACTTTTATACATACCAATTTAAATTCGACTTCATTTGCTTTTTTCCTAACAGACTTTTATTAATCACAGCGCGTTATGCAAATTTTAAAGACGAACAGTAGAGGGTTAAGTTTGATAATCAATACTCCACTATTAAGAACCTGTTACCTTTTAACTTACAAGTGTATTGTTAGTATAGCATCCCATGATTTTAGTAAATTAATATACGTACTTAAAAACAATTGTCAATTATTAAGTTATAAATAAAATTTATTGCTTTAATATAATAATAATAATGACAACTTAATAACTCATCGGAATGTGTTGAAACAGTAGGATATGAAAAGTTAGAAATTTTGAAATTATATATTATATTAATATATTTGAAAATAAAAACCTTAATGACTTAAAAAGTGCAAATTAATCATGACATTTTGACTGAAGTATAAAGATTTTTTCCCCATAAAACCATATTGTAATAAGGGCAAGCAATAATGTAATTTCATACTACGTTAAGTTGTATTTTTAGTATTTCATAATTACTTTTAATTAATCTATGTATTTATGATATAAAATTACAAATGACATTTATTATATTATATATAATATTATTATATTATAAATAATATTCATTGGCTTTAATGGTTACATAATAATAACAACAATTGTGACAACATTATGGAAATTGAAAAGCATTATTATAGTAATAAATACCATTAATTTCATTTGTTCTCACTCAAAATTCATGCATTAATTTTTAGTAGGGCTACTCATTAAACCAAGTCAAATAGAACCAAATCCAATTGTAAATTAAATTACGGTTCTTGTACATTTCAATTTAGTTTGGAGATGGTGTAAATGGTTCACAGTTGAGTTTGAGGGTTGAATTGAACCAAACCACTTAAACTCAAATCGAACAACTTCTTATTAAAGAATAAAAATTAAGTGACATTTCTTAATTTTAAACCTCATTAACATTTTTGTCCATTCCTATTTATTATATCTTTTTTGTTGACTTTCATTCCATTTTCAATTTCCACAATCAATTCCTTTACCTACCTTCATCCCTCATTTCCTAAGTAAATTAGTGTGCCTTTACATTCACCTAAGATGTAATGTCACTATGATATAATGCTATTTGACTTACATTCTTACATAATGTTTCTTAATTTAAAAATCAATACTTGGTTGAAAACCTTGTTAACTATTAGTATTATTCATTAGAATAAGGTATCTTCAAAAGTAATTTAAATCTAACCAAACCAAACCGAACCACATTTTAAGCAATTTGATTCAGAACCTTAAACTGTTAAAAGTGATTCAGTTCATTAAGGATTTGAACCGAACCATTTCAAATACTATTCAATTTGGTTCGACCCCCAAACTAAACTGAACCATAAACACTCTTAACTTTTACTATCTCATAATTATAGTAAATCAATATATGTATTTAAATATATAAGATGACAATTGACAATTATTATGTTCTAAATAATATTAATTTACTTTAGTGATTACTTACATAACAATAATGACATGATAATGACTTTTGAAAATGTATTGAAGATGTAAAATATGAAAAAATAGAATTATCTAAAATTATATATTACATATATATAGAGATAAACCCCGGTGACTTAAAAGGCATAAATTTATCATAACACTAATATTTTGACTTTAAAATAATGATTTTTTCTAAAATCATAAGGTAATAAAGAAAAATTTATAAGTGAAAATGACAAATTTTTAACTTCAAGCATATATTTATACAAAATATGGCATAAAAAATTAGGGATTTTGAAAAATCTAATTATGAATTTCATTGTATATTGGTTCATGAAGTGATAAAATCAATAAAAAGAAAATTAACATACCAAAATGTTAATGGATCAGATGTCTATAAAAATAATTTGAATTATAGCTTATCTTCCTAGCCCATAATATCCTTAACATTATTATCTATATATTGCCATCATTATATGCTCTTTAACACTCTTTTTCATAAATTATATATTAAATCCCCATACCAGTTTTCAATTGATGCATGCTAAAAATAGGGAATAGTATAATAATAATTTGATTATCATAATATATTTAATGAAATTAGCAATAAATACTTATTAAGTCATATTCACTTTCCATTTTTTTTATAAAAAATTAGGACTATTATGTGCCACAATCAGATAAGTTGCTCATAAAAATATCTCATTTAACTGTCGAAAAAATGCTATAAACCTTTTGTAATTTTTATACAAAAGTTTTCCGTTCATAAAGTAATAATTATTTTCATTAATGACAAACGATGACCATCATAATTGCTATAAAACATATATAAACTAATTGTATAAGTATTATGGAAAAAAAATCGAAAAGAAAAAAGAAAAGAAAAGAAAATTTTTACGGATTTATACTTGCTATTTCTCTTACACACACTTCATATCATAGTCATTCCATGCCTACCATAAAATGTATGAAATAGCCGTATAACTCTAACAAGAAAAAAAAGAAGAGGAAATTTTGTTATTAAAATATTCGGTATTAATCTATCTATAATATTAAAGAAAATGGAGTAGTTCTAGTCTTATATATCTAAAAAATACTATAGTAATGTAATAAATAAATTAAAAAAATTGAAGTTGCAATTAACATACTATTGAGAAAAGTGTAGTAGAGAAAAGTCATTTGCTTTTAGATGAGCAATAACTATCACATAAAAAAATTTATGTTTTTCCAAACAATCCCATAGGTGAGTTATTTACTTAATTATTTATCATTTTTAAACACTCGTAGACCAAGTGTGATATCCATAATTATTAATATTGTTCATATCAATCACATATCATATATTAAATTGAATGTTATTCACATTAGTTATATTAATATTAACACTATTCATATTTTGATAATTAGTTTATTAAGAAATTTCCATATAGATGAATCTTTTCGTTATTTTATCCAATGACCAAAATTCTTTGTCTAAAAATTGCATATTAACATTATTACTAATTATACATACTTATTATATGATTCTTTCCACATTTATATATTGAAATGTCCATTAATTTTCAATTTATTCATACTAATAAAATAAAAAATCATTTAACAATAATTTGACTATCAAAATATACTTAAGCAAAGTGATAAATGCTTAATACAATATATTTACTTCTCAATAAATCAATAATTGATATTGATAAACCTGTCTTCTTTAATTATTGATAAACATGCCTCTTTTATCATTTAGTTGTTTAAGTTTAATGAAGTGATGTACTTTTCAAATTTTTTTTATGAGTTATGTTGAGTTTTTCATACTTTGTCTATTATATTTGAGTGTATTTTGTAAATAGAAACAAATGATAAAGGAGCAAAGTTCTTTTTTTTTTTCCTTCACCATTTAATGAATTCAATTTATGCATGATTTTGATGTTTCCTTTTTTTTTAAAAAAAAAATTGTTTTAGAAATTTTCTTTCAAAGATTGGAGACTAGTGAGGTTAGATAATTGTCTATTTGTATGTTAATCAATTTATCATGTACTCAATGTGTTTATTTGATTGATGTTGTTTTTTTTTTTAGTAGGAAAATTGATGCAAAAATTATTGATGAGTACTAAATGATTTTAACAATGACAAAAGGTGCACATGTGTATTACCCTTTTTTTTTTTTTTTTGCATAAACATGTGCATTTGTGTAATTTTTTCACCAAAAAAAAGGTGCATGTCTCTATTTCTAGGTTCAATTAATTTTACAATTCGACTAAAGTTCACATTTTACTTTTATAAACCCATAAGTGAAGGGAGTTATGCCTCATCTAAATTCTATAATTGTAGTCCATTCATCTAAAATTTCAATTTTTTTTCTTGTTTGATTGGTATTTTTTTCTATAGTTGTTTTTTTAAATTTTCTTATATTGTAGGCATTTCGAATTAGCACTAAATTTTAAGGGAGGGGACTTGCAAAATAAAAATAAAAAGAAGGTTACATTTTGTTTTTCTATTTGATTCTAATGAGTATGATATTTGTTAGAGTTGAATTTCAAAATTTTTATTATATTGCAGGTAAAAGAATGCCAATTCAATGGCTTAAAATTCTCTTTATCAAGCAAATACCGCATTTATTAAATCATCAATTGTATAAATAGTTTATTCTATAATTATGTTTTTAGTGTTTTTCCTTTTCATATGGACATATTTTGCTTACTATATGCATACATTTTACCTATTCATATTTTACATTTTTTGTCTATTATATTTATTTATAGTATTATTAAATTTTCTTTAATAATATGTTTCAACTCCTATTAATGTCAATTTCCATATAGAATTCAAAATTTAGACCATTAATTTATTGTGTCATTACATTTATAATATATAATATTAAAATGAGTAGCACTACCTTGATATCTTTAATGTTTTTTCCATTTTTTTCGAAAAAAAACCCACGCACGTGTTTTCCTCTATTACATTTATTTATGTGTCATTATTACATTTTCCATTAATAAAATGTTTCAATTAAAAAAAAATCTTATTTTAGTAAAGATTTAACAATGCAGTAAACTATTTTTGAAGTGAATTGTTTATTAGTATTATACAATTCAATATATATATATATATATATATATATATATATTTATTTGTATTTTAATTAGAATTAATGCTGCAAATTCATGCACATTCACCTTCTCACCATTTTGTGTATGAATCCATAGTTAAGATCATGTAACAATTGGTATGAATATTAGGTTATTCCATCTTGTTTTTTATTCTTTCCAATATATAAGCATCTTTTACTATAAATGAATTCTATAGCAAATAGTTTTCATTTATTTATTTATCTTGATAGAAGTAATTATAATGTATGATTTGATATGTATATATATATATATATATATTATATAACTTAAAAGAAAATAAATATGAAGTCAGGAAAATGTTTTTTCCAAAGTTAATATTATAGATACAACAACATTCTAAGTATGTATTAAACACTACAATTTAGGTATCAAGAGAAAAAGAAAACAAAAAATAAATATATAAATAAATGAATGAAGATTATTGATGGACATGGTGAACAAAAGTTATGAAAACAACATCCAGAGTAAGAATAGGCAAAAATCCATGAATATGCATGTCTCTAAAATGAAATAGTAAAAGTAATTCTAACAAAATGAACATTTCATGCATCACTCCATTAGACAATCATCCTAGCTTTCGATATGTATGGTTGATTAAATTGCAACTTGAATTTCTTTTCTTTTTTTTTAAAGAATGCCTAAACAAATTTGTGTCTTGAAACCAACATCATGCAAATGATTCCAATAAGTTCCACTAAGTTCCACCCACTACTTTAGTAATAAATTGATGTTTAATTTTGTCTTTGTTTGTTCTTGATATTTAGTATCATCTTCGTGCATCCAACTATCCTTATTTCTTTTTGTTCCACAAACTCCTTCAACAAGGATTCAATTCTGTATAAAGGTTAAGTCCTTTTTTCTAGTAACTACATAAAAAAATGAGATACCACAAGAGGAAGAATTGAATAAGTTATTAGATGATTGAACATGAAAAATAATCAAACATTAATTACTTACATTTACCTCACTTATAGTATGGAACGTCAGACAATTGAATTTGTGCATAATGTTTTCAGGGTGAAATACAGAAAGTTAACGTTAAAAAAATACAATATTAGGCAAATAACTATATGTAAAATAACAAAGAAACCGTCATATATAACAATGGTAAGATGTAAATGAATACAAAAATAAAAGGTGTTTGAAGGAGTGTGGAATCAAAATCTCAAGTTTTGCTTAATTTAATAGATAAATATATAAATGAATAGAAAAACTTAAAGCAATGATAAAGGTAAGTACAAACCTTTCTAACCAACATTATCATTCAAAATTCATAAAGTCGCCAATGGCTTCCTTCTAATAAAATTCTTATGGAATTCATCTACTAATTAATAATGGAAATTGAAAGTATTAGAACAATAATTATGTTTTAAAACACCGAACAAAGTTCTATTACAATTTGAATTTCACTTATAACTCAACATGAGTGTTGAATAGACGCTCTAATCTTATTATGGAAAAAAGAGAGCAAAGAAACGTAACAAAATAAAAAGTTACAATTTTAGAATGCCTACAAGATCAAATGAAGAAAAACATGAAAAAACTTTTACATTGATAAACTCATTGTTTGTAATAGTCATAAAATAAATTTGAAAATAATCATAAAAGTTATTTAAAAGAGAATGACAAGAACAAGCTTCTAAGCTATTAGGCTTTTGCAAACAAATAAAAGATGAAAAAAAAAATGCAACAGCATCTATGAGAGAAAAGGGGAGAAGGGGAGCATATAAATAGATTTGATAAAAGAAATTATGAAAACATATTAATAATACTATAGAAAAAGGAATATAGAAAAGGAAAAAGGTTTCCAAAACTAGATTTTATAATATAATATGATTAGGATGTATTAAATAGTTATATTTTAAATTTTACACTTTCTTTTTTCAGAAAAACAAAACAATTTATTTTCCATTTCTCACATTTTAAAATTTACTTAATTTAAGCAAAGGTCTCATCAAAATATTAACTTTCTCTAAAAATGTCAGAGGAATATATAACTATACTAGTGATATGGAAAATACAAGGTTTTCCTACTCTATAATCATCCTAAAATTTATTACTTCCACAAGGTACCTAATACCTTATAGGTAGAATGCACAAACCCTCATATCATTCTTCATCTCTCATTTTTCATCCTCCCTCACTCTCCAGCCAGTGTCCCTTCTACACTCTCCTACCGGCATCCAGTCCTCTCCCATTGCCCCTCACACTTTCATTTTCCCTTCTATCTCTCCCCCACTATCCGCTTATTATTCAAATTTCTTTTCTTTTCTTTTTTTTCTTAGGAATTAGTGTTGAGAAGATCGTATAACACGGTGAAGGTGCATTATCATTTTGCTTCCCTTTTTCTTCGATTTCCGATTTGTTATATTTTTTCCCCATTTCTTTCATAATGCTATGCATCTTTTCCATAAAATTTTAGAGCATATATTTTATTTTCAATGTTTATATATCTGAAAGCATTTGTAAGGATCTGTTTCAATTTTTTGCATTATTAGTTTATTGTTTGCTGTACTTTCCCATTAAAATAGTGCATTTTTAAATTTTCTGTATTAGTCGAATGTTTTAAGAAAATTGGAAAAAGCTATAGATATGTGCAAACATGAAATTTTAGACATTTTTAACTCAGATATTCTTGCATCAAATTGTGTAATGTGTTGAAAGTATTTTCTAAATTCTAGTTATTTGTAACAAAATTTAGAATTTTTATTCAAAGTTAGAAAAAATTGTGAAAAAGAAATACTAAATGTGAACTTTTGTACAAAAATGACTTAATTGATTTTCTCTATTTAATTTTAACATCTATGATATTTTCTAACTTTTGTAATTTCATGTAATTTTTAAAATACAGGATATGCTTTAAAAAAATTATAATATATCTCTAAAAGTAGTTTGCAAATATTATGGAAAATTATAGGAAATTGAAAAGCAGCAAAAAATGTCAATAATTATGAAATATTTCATGTAATAATTGCAATTATTCTTTTTGCAAAAATTTTTAAAATTTTACTTATAAATTTTCTCAAAAAATTAGTTTACATAGTGTAAATGAAGTATTGTGATGTTTAAGGATACTTAGAACTGCTACTTAAGTGTTTAAAGAACTTTAAATTGTTAAGTGTGTAAAGCCCCATATTGCCACCACCCTCAATGCTAGTTTAAGGCTTTGATTGCTAATTTCAAGTATTAATGAGCAGTTAGACATGTTAATTTAGGGTTTACACAATGATAGAATAGTTAAAAATTGAGTTAATTTGGTTTGAAGCTTAAGTGATCAAATCTTGAGGCGTGCCACCATCTTCCATGCTTTATTAGTATATAATTTTTGCTTTGATTTGTGATATTAGCTTAATATTGTGTTTAAATCATAATTTTCCCATTAATTTTTGTTTAGGATATGATTTAGATGACAAATTACACATATATGTCACTTACTATCTTTAAATGCTTAATTTTGGCTTTATACCAAATAAGTTAAATTTTTTAGTGGTAACTATAAATTTTCTAGGACTTAGCAAACTTTGACATGGATAAATTTTAATATCAAAGGGATTTTTAAAGATGCATTTGATGATTATAAGCTTAGGAGATACTGTAAATGTCAAATGAAGCACATTAAGTATTCAAGTTAAGGCCTTGATTTGGATAGTAAAATGTTCGAAACACGTTGAATGAGCATAACTTCCAAAATTTCCAGCAAATTGGTAGAATATAAATGCATGATTTTGATGCATGAATTGATACTGGTTGAGTTCCTTAATGTGTTATACTATTTAGACATGTTAAATGCTTGACTTCTTACAAATTTCAAAACCAAAAATGTGCATTTCATGAATCATAGAGGAATTGCTTGAATGTCCATGTGTTATCATATGTTCATATGAACATTCAAAGAATTCTTGGCAAAAACCTCCATTTAATCCATTCTAATCATCAAATTTCATTAAAAACGCATTTTTCTACCTAAATCTAGTTGAGTGTGTTTTCAAATATAATAGATTTTTTATTGAAGAATCAAGTTTGATGATCATAATTCTCAAATTCAAAATACACAATACCCATTTTTGAAATTAAATTTTGAATTTAAGCTATGGATGAACTTGTTTAAGCTTTCTTGGTGGCCTTCAAATGCTAAGATAGTGCTTATCATTAAAATATTAACCTTTAAAGGAAAATAGATAAATGGCTAAAATAATAAAATAATTCTTGGATGGGCTCTAGCATGGACCAACCCAACAATCCCCTAGACTAATCCATGACCCGAAAGTGGCCCATCTAGAACTGATGCACCTTGACCCCTTAGTTGGTTCTCTTAAATTTCATAAAATACTATATAACTTGAATTAATTTACTTGGTTTGGTTAGTGGGTAATTTAATTGAGTAATTAACCTTAATTAAATTTAATCAAATTAATTAATTAAATATTTTAATGGGTCAAACTTAACCCAAAAATAATTAAGCCCATTTCCCCTTTTAGGTCCATGACCTATATGGGCCTAAGTTAAAAATATAGGACTAGGGACCTTAAGTGGTGATTGGAAAATAATGGACCTAATTGAATCTATTAATCAACCTACAACTTGACTTTAACTTAATAAACCAATTAACTCATTAATTAATAATTAACTTAATGGGTCTAATTCTAAAACTAGTTGAGTATATTTTCCTCTTAGAGCCCAATACCCTTATGGGTCTTAATTAAATGTTAGACATATAGCTTCAATTATAATAAGGCATTAAAAACTATAATGGGCTACTAAGGCTTAATGGGCTTAGCCTTAAGTAGAATGGTTGGATTAAATTTTAATTGGGCCTAGACTTAGCTCAATAAAGCAAAACACGACCTAGTGAGCCTGGATTAAATAAATTGAGACCTATTAGAACTAGACTTAAATAAATAAATGGATTATAGTTAATGGGCTTAAAGTTAGGTATAATGAATGGGTTTAGAATAAATAAAATTGAATGGACCTAGAATAAATAAAATAAGATCTAATGGACCTAGATTAAATAGACTAGGGTATAATGAGCCTAGACTTAATAGCACTAAAAAGGATAAGGCCTAATGAATTAGACTAAGTATAATAGATGAGCTAAAATCTAATGGGCCTTAATCATAAACCTAAGTATAGCACTAAAGAAGAGACTTAGCTAATGAGCTTAAGTAATGGATCTAGATAACAAGCTTAAGAGTTTTAGCTAAATATTAAGTTACAACCTAAAAGTTTTAAACTAGGTATTAGAAATGTACAAATGGAAAAAACTAAGTATAAACAATAGGAAATTAATTGAATAATTAATTGACTTAATGAATTAAGTATAAGCTTTAAGATTAATTTGTACCTATTCTATGAACACTAAGTATGGAACCTAAGTTTTGATAACGAGTGTTAAAATAGGTTTAAGATTCAACAATAAACCCTTATGATGTTAATTAGTCTTAAAGTAAAGATATCTACCACTTAATTTCATGATGATAAAATTACACAATAGATGCGGACTTTAGACTAACGCTATGAGTATAGGTGCAATTGCTAGGATGATACAATAGTTAAGCACTTAGGTCATCAATGGTAGCTTGATGATTAGTTGATAGAAGAAAATTGCATCGATACAATGGTCATTAGAAGTGAAGAGAAATTATAGTAGGTGTCAAATAGTGATATGTGAACACACATACAATACATTATAGATAGATTACAATCAATGATGTTTAGATAACGACAATTAACTCTATACGAGACTACTTTTTAGTTGTTTTTTATTAGCATAGAATCTAGATCATTCTTGCAACCCCCAATGGCTCACTAGGCCCCATCATGTTGTTCTAGAGTTATGAGTACTCCTATCTTTTATCACATTTTTGGAATACTAAAGGTGTGCTATTTATTGGTTTTCAAGTGTATAACTTATATGAAATTCTTTGTTGCACTAGAAATAGGTCCAATGTAACATGACATATGTATTTGTAGTTACTATTATATTGAATCCATTATAGCTCACTCTTTATTCGCCATTCCAAGTGTTTGTGGTGTGTTATAATTAAAGCGATCTTAGATTGGAATCTAGGATGATGATAGCTAAAGAGTCACGTGCTAAACTTTCTTCCATCTATGTAGTTATTAGATTTTGGGATTTATAAATGAACATTTAAAAGTTTAAAGTCCTTACACACTTATAACCTTTTTCAATTATTTTGTATCTTATGGAAAAATGTCTTCCACAATTCAAATTGAATGTTTCAAAATTTAAATTTTGGATAGAGATCCCTTTTAAATAAGTAGTTTAGAGGTTAGGATGCCATATGTGTTTTACTTAAATGAATTATGTGACAAACTATCACCGTCAATTAGAATTCAAGGGTGTGACCTTAATTTCATGAATTATTTTTAGTTAATATAGATTATTCTCTAATATAAAAGCCTTAGAATGGGGGTAGTATTATGGGTAGGCCCTATAGTGTAGTCCATCTTATAAGTGATACATCTTGTTGTACTATCTATTGGTTACTTTTGACATTTAATTGGTACTAATTGTGGTTGCATTCATGACATAGCAAGAAAGGACTTAAAGGTTCACACTTTTGAAAAAATTTGATTAATGGAAAACAAAAGCATTCAATTTTAAAAACCTTTGTTTTTAGTATACAGATTGCACAAGCTTCTTGTGGCTCTCATGGCTTAAGTCTTCCATGACTTTAATGGGTAATATTCATGGATTCAAGTCTTTGCATCTCTCATGGCTAATTCTTAAACTATATCTCTAATTGAGCCACCAAGCGTCACTCTCCTAGATACTAATAATAGTAGTGCATATCATGTGCATTATCATGGTATTTGTTTATTGCTTAAGTATACGTTGTTATGCTAGTTATTAGTTATGTTCTTAGTTATATTTGTCTTTTTTCTATTATTCTTTTAGTCTAGACTCACGTAGCTTGAATCATGAGTTAAGGCGTTACTTATCTAATCTCAAGTATTAAAAACGAATTGCACAAGGATCTTGAAGTCAGGTTAAGCCAAATGAAAGCGATAGTTATAGGTTTTAGCAATAAGACTTTTAAAGAGGCACTCAAGGAGATCATTATATTGTGTTATATGAAGTTTAATGTAAAATTTTGAATGTAAAGTGAAATTTAGTTTGTATGTGAAGTGTAAGTATGAAAAGCACTAGATTTTATTGATCACATGTGACTCATGCACAATTAATTGGTTATATTTAATTAAAATCATGTTAAATGATGTTAATTGTGCATAAAATGGACCAACAAGACTTCAATAGATAAAACAGAGAAAGAGATTGAATTTTCCAATGAAATAAAATAATTTTTATACTTTATGCAAGTGCAAGTGGATTGCCATTCGAATGGTAACCCTAACAAATCAATTGAGAAGTAAGAAAACAAAAGAATTAGGATTTTACACCCACAAACTGGTTGGTAATACATATCATTTAGTCAATAGGCCATTGAAACAATTGATCGATGGATCAATAGGATAACTCTTAAGATGGAAGAAATGAAATTCTTGTTGAACCAAGTCACTAGCATACACCAACCAATTGATAATCTTAAACCCTAGCTTAGGTTTTTGAGCAAATGCACCATTTCACTTAAGGTAGGTATAAGTTATAAAAATCTATAGAACACGATAAAGATAAGGATTAGATGCCATTTTATAAACTTTTTTCATTTTCTCTCAATTTAAGGCAATAGATTAGGGTAAACTTATGGTGGTTATAGTTGGTAATAGTGGATTTTAACCTAAGAATGCTTGAGGAACTTCATTCAAGCATGGATTAAAGCTTAGAACTTCTATAAGGTTATTTCTTTATTTTTTCTACATTTATTTTACTTTAGATGTTTTTCCTTATGTTCTTATTGCTCTTATGAAGATTTTGAATCAAATATTGTAATTGGATTATTATTTGGTAGTTGCTTTGTTGCTTATGCATGCATAGTATGTAATAACTCACACCACTAAGCTGCTTGCTATAAGACTTGTATAAAGTAAGCAGGCTTTAAATGGGAGTCAAGTTATAATCTTGAACATTTTTTGATGTAATGACAATAATAAATAACAATAATAGTAATAGAACTCATAATCATAGATATAATAATATAGATAAGTTATTGATTTAGGAAACAATTACATAAGAAGTAAAAATAGAATAACCATTTCACCATCTATATCAAAAATAAACTACCAAAAGGTCCAAAAAGAGGCAAAATAACCATTTTTACCTCAATATTAAATTACTAAAAAGGCAAAAAAGGGGGTAAAATTAGCATTTTTTTTCCTTAGGCATTTAGTGATAAAATAAGAAATAGTATAAAATATTAAAAACATTACCATGAATGTCTTTATTAATTAAAATTCAGCTTTTAGAATAACATTATTAAATACATAAGGTATAATAAAATATACTTTGATAAAATGAAATATCCCATGAAGTAACCCTAAATAATTGTCAAATCAATTAGATATTGTCATGCCTTGATAAATACCCTAGACATAATAACCCATAGTACATAGTAAAGAAACCCATGAATAACCTCCTTGTTAACCTAGAGTTTGCTATACGATAAACATAGCATACTCATATCGAATTACTCCAAGTAGGACTTCCATTCCTAAGTAGTAAAAGGACAATAATAGTTAACATAATTTCATATCACGTGGTAGCATGATAAGGGACTGGAGTCCCACTAAAATACCCAATGGGTAATAGTAGTTACCAAAAGATAATAACTAGTTAAGGCAATCTAAGTATCTGCTATAATATATTACAACTTAAAACGTAATTAAGAGAGTATATAATTTATAATGATCCCTCATGCTCTCAATTTCTACATAAACACTAGCCTCTACCTTATGCTTGCTAGGCTCTATCCAAATGGGCTCTTCTAGTAAAGATAAGCTAGAGGGGTGTAAGCTACAACAAGCTTAGTGAAGTATTCCTCATATCATACCGTCAAGCAAATATCAAACATGTTAATTAATCAAACATATGAATGTATGACATGTATATGTAATGTAACAACATATCCGACCATCTAAAAGTTGTATATAGTACAGATTTAATGCCCTCCATTATCCGGATTAGGAAATCATGAACTACAAGTCGATTCCAAGTTCTTATCACCAGGGGCTATTTCTCAAGAGAATTTTTAAATATATAGATTCGCTTTAACTTTAAACTATATGTACACACACACACACACATAATTATACATATATGCCCAAAGGGGTGCGATGATAATAAGGTCAAAGCAAGGTTATTAATGGAGATACACCTTCATATAACCTTTCCATATTATTGCATGATGCCAACGACCTTCTTTATGTAGATTCATGAGATGCATGATCTATTTTAATTAAGGTCTGGTTTAGTTAAGTCTAATTATTTGGTGACCATCCAAATTTATATAAACACTCACAATCCTATAAATCCAATGCACAATTCAATCAATATTACATATATGATATGTAATAGTATTTTGGCATTGAATTCATCATAAACCATCCACAAGCAATCCCCTAGCCCACACATACAATTGTTCAAACATGTATGCAATTAAGTGTACTATAGCTACAAGCACAATCAAATACAGTAATAAAGAGAATCTTGACTACACTACTACTGGTTATAATAGTCTCAAGGTACCTCAAACTCTATGCCGGTATCACTTGATGATGAAAGCAAGGCTTTATAAGTGTAAGTTTGCTAAACTATGTAAACTATCTAGTGAAATTCATTATATTTACTAGTTTTGACTATTTTCGTGTTTTGGCCATAACTTTCTTATTTTAAGTTTATTTTTCACTTTTTTATAATCATTTTGAAAGTTTTTTCTAGTATAATTTTCATTTTTGGGGTCATTTGGATCCCCCATCTTTCTAGAAAAGCTTAAACAGATCCATGGGTCACCTTGTTGAGCCTAAATTAAGGCCTTTTTATTCCCTATTGGGCTCATAGCTTAAGGGAATCATTCATAATTAATTTGTAATTGTATTTGGAGTTTCATTTAGTGTGTGAGGTCAAAATAGTTGCTATGAGTTTTGGATTTTTCAACCCCATTTTAAGTTCTAGAGTTCCTTTCCCTAGTTTTACATATTTCCCCTTTAAAAGCCCTAAGATTGATGTTTAACCAAAGGGGTTTGTTTCAAATCTTTTTTAATCCTAATTTATTATTTAATTGGCTGCAAATTAAAGTAAATGTTATTGTATTATTCCCTTAAGGCATCAATCACAAGCATTTTTAGGGAAAAATCCAAACTTCTCCAACCTGATCAATCTTTAGCTTTCTAAATCATCTCCTAATGTTTCTTAATGTTATATTTCTTAATCAAAGTTTAAGCTTCCCATGCTTACTCAAAGTTTTTGGCAGCTCAAGAAGTTTTACATTTGATGACATGTTTCATATTCTCATGCTTAAGTGTTAAGGATAGTCTTTTTACACATAATGCTTACACTAGCTTTACCAAAACCTACATATACTAACAGGTGCAAGGGAGAGAAAAATGGGTGTGTATGTGCTTAATTTGAATTTACTTAAGTCCATCTTTATACATATAAGAAAAATAGAATTAGATATTTTATTTGACCTTTGGTTAATTACATCACTTACATCTATCTAACCACTTTCCTTATTTGGAAGTGGTCATCACTAGGCTTAACAACATTACACTCTAAATGCGTATCTACTTCCTTACTTAAAGGGTGGTCCTTAGATTGCAAAGCAAGGTCAAACCCCAACCCACCACACCACCAACCCCCAACCCCACCTAATCCCCCTACTATCGTTACTTAAGTTAGTTGCTAATTAAGTTAGTTGAGGTATTTTAGGATAGTTTCACCAATTTAATTAGTTTGTAACTACTTTAGAAGTGGTCTTGTTTTATGGCCTTGTTATATGCCATCTAAAGGTTGATTTCATCAATTTTATTTAATTAAAATTATTTGTTAGTTTAGTCTTTCTAGTTTTGTTTAATCATATGTTTTAAGGTTTTCCATGAGATTATTCTAGCTTTAGGGTTTAATTTGAGTTTGGCACTTTGATTTTAGGCTTTAAGGCCTTTGATGAGAGTTAAGGTTTCAATTAGTCATTTTAAGGTTCATCTCTCAATTTAAGGTTTTAGAATTGAATTAAGGCTCAATTATTCACTTTAGGATTTAAGGTTAAAGAGGTAGCACGTTTAGGGTTTAGGTTTGATTAAGGTTTTGATCTCTTAGTTTTAGGGTTTTATTTTGCTTATCGAGCAAGTTAGGGTATTCTCTAAGACTAAGGTTGGGTTCACTTTTAACTTTCAAGTCTGCAAGTTATCTCTAGGCAATTTGCATTCCCAAGGCTTACATCCTCCCCCACCTCCTTATAATAAGTTTTGTCCTCAAAACTTGAAAAAACATTAAATGAACTTTCAAACATCTTGGGATATCTCCGTCTCATTTCGTCCTACACTTCCTAGGTGGACTCCTTTTCATTGTTTTGCTAGAGAACCTTGACAGATTTAATTTCCTTAATCCTTAGCTTCTAATTTTTCCAATCTAAGATTTAGATTAGAAGTTCCTCATATGTCAGGTTTTCTTTCGAGACTATTAGCTCTAATTCAGCTATCTAATTAGGGTTTGAGATATACTTACAAGGAACATATCATGGCTCTTGAAAATTTTGTAGGTGACGCTGAGTGATATGCTAATTTCCCAACTCACTCAAGTACTTTAAATGGTTAATATACTTAGGGCTTAACTTTCTTGGGTTCTCACATAACGTATGCTCTCAATCAGACTTATTTTCAAGTATACATTATCCTTAACTCCAAACTGTAAAGTCCATCTCTTTTAGTCCACCCAAATCTTCTATCAATCCTAGGCCTCTTTCATCTTTCGTTTAATAATGGCTACCTTGTCTGTAGCTTCTTGTACCAAATCTAGCCTTAATGCAAGTTTTTCCATGTCATCCTAAAATAACAAGGATCTACACTTCCTGCCATACAGTGCTTCATAAGGTGGCATTTTGATAGAAAATTCATAACTGTTGTAGGAAAACTCAACTAAAGGTAAGTGAGCATCTCAACTTCCTTTAAATTAAACCACACAAGCCCTAAGCATATCCTCTAAGGTTTGAATAGTTGTTTCAAATTGACCATTGGTTTGGGTTGGCAAGCCATACTGAATTGTAACTTAGTCCCCAAAGCTTTGTGTAGGCTACCTTAAAATCCTAATATGAATCTTGAATCCCTATTTGATATAATCCCTACAGGTACTCCATATAGTCATACAATCTCATGGATGTAGATTTTAGCTAACTTTTCCAGCGAATAAGTCATATTGATGGGGAAAAAAATGTGCTACTTTGGTGAGCCTGTCCACAAGTGTCACACTTTACCACAAAATCTGTCACATCCGACTTCATTTTGTTCCATAAGTTCTCTTTGAGATCATAATGCATATTTGTTCCAACTAGATGGACTCCGTATCCTAAATGATGTACCTTGGTCAAAATTTTCTTTTTGAGCTCTAAGTTGTTAGGTACACATATTCTACCCTTTAACCAAACAATCTCATCTACACTTACTTCAAAATCAATGTACCTATCATTATATACCCCTTATTTCACCTATGTTAAAGTGGGATCTCTTTGTTGAGCCTCTTTGATTCTCATCATTAGTATAGGCTCGATGATCAAATTTGACAATTCTACATTTGCATCATGCTACGCGAATTCCAAATTTAACCTTTTAAATTCTCAAATCAACTTCTGCTAGTTAGTTAGCAGAGATACAACCTTTGTATAGTTCTTTCTACTACTACATTTACCTTTCCCAAGTAGTAATTGATACCAAGATCATAATCTTTTATCAACATTTGCCATTGCCTCTACCTCATATTTAGTTCTTCTTATGTGTATAGCTATTAAGGCTCTTTTAATCAGTATATATCTCATATCTTTGTTCATAAAAGTAATGCCTCCATAACTTCAATGCAAAAATTACTACTACAAGTTCTAGATCATGAGTTGGATAATTTTGTTCATGTGGCCTTAATTACCTCAATGCATATGCAATCAGCTTTCCACCTTGAATTAGTTTGCAACCAAGTTTATTCTTTAATGCATTGGTATACATTGTAAATGGCTCATCATTGTTTGGTAATACTAAGATTGGTGTTAACACTAACCTCTACTTCAATTCTTCAAAACTTTGTTCTCTTTTGCCCATCCACTCAAACTCCTCATTTTTCTGTGTCAACTAGGTAAGTGGCTTAGCTATCCTAAAAAAGTCATTAATAAATTTTCTATAGTATCCTAGTAGTCATAGAAACTTCGCTCTTCAATTACCATCTTAGGCTATTTCCATTCCACTATGGCCTTGATTTTCTAAGGGTTGACTGATATCCCTTTTCCTAAAATGACATGCCCAAAGAAAGAGATTCCTTTAATTAAAAATCACATTTTAATAGCTTTGTTTACGATGTATGCTCCCTTAGGATCTAAAGTACTATTCTCAAATGTTCCTCATGCTGCTCGATTAAAGCTAAATAAACCAAGATATCATCAATGAAGACAATCACACATTTATCCAAAAGAGATTGAAAAATTCTATTCATCAAGTCCATGAAAGTAGCTAATGCATTAGCTAATCTAAGCAACATCACTAAAAACCCGTAATGCTATATCAAGTTCTAAAAGCTATCTTAGGAACATCTTTTAGCTTAATTCAAAGCTAGTGATAGCTAGATCACAAATCTATGTGAGAAAACACAATTGCCCTTTGTAGTTGATCAAACAAATCATCGATTCGGGCAATGGATACTTGTTCTTGATGGTGAACTTGTTCAAGTCCCGATAATTGATGCATAGTTGTAAGGAGCCATCTTTCTTTTTCACAAATAGCACTGAAGCTCCCTTGGGTGAGGCACTTAATCTAATGAATTCTTGATCTAATGAGTCCTGTAGTTGTTTCTTTAACTCCTTGAGTTCCATCAAGGCCATTCTATAAGGTGTTTTTGAGATAGGCTTGGTTCTCGACATTAAATCAATCTCAAAATCAATATCTCTTTTAGGTGATAGTCTAGGCAATTCTTCCAAAAATACATTTAGAAATTCATTCACTACTCTCATTTCGTCCAATTTAGGTATTTTTTTACTCTACTTCAACTGTGTTCATCAAGCTTTCATTCCAACAGAATTGCTCATCATTTATGATAACTTCAAATGAGCTCAACTCTCATGACCTCAAGAGAGTAGATTCTCTAGTAAATTTTGCTTTTACTCCATTAGAGTCCTCAAACACCACTTTCTTCTCTCGGCAATTTATTGTGGCTCCAATAGCTGACATCAAATTCATGCCTAAAATTGCATCATATTTTTTCATGCTAAGCATAATTAAGTCAACATTGATCTTATGGTCTTAAATGTCGATCAAGCACTTCTTAATCATTTCTTTAGTAATCACCACACCTCTCATTGGTGTCTTTATATTTAAGCTTGCCCCTGTAGCGATGATAAGCATCCCAACTCATTTAACTATTTGGAGGAGATAAAAGAATGAGTGGCCCCCATGTCAAAAATTGCAAATACTAGTTAGTTAGATATCACAATATTCCTTGAGTCAAAGGGGTTTGGAACTTAAGGTTAGGTATGCATATTCATTAGTGTGATTGAAGTTTTTTTTTTAATGAAGTTTCTACGTTAAATTCACGTTGTTTAAACATTTTTACTCTTTCTAATTATCACTATTGTACATAAAAGAAAGGGCTCTAGTTTAAGTACTTACTTGCCACAAGATCCATGTTGGTGGCATCATCAACATCATAAGCTGCAAGTTCCTCTTCCTCATAATTCTCAACTTCCTTCAAGATTATATACCCTTGCTATGGCTATGATAACATTCAAGCGGTTTCCATTGCTATTCTGACCATTTCCATTCTTGTAACCATAGGTCTTTTGGTAATTTGAAAGGGTTTTGCTGTAGGTGTCACTATAGTTTGCCTTTGTGAGCATTTGATAGATAAATGCCTATTTTTTCTTTTTTGTAAAAAGAAGCAAATAGCAATGCTTTTCTTAGGACAATTAGTATTGTGGTGTGTAGCCTCTTTGCGATAATAGCATTTGTTTCTCAACTATAGGCACTCTCATGGATAATGCTTACCTTTGCACTTCCAACACCAAACAAATGGGGCATCTACAAGCCTCACCCTTATGTGAATGAAATTATGGGGGTGCAAAAATGTTTTACTTTTGTTACTAGGTCTTGATCCATCATGGTCTTCAAATTCTGCCATCTTTCTTCTTATCTCTAGATCTAATCCCTTGTAAAATACTTGCATTTTCAACTTGTCACTCTACTAATATTCTAGAGGAGCAAAGTATAGCAAAACACCTAAAGTTAACCTCATACTAATCTATATTTTGTCATCCCACCTAAATGGTAAACAAATCCTCATTATGCTTAACCTAAAGGCTCTCAAGAAAATAGTGCTCTAGAAACTCATGTTTAAAAGCATCCCATGTGATTGGTGGTTACATAGATATCTTCTTGGACTCCCAACAAATCTATGTTGTTAATCGTAATAGGTATGTACCATAGCTCACCTTCAAATTTTGAGGCACTTCAAAAGCCTTAAAGGACCTTTCAATCTAAGTACCTAGTCTTCAACCTCATGAGGCCGACTAATATTACCCTCCAAATACCTATTACACCAAATGAACTCTAGCAAGACACTCCTTCATGGCCTTTGTTTTGGTGGCACCCCATGAATAACCTCAGCTAGAGCAACTGGCGATGGTAGTGGGAGTGGCACCTCCTCTACAGCCACTAATGGTGGTAAGGTCTAAGCTTGTGCTGGTTGACTTTATCCTAGGTACATTCTAAACCATTCATTCTGCCTCTCAATTATGGACAAGATTTCCTTAGTTTTGTCTCTAGGATGATTTTGTTCCTATTCTTCAGCCCTAGCATTATCATTCTATAGGGGTCATTCATATCCCCTATGGTATCTGCAAGAATTTCCACTTTTTAGTTAGCCTTTAACATGATAATACTTAACCCTATATGTGAATTTGCAAGCCAAAGGTAAAATGGTTATTTACATATCTTTACAACAAGATCCACTCATACTAGAGTTTTAGACCATTATCTTAATAGTACAAAAGGCAACTCAAAATAAAACAAAATCTACTAGATTTTCGTTAATTCAGTAATACAAGGTTACACCTAAAGGTGGTCACTTCTAGCAAGTGATACTCCACCTATAAAGTCTATAGACATCAAGTGTACCTAAATCATCAAGACAATATAAGAATCTCTAGTACAAAATGATCATTTATGATCCCTAAAACAAAACCCAGAGCATCTATGATCATAATATAAAACAATAGCTATAACCTCAAAGGAAAGCAGTTTTCTGAATCCATACACCTTTGCATACGAATACACCCCTAGGATAACATGCATAAGTACCAAGTAATCCAATAGTAGAACTAGCTCCCAATGAATCAAAATACCTCTCCATCTCCACTTGGGTGAGTAGGCGCTCATCGATCCAACACTTGTTATTAGTCTCTTATCTGGACCTACCTCAAACTCTAGCTAATCCTATGAATCCTCCTAACCATCTCCACTAAAAGTCAAAATATCTAATGGGTCTAGCTATATTGTTACCTCATTAAGGTCCATCATATCCTCTCCATCTATCAATATAATAATCCTGCAAGGAGTTAAGTTCAGGCCATCCAAAGTGGGATCCTCATATGTCAACTTCTAACCATCCATAGGCAAGACATGAGCAACCTAAAAATTAGGCAACAATGCCATCACATCTATACTAGAACTAGCCTCCTCATCCTGTACTACCTCCTAATCCATATAAATTGCAATAATTGCTATACTATTCTCAAACCAAGTGGAGGGAATATCAAATATCATCTTCTATAGCACCACCTACACCTGCTTAGGAACCTCCCCTAAAACCTCCTCTCCTATACCTAGAAGAGGTGGGAACATTAACTAGCTCTCTATAGAGTCCCAAAGGTCATGAGTAGCCCTAGAAATCTCCTCTACCTCCAACCTCTGGTGATCACTCCTCCTTTCCCTAGCAAAAACCTATCTTGACTTAACTCGAGGCCACTCTAAAAAGTCAAGGTAGCTAGGCCTATCTAACGCAACCACTAAAGAAGCAACCTCAGCTATCTCTCTTACTTGGCCCCATCCCTCATGCTCGACTCTCCATAACATACATCATCTTTGTATCTGTTTAAAGACCTCCCTATGTACATCTAGTTTTTATATAGATGGATAACTAAAACTGCTAAAGACTTGCTCTCCACCACATCAAGACTAATAACAAAGTTTGGGGTCTGCTTATAAGTGCCATGTCCTCGTATATCACCTGTAACTTGCAACTATACTACATAAGTGTCTCTCCTTCTCTAATCTTAAAGGAAACCCATCTATTACATGCCTCGGCTAGGCTAATCTATAGTACAAAAGGTCAAATGTTCAAAATGCATATTTCAAATTAATAACTATAGACTATATAATCCTTATCCCAGTTTTACCTACTCTTTAACTAACTTCAAGTTAGTTAATCTCAATTTTCTTGGTTTAGGTTATAATTTATTTAATCATGCTTGATACCACTTAGAACTATCAAGCCCCAACAAGGACCTTAAATGTAATATCCCACTATAAATTGTAAAGAAACCCTAAGAATAAGCCCTTCTTAATCAAGGGATTTCCATATGGTATATAAGGCATATTCAAATCTAGTTACTCCAAATAGGACTTCCATTCCCAAGTAGTAAAAGGACAATAATAGTTAACATAATTTCATATCACGTAGTGGCATTACAAGAGACTTAGGTCCGACCAAAATAGCTAATGGTTAATAATGTTTACCAAAAGATAATAACCAATTAAGGCAGTATAAGAATCTACTATAACATATTATAATTTAAAACATAATTAAGAGAGTCTATATAATTTGCAATAATCTCTCATGCTTGTGATTCTATCTCCACTTGCCCCTCATCATAGTACTAACCTTTGCCATACGTTTGCTAAGCTCTATCCAAATAGTCTCCTACATTAAAGACAAGTTATGGAAGTGTAAGTTATAACAAGCTTAGTGAAGTATTCCTCATATCATACCATTAAGCAAATACCGAACAAGTTAATTAATCCAATATAAGAATACATGACACGCATACATAATACAACAACATATACTGCCATCCTGAAGGTGTACACAGTATGAATTTAACACCCTCCATTACTTGGGTTGGAAAATCCCAAACTACATGTCAAATCTAGATTCCAATCACCCTAGGCTAATTTCTTGAGAGAGTTTTGAAATATTTAGATTCACTTTATATAATAAAAGCAATTTACATACATACATACATACATGCCTAAAGGGGTGTGGATGTAGATGGCATACTCAATCACATCCAACCTAAAGCAATGAATCCCTAAACTTAGCCTTAATCGAAGGATAGTATTTCTCGATACCAAGTAGTTCTCAAAGGTCGATGTAAGGTTATGTATGGATATACAACTTCATACAACCTTTTCGTACCACCTCTTAATGCTAATGGCCTTCTTTGTGTAGATTCATGAGATACATGATCCATTTTAATTAGGTTTGAGTTTAGTTAAGTCCAATTATTTGATAACCATCTAAATTTATACAGACTCTCACAATCCTTTAGATCTAATGCATAGTCCAAGCAGTATTATAGTTATAATATGTTATAGTATTTTGGCACTAAATTCATCATAAATCATCCACAAGCAATCCCTTAGCCCCAAACATACAATTTTTCAAACATATATGCAATTAAGTGCTCTACAACTACAAGCACAATCAAATACCGTAGTCATAGGAATACTCACTCGACCATACTATTACTGGTTGTAAGAGTCTAGGGGTAGCTCAAAATCTATGTCAATATCACCTAATGATAGTGTCGAGTCTAATTTTTTTTATTTCCATTCCTAATCCGATCTATACTAGACCCTATACTCATCTAATGTAAATTCTCGACTTGAGTTAGGAACTTCGTTTTATTTTGGAGTCGCCACCCAACTGTTGTTGGGAAAGATTGAATTAAGACTAATGGAGCGGATTAGTCCTAATTTGGACCACTAGTCGTCGTGATTTCCTCTTCTCGTTTTTGTGAAAAGAGGAAAAAGGAAAACCAGAGTTTCTAAGTTCGGAGGCTAACCTATTAAAACCCTAAGGTTACCACCTAATCTCCTAAAATTTATCCTATCTCGAAATGTCTTTTATTTTATTTTTGTTGTCTTTTATTGTGTTTTTGAATGAATTATTCTAGGAAAATGATTTTTATTCCTTTTTAGGGTTGCCCTAAATGGGTGCCTACATACCTGCTATTCAGGATCAAACAAGCCGTAGTTCGCTTTTCCTAAAAAATTTTAGTGTGTTTGTGCATTTTAATTATGAAATTTCTTTTGATTTATGTTTTTACCATTTTAGGATTTTTCCAAAAAAATCTAAGCCTAAGCTTGATAATTTGATTTTTTGAAAATAATAATTACTTTAAGAAAAAAAAAACAATTTTGGATTTATTTAAGAAAATGATTTTTCTAAGTGATAAAAATCTCATTTTTCTATTTTTCGACCCATTTCTAATATTATAAATTTTTATTGATTTTTTATTAAATTTTTATAATTTATATTTTTATTAGTTTTTATTTATTTTTCATAATTTTTTATTTTTTATTGAAAAATTTTCTCCTAGATTTTTATCTATCCCATTTTAAAATCTAAATTATTATTATTATTTTTCTAATATTTTTATTATTATAAATTTTCTACATTTTTATTATTTATTATAATAATAATTATTTTTATTTTTTATCATTAAATCCTAAAAAAAAATCTAATTTCTAACATTTTCTATTTATTGAATTATAAATAACAAATGAGTAAATAAATAAATTTGAAATAAATAACATAACTAAATAAATAAAATAATAAAAAAACTGAAAAATCCGACTTACTTGGATCGGGGTCGATGCGCGGGTCGAGTCGGTCGGGTCGGGTCGATCGTATGCGGCGGCTGAAAGTGCTCGTTGACGGCATTTCAACGGCCTTTCGAAGCGGTTGAGGTGTCAATTCCTAGGTTTTCGGAGGTGAGGAACTCAACTGTGGCGGTGGTTTGCTTCAGAAATGCCTCCTGGTAGCTACCCAACACTTGATCGGTGGTCGCGGTTTTGAACAACTCCGGCGAGGCTTCGATTCTCTCCTTTTTCTCTCTTTCTCTCACTTTTGATCCGTGTTTCTGCTTCTCCACTTCATCCTCTATTTATAGGCATTCAAAATCGAGCTGGATAAGCTCGGATTTCCACCGATCGAAGCAAATCGGATTTGCGGTTAAAAAAACTAACTCCGATTTGTGTAAATCCATCGATTTGTTGAGATTTGATTCCAGTTGGATGATGTTTATCGTATTTCTGTTGAAGATCTGTTGGATTTGTGCAAAAAATCGAATCAAAATGGCCGAAATTCGTATTTTTCTCCTCGTCGGCGATCTCGGACAGAGGTTGAAAACGATCACGCGCTTGGCGCGTGCGTTCGCTCCAGCCAATCAGATGCTGCCACGTGTCCCAAGTAAAGAAAAAATTCGCAAAACGTGGATTCTGCTTCCCCCGCGTTTTGAACCCCTAACCTCGCACCCGTCCCTGCATGCCTGACCCTGGTTCGGACCAGCTGAACTAGCCCACTTTCACGATTTTATTTATTTCGCAAATTACATATATGCAATGCGATTTTTTTATTTTTTTTGTATTTTCTGAAATTTCAAAAATTTGTAAAAATTATTTAATCCTTATTATTGCCATTTCTGAAATTATTTTCCAAAATTGATGTATTTTCCTATTTATTTTTATTTGTTGAACATTTTTCCTATTTTTGCTAAATTAGAGAAAAAAATGGAAAAAATTGGAAAATTTTGAAAATCACTTATTATTGATTATTATTGATCCTTAGGACAAAAATGGGGTGTTTATAGATAAAAATAAGGCTTTATAAGTATAAGTTTGCTAAACTATATGAAGTATCTAGTGAAATTCACTATATTTACTTGTTTTGACTACTTTTGTGTTTTAGCAATAACTTTCTCATTTTAAGTCTATTTTTTGCGTTCTTATAGTCATTTTAAAGGCTTTTGAGTGTAATTTTTATTTTTAGGGCCATTTAAGTTGCATATTGTTCTAAAAAATCTTAAAAAGTGTTGTTGGTCACCTTGTTAGGCTTAAATTGAGGCCTTTTTATTCCCTATTATGCTCAAAGCCTAAGGGAATCATTCATGATTAATTTGTAATTGTATTTGAGCTTTTATTTAGTGTATAAAGGTCGAAATAGTTGCTTTGAGTTCTGGATTTTTTGACCCCATTTTAAGTTCTAGAGTTCCTTTTCCCGATTTTGCATATTTCCCCTTAAAAGCCCTAATATGGATATTTAACCAAAAAGATTTGTTTCAAACCTTTATTAATCCTAATGTACTATTCTAATTGGTTGAAAATTAATGTAAATGGCAGTTTATTATTCCTTAAGGCGTTGGTCACAAGCATTTTTGTGGAGAAATCCAAACTTCTTCACTTCAATCAATCTTAAGCTTCCTAAATCATTCCCTAGTGTTTCTTAATGTTGTATTTCATTCAAATAATCAAAGCTCAAGCTTCCTATGCTTCCTTGGAGTTTTTTCCAGCTTAAGAAATTTTACATTCAATGATATTTGTTTCATGTTTTCATGCTTAAGTGTTGAGGATAATCCTTTTACACATAAAGCTTACATTAGCTCTTACCAAAACTTACATATACAAGGAAATCTTGCATTTTTATGGAGGAAAGGAACTTTACAAAGGATTACTACAAATGGCATCCAAATTTTCTACATAGATAGCTAAGAAAAACACTTTCAATCTATACTTGAATTGCTAAACTCTTACTACCTACTACTAGGAAATGGTGGAGCTTGATGGATGGCGGCTAGCTTCCTTCCTTCTTGGCCTAACCTTACCATCTTTAGCCTTCTGCTTACTCCACTTCATTGATTCCTTTCTCAATTCCTAGTTTGAGTGCTTGACTTAATGGGTAGAGTGAGGGTAGAGCTTCGGTGGTATTTGTGTGGTGGTAGTGGTGATGGTGAAGGTGGAGTTTGTTTAAGTTTTAAAGGTGAAATGTGTGTTTAAGGTGAAGTAAAATGAAAGTGAGGGGGAGTAGGAGTTTAACCAATGTGAAGGAGAGAGAAATGGGCGTGTGTATGTTTGTTTAATTTGAATTTACTTAAGTGTCTCTTAATATACATGAGACAAATAGATTAATTAAGTAATGTGTTTGATCTTTAGTTAATTACATCACTTACATCTAATCACTTATATTATTTAGCAATGGTCATCGTTAGGCTTGATAACATAACACTCTAAATGCCTACCTACTTCCTTAATTTTGGTTTGATTAAGGTTTCAATTTCTTAGTTTTAAGGTTTATTTTTCTTGTCAAGTTGAGTTAGGCTATTCTCTAGGATTAGGGTTAGGTTTCCTATTAACTTTCAAGAATATCTCCAAGTTATCTCTAGGCGATTTGCATCCTGCCTCAAGGAATTCTTGGAGTTTACAGATATGGTAAAATTATACATGGACATATCATAAAACTTCACAAGAAAGTTAAACAATAAAAATTATAATTAATAAAATATCTATAAATTTTAGAATAATACTGGAATATTCTAGATTTTTACTCAAATACATTGAAAAAATTGCACACCTACCTAAAACACATGAAATTTAATTAGACACATGTCAATACATAAGGAAGACACCATTTTTTTTTCTTTTTTAGATTTTCCCACATGTCATTAATTTAATATTAATTTTTCAAAGTCAATTGAAACCTATAAATACTCGCCTAGCCCTTTTCATTTTCCACAACTCATTGTTGGCTCCTAAAACAAGGAGGTGATTTCTAGGTTTAACCTATACTCTCTTAGTAGGTCAAAAAGGTAGTGGGAGCGATGGAGGTCAGTGTATAGCGGTATCAAGCATTGGTTATCCAGACAGTGAGAGAATTTTCTAGGCTTATTTTCTCACTTTTTCACTTTACTCATTTAACAATAAGTCCTTCGTAATTTGAATTTTTATGTTTTTAATAATTTTTATAAATTTGTTACATATATTGTCAAAAATGATTATTAAAATAAATAAGGAAATAATAGTTTTAGTTCTCATAAAATCCCTAAAATTTTTCCTATAATTTTTTATGATATTTAAGACATTTTTGTGCCAAGTTTATTCTCTTTTTATTATAAATTTTCAAAGCCAAGGGGTAATTTAGTCAATAGAAGAAATATGCCAATTTGTTATTTTTTTATTAGCAATCTCAAAAGTACATAATTTTATAAGTCTATGGTGATATTTGTGAAATTAATCTAGCTCATATATTGTTTATTACATAAAAACTATTATTTGACCATATATTAAGCTTAATTGTTAATATAGATTAATTTGATAAGGTCAAATAAGGTGAGATCTTCTAAATGATAAATAGAATATGAATAATATCACTTTAGTTATAATTCAAGATTATATTATGGTATTGGATTAGGTATTAAGTGTTATGCAATTCAATTATACAACTATGGTAGCTTAAAAATAAACTAGTACATTTACGACTATCATATACTAACTTAATAAATCATGTATACACACTAGGATTTCCTAAATATGTGGAATAGAAGGTTTGCATGAGCCAAGTGAGTATTTAGGACCCTTTATTCATTGTTATTGTGATCTGTTGGCATTTGTGCTTATATAGTTATTAGTTGTTGCATATGGTGATTTATCTATTATTGCTTGTATTTGGCTTGGTATTGGTTATAAATGAATGGTGTTGAATCAAGATGGCAAACTTGCGTATTTAGGTATGGTGTTTTTTTTTTTTTTTTCATGTTTATTCTCCTTTGGCATGCGTAGCTTTTGTTGAATTCCCTACCTAAACCAGATTCTTATCAATGTGCTACAACTATTGAATAATTGTTTAAGCTATCTCGGTTTGCTTGGTTGCTTTGCATCTTTGTTTAAAAATTGTTCAATTGCATACATGGCATGGCATGGAAAGACTTAAGGGTTACCTTTTCAAAAAAGCTTGGTCTTTAGAACAAAATGTACGGTTTTCATGAACTTGCTTTTAGCATATAGATTTGTATGCTTTAGATCAAGTCTTGTGTCTTGCTTTCTTCAAGCTTCGATATGTACATCTTCTGATATAATTCTTCAGACTTCTTCATATTGAATCACCAAGCATTTCTCATTTAGGATACTCCGGTGCATGTCATGTGCATTAGCATTGGCATCTATGTGTTGCATCATTGTTTGTGATTGTGCTTATTCTTGGATATTTCTTGCACCGTTTTATCTTCATTGTTTTTTTGGTATACTCAGCTCAACGTATGAGCTGAGGGGTTAGTCGAGCCAACCTCATGTACTGAAGACTAAATGAGATTGGATCTATAAGCTACCTAAGGATATGAGAGTGATCTATAGTAGGCTATTACTAATGCAAGTTGTAGTTGTACAGAAATGGATCTCGGTTGAAAGATAATATGTAAATAGGTAAAGATGTAAAGTGCCGAAGAATTGAGCTACGATATTCCAAATGCTTGCCATGCTATCAAATTCTGCTGTGGCACCTACATAATAACATCAAAAGCAATTTAAATATAGCAAATTTTGGGTTTTAACATATGAAAAAGTTGATATATTTATAAGCCACTATCGTGCCTACCACAATAGTATTATGGAGGGCATGTTGATGGATAGTTTTCCTTGGCTCCACCGTCTTCTTTACTTCGTGGACAGTTATACACTCACACAAGCCACCCTGACTATAGAAAGTAGTATCTTCTACTTGATGGACATTCCTCTTAACAACATCACAATGCCATATTTATTATGATTTTTAAAATGCCTTTTTTTTTAAGAAAAAAAAAAGAAAAAAGAAAATTCATTATGGCATAAAACTAATCACAGTGGACCTGTCATATAGTCACGTAGTGTGACAATTGCAGTAAAAGAATCATTTACATAGGCGACTAATCTAAAGAATTTTCTTCCATCACATTGGGCTAACTCAGATAGCCAATGTAGTGAATTTAAACAATAAAAATATGTCTGAGATCACAGATAAACTAGTGAAACATGGCTCAAGTATGGTGAAAACCATTTGTTAAATTATGTGTTTTGATCTATTGATGTATACATTTAAACGTTTGCACTATAACACACTATATCATAGTAATTCAATTCAAAATGTTCATGTAAGTTTTGCAAAGACGAAATTCTAAATTGAAGAAAAATATAAACATTTACAGCTAGGTTTCATAGTCGAAAAGCGTACAAGTTCACTTTAGGATTGAGTTTATATACCCGTGATTTTGCGTAGAGAGAACGAATAAGGCTAGTTGTTAGTGAAGTCTAATTCCTAAGGGACCTTTTGTATAGGTTAAAAGGTTTGTCCTTCCCTGTCACAGGCTAGTCAACCTCATGTCTTCTTAATTTTGTTCCATATAAACCAACATCTCTCTCTTTTTTCTGGTGAACAGTCTCTGTCTGCTGCAAGCCTGAAAAACCAAGACTCCATATCTGCTCATCTAGCAAGTAGCACCACCCACCCGTTCCATCCAACCCAACCGAATCTCTCTCGTGCTATAAATTATTATCTTCGTCTATTCCAATTCCTTCATTTGGACACAAAACCCTTTTAATAATAAATCCTAGCACTTGGAGTTGGACCCTTTTCTAGGTACATTATTACACTGCACCACTTGGAAACTAAAAACTCTACTTGACTTTATCTAGTACTAGTATCAGTGTCTGTCCTTCTTGTTTGAGATAATGTGGATGATGGGTTATAATGGTGCTGGGGACTTTGACATGAGTGATTTTTTTGGAGCTCGGATGCTCGGGCCTGCTGTCGTACCTCGGTCACTAACCATGGCTTTCGCAGATGGTGCAACCGGTGCTCCTCCATGCTTAGGCCGCGTCCACGGAGCCGACATCTTTGCATTAAATCACCACCTTGGTAACAAACCTATCCAGCCATATCTTTTTTCTTCTTCTTTTTTTTTTTTTTCTTATATATAAGATTTTGGTCCTCCGATTTTGCACAAATTTAATAATAATATATAATGGATTTTAACATTCCATGTATAAACCTAGGCGTAGCGTAATTAATGAAACTATATACCACATGGTGACCAATGTGTAGACATCTATTACTAGATTTATTTGTATATTAGGGTACTTTTTCCCACGGTATATATTATGCTAATTGCTAGGTCCAAACTAACAAACGGTAATGACATCTTAAAGTCAGCTTTGTTCATTATTTTGTTTGTGTATCTTGGCGGTTGTTTCGCAGCCACTAATAATGCAAACGAGCAAAATAAGAGAGAGCTCAGCGTACAAGAAGTGATGAGCTCTCGATGGAATCCGACGCCGGAGCAATTACGAGTTCTGGAGGATTTATACCGGCGTGGGACTCGAACACCGTCGCCGGAACAGATTCAAAGCATCACTGCACAGTTACGCCGATATGGTAAAATTGAGGGGAAGAATGTGTTCTATTGGTTCCAAAATCACAAGGCAAGGGAACGACAAAAGAGGCGACGTCAAATGGAATTGTCATCCACAACCCCAAAACAGCAAAATAATGGTGGTGATGAGCTTCAAACATTGGAGATCAGGAATAAAGAATCAACATCAGGTGATTATTTTTCATGCTTTATTATTTATATATAGATTGTTTTCTGGATAGTTTTCTCGAGTAATTTCCTAGTACTTACATAGCAAACGTCGTAATCTAAAATTTTTCTTCTTTTTTTTTTTAAATATTTTTCCGCACGCACACATCATGGTGTGTGTATATTTTCCTTTACTTATAAAACTCGAGAATCAGCATGCTATGTGGTGGTCGATTTTAAGTGGAGTTCAAGCAGTCAATCATACAAACTCCAAGTTCAATCCGATGTGGGCATGAAAGACAACTTATGTGGTTGCTGTAGTTTATCACAGTGAAAACATGACTCCCAAGTCCCAACTTTAAATAGGTCTCACGAGGCATGTAGATATAAATGAAAAATGTAATATATATATATGTGAGAGAGAGAATGAACTATTTGTTAAGCTGAAGCCGTGCATGATTTTATGGACATTATTGTGCCATAATTGATAATTGTCAAATAATCAAAGGATTATTAATGTTTCGTAAAATGGAGTTGCTTACTTGATATACATATAGATTGAAACAGGATAGAATGAATTATAAATTGAAAGAATAAAGACAAAAAAGGAAAAGGGTAATTCGTCTTATTTGCACTGTTGTTCAACATTAGGTTTAGAGCCAGATATATTAAAGTTACGTTCTGTTTGTTTTTCTTTTTGTCTACAGGAGCAAGGGGGACACTTATTATTGAAGAGGAACAGATCAATACCCGGGCCACCACCATAGACTGCACCACCTTTTTCCAGGTTTCTTCTCAATTCTACCCTTTTAATTTCCTCCTTTCTCCCCATTTTCTTTTTTTACCATAATTAACATATATTTCTACATAATTCAATATAAGTATAATGTAATTAATCACAATCGAATCAATTTTTTTTTTCCTTTTTTACAGCATGATATCTCTACATCATTGGAGCAAAATTTTTTATTTCTTTATTACACTACGAACCTTTACAAGTCCATACTAACAGTTTGGAAGTCCCAGGTCAAAGGTTGAGACGTTCATGTGAAATTAATGCGACTCTGGATTCCTCTGCCTCAATAGGTAGAGTTTAGGATTCTCGCTTGATAAATATAACTACAGGAACATTTATCCCACTCTGTATCAAAATTATTTAATGACTGGTGTAAAATGTTTGGTATATAAAGATTATCCATTAATTTAAACTATGTTATAAATTATGAAACTCTATAATCTATCTTAGATATAGATGATTTAAGAGGATTTAAAATGGTCCAGTCTGCTTTGTCATTCATTATACTTGTTAATTGGATGAACGGAATTGTTTATGTACTTAAGTAAATAGTAACTACTAGAATGGATCAAATACATATTTATATATTTGGATTATCTTCATTTTTATTCTCTTAAATTTTATCAATTTTTTCTTGATAGATATTATTATATGTAATAAATAATTGAGATTATAAGGGGGAAAAAAGGGTATAATCATATCATTAAGATGGTTAAAAAAAATTCAAATAATCTTAACAATTAATATAAAAAATTGATGGACATTGAGAAGATAGAAATAGAAAAAATCTATTCACATGTTTATATCATATTCTATTAGGTCATTGTTTATGAAGTTATGGTATATACATGGCCAATATAAGGATATGGCATAATGCATCGGATTATGGAATCTGAGCAAAGCAGATGTGAGTATATCTAGCCAATTGTGTAGAAATAATATGACTCAATCGTACATTTCACCGAAAAAAAATGAGCCAGTCGTACAGTTTGGCATTTGTCGCTTACCTTGAGCGGTTCTTGGATTTATTTGAGTCTCCTTGTTTGGTACAGAAAGAAATTAGAAAAGAACGAATTCGAGAGGGAAGTGAGAAAAGAATTAATGTGTTTGGATGATTTAAGGAAGGAAAATGAAAGGAATTGTAATTATTATAAAAAAAAAATTGTAATATAAAATTATAAATATATCTATAAAAAAAAAAAAAAAAAAAAGAAGTAAAAGAGAGATAAAATTTAAATTATCATTCTCTTTCCACTCGTTCTCCCTTTTCTTATCAATTTGGGAGGGGTTAAAAACATATGAGGTTTATTGAAATATTTTCTTTCCCCATTTCTTCACTCTCTAATTCCTCCCTATAGCTAAATAATGAAATTAGATTTCTTTTTTCTTTCAATTCCTTCCCTCCCAATTCTTTCTTTCCTCCTTTTCTTTTCTCAAATGCAGTGTGAGTCGACTCGGGATATATTAAGCAATATCCCTATTTTGATTATAGAAAAATAACAACAGTAACCAACTTATATTAATGGAATTATCAATCATTTTCAGAAATATAAATGATCAGGAGAAATTAAAAGTTCAA
The DNA here is from genome assembly GCA_037954665.1 of Laguncularia racemosa. Lineage (NCBI taxonomy): Eukaryota > Viridiplantae > Streptophyta > Magnoliopsida > Myrtales > Combretaceae > Laguncularia > Laguncularia racemosa. The sequence goes on along the minus strand of JBBMOL010000077.1, from coordinate 3,281,688 downwards.
TCAATCTCTGATCCCTCTTGCTTTGCTTCCCGGGTTTCTCTTTTCTTTTTCTCTCTGATATATATATTAAGATTTGATTATTTTTTACTCGCGTATGGCATTCCGACATCCTTAGTCATTGTTATTTTAGTATAACATTATTTTTTCACTCGCGTATTATTGAATTATTAAAAAGCTGTAGTGTGCTATTTTAAGAATTTGGAATCTCCCTATAGTTATGATTGTTTTGGAGGTGATACTATATTTATCCAAAATGCTTCTTATCAAATGTCCAAATCCTTAAATAATATCATCACCTCTTTTTCTTTTTTCTTATTTTTTTTTTTTTTAAAAATACTCTTTGTCTTTAACATTTTGACGAATGTCACTCAATGCAGAAATCCGAAAAAGCATCAGCAGTTGCAGAGTGTACAGCGGGAGAACCTGGATGGCTTCGATTCAAGGAAACAGAATTAGGGTTACACTACAGAAAGAACTATTCAGAAAGTAGTAGGAATGCCACGCGGCACATGATGCAGATGCCTTGCGGTCCTCCTCAACATGAACACGAACCAACCAGTCCCACCCACCTCATCATAAACACAACTCTTAATAAAACAATCGACCAATGTCTCATTAAAACAAAATCTCCCCGACTCGTACCACATAGATCATCCCAATACCAATACGGAACTACTATTGATAATAATCACCTAATCAACGTTAGTGTACTCAACAGCAACAACCATGCTTTTGCCAATGAAACATGTGGTTATTACTATCATTATGATTATGATGGTGATGTTAATGGTGATGATGATGGCAATGACGATTATAATGAGAATGATGATTGTAACATTATTGACAACGGTGGTGGTGGCAGCAGCAGCAACAACAATAATGGTAATGATTTCCAAACCCTTCAGTTATTTCCGCTTCGGAGGAGTAGCGAAAGGGAAGGGAATGGATCAGACCAGGGAATGCATGCTGAAGAGAAAGAAATGGATGTATCACTTCCGGCATTCAATCACGACAACCTAATCACTAGTTCTGATAATGTTGTTCCTACTCACCATTTCTTTGAGTTTCTTCCCTTGAAAAACTAGCTCTAAGCTTGCTAGGCTATGTATGTACCTTTAAACTGTGGAGAATTAGCTAATATGTACACAAGTACCCACATTTATGTAACATGATGGGTTGTGTTTAGATGGAAATTAATTTTTTTAATTTATTTTCTTAAATTGCTATCGCATTGTATGTAATTAATAATTAGGATTACAAAAAGAGAAAATAACAATACTTTAATAATATAAGATATTTAAAAAATCTAAAAGATGTCAACCATTCATTTATAAAAATTAAAAAAATGTGAATTTAGAATGAAAATCCGGTTGCTTTACTGGAAATCCAGATTATTTTTGTTTCTTAATGAATATGCAACGGTAACGTGTATGGAGTTTCAAATAAGGTTTGGCTACAGATGCAGTTGGACCATGTTGATCGAATCGATGGATGTGTAGTGGAAACCCCGGAGTGATCTTCAAGGGAAAGTGAAAATACTTTCCCACGCAAGAAATGTTTCACTCGTTTTTGTGAAAAATACTTATTCGTGTCTATATTTAACTCAATCTGTCAGTTATGTGACAATTTTAGAACAATTTCAAATTTTACCAAATATAAAGAATTATAAAGTGTCGCATTCCAAGTACCTCTTATAATATGATCATCAAATATAATACACGTATACATCCCATCTCCAAAAGGTCAAAGTGACCGACCAATTAAAGTAAATCGGTTATTACACTCGCTCGCAAGATTTAAAATAATAATAATAATAATAATAATAAATCAAGGATAAACATCAATTACCCAATTCAAGGTGTCACAAGGTTCCACAAATTAGCGCAAGATCGGAGCCTAGCAAAGTAGCAATGGTAATCTAGCAGGCCCCAACTCCACAAACGGCAATAGATCAGCAATCATAATCTTCGGGGGAGTTCTCAAGCTTCAAATTCATAGTCCCAACCACACTATGCTCACTAGAACTTGTCACTTGAAATTGTTAGGTTCCTCATGGGTTAAGCATAATGCCTAACAAGAAGTAATTGTGTTGAGAACCGTATATGAAACAAATATGCAGTGTTCTTATCATACATGGTGCAATTTTCTATAAAACTATCATCAATCCGTACAAAAATCCAATTATTTAGCAATTTTGTATTGTTCACAATTATTTCACAAAAGCTAGTTCACTCCTATTTCTTGACTCAATCCAACCATTAATACTCAATTAATGGCCTCGTACCCTGCACACATTATGTGATAGATACTCGAATTTCATCGAATTCCTCACCCATGACAATAATCGATGTTAATCTAGCAACCCATCTATTGCCAAAGGGCCTCAACACTAATGCACCACACAATGATTGTTTCACCCCGTTTTTCAGGCCAAGTTAAATAACCATTGTTGGTTAGTCCAATACTCATGTATCTTACCCACATTAGGCGACATGCCTCCTACGACTTATTCCCTCACATTACCAAATTTATTTACTCCTAGTGTCCCAACCCACTTAAAGTGATAACATTAGCTAGCCCGCAACCCATGTACCATACCACAAAATGGGAGTGGACATCCCATGATACACAATTGAAGCACAAAGCAATGAGCACCGCCCTTCATTAGTTCATACCTTTTATAGGTTTAATAGCATTCGTATATATATAAAATAAGCATCATTGGACTAAAAATAATGCAATCAACCATCATTTAGAAAATAAGAACCACAAGTTGCTAACTCTCCTTCATCTCTAAATGAATACCTTTGCCATGATTGGAAGCGGATTTTGGACTTTTACTGTCTAATAAGGTCAATCACTTTTAGAATCAAACGTGCAAAAGCACTTAAAACAAGGGGGATTAGGTTGACTTATCTATCCTGGTCAAGCAATCCTCCTCAAGAACATAGCCACTTTATACCACCAAGTTGAATCAATCGTTCTTAGGTTTGGTTGAGAAACATTCTAGGTTAAAGGTGAATCATGCTACCTAAGGTAGTTTGATGGCTCGTTCTCCAGTTCAATCAATCGAACTACCTTAAATGCTAAACCTTGACCCTCAAGTTGATTCACACGAACAAATTACTAATAATAATAAAATTAAAAAAAAAAACACTTCATACTCCACTTTCTACTCTGGTGGGGTTGACTAAAACTTATTTCGATGGATTGATTAGACTTCGAGAGTGATAAATCAATATTTCTTACTTTAAGCACCAAGTTTATTAACATATTAAATTCATATGACTCTTTCTTTAATACAAGTTCATAAACAAGATTAAACATCATGATTGAACCTTAAAATACAAAAAAATTCTTTAAGTCCTTTATTTCAAATCAAAACTCAATTAGACTTCTTTATACCTCAAATTTTATTTTAAAACATAGCTAACTCTTTCAATATAGGGAAGAAAAATGAACACAACACCTATAACAAAGATTAGAAACATGACAACTCCTTAATAAGTCTGAAAATTTTCCTTGAGATTCCTTAGTACTTTTGCCTTCTCTAAGGTTTTAGTTGAGTAATTCACACTTAATCAATGAACTTGTTTAGAGGATTATAACTTAGTGATCTCACCTTGATTCGTGTTCTAAATTGTTAGTCAAAATCTAATTTGAAGGGAAATGAGAACTAGTGAAAGTGAAATTACCTTTGGAGGATTGAGGAATTATCATTAAATTGTCTCATATGCTCAACGGCACATCCTACTAGCATTGACGTATGATTTCCCCATCATTGCAAGTGGAATAATTGTATTTTCCGTCTTTCTGTCCTCTTAGCGTTCTATAGTGGTGAATGCTCCAAATATTTCCTTTTGCATTTGGATCAAATATTCCCCTAATACGGAAACACAAATGGGATATATACACTTTATCTTTATAATCCTTATGTTAACATAAACTTTTTCTTTGGCAGTCGGTATAGTAGTCAAGAAGGAAAATGTGCTTTCACATTCAAGAAGGAAAATTTCCATGGAGACGTTTAATTATTTGTACATGTGCATGTCTATGAGGTAAAAAAAGGGCCTAAAGATTAAGAACTTCGATGTAGAAAATGTGATCCAAATATCTTCGTGAACTAGTAAAAGATCAGTCTGACCGCTTCCATTGGTACCATGCATTGATTTTCTGACTTCTAAACACAATTCCGACAGTCTTAGTTATTTTCTATTTAATATCCCATTGACTCATTTTATGAAGCTAACATTATATATCATACTTTTTCAGCTATAGGTCATGCACAATTGTTAGTATCCCTGCTTGTTGAAGCCACTAAGATGTAGGATTGGGGCATTCCTACCATCCATAAAGCTATATATGTCCATTTTCATATGTTATTAGGTTGTGATAATACATGTGGCTCAACCTATCTTAGTTAAAAGATAAGGGGCCTGTTTAGATTTTTTTTTTGTTATATATTTATATCATATTTGTATCTATTATGTATTTATTTAAAATTTAGTATTTGAAAAACTATTTTATCTGTATCTTATCTTCTTAATTATGATTAAAAAATGGTGATTAGAAAATGGAAATTAGGAAGTAAATGTTATGTATTTTTAAGAGAAAATGTTTAAAAAATATATTTTATATATTGAAAAAGAATATATTAATTAATGTTTTTGTAAAAAGGAATAAAGTAATAGGTAAATAAATTCAAATTTTTAGATATATGTTAGAAATTTAATTTTATAATAAGGATATATATATATTTTTATTTTCATCCTTTTGATTTTTTTTTTTTTGAAAAATATACATATTCGAATTAATGCTAAATAGACGTCAAAACAAAGAAAAAAATATGAACCAAATGAGCTCAAGATTAAAAGACATAGCAAAGACAACAAAGACTAAAGAAGAAAACATAGAAACACTTTTATTGTGAAAACCTTAAGTCCGGGATTAAAATAAATAAATAATAATAATGGTCTAGCTTGTAAAGAATATTCACTGTAGTAACACTATAGATGCATATCCTCACAATTATAGATTATCTGCTTTTATAATTCAATCATATCTAGCTGGTTCTATACAATTATAGATTAATTAACCAAGACACTATAATTGTAAAGTTACACATAAATGAAATTTTAAAGATAACTCAATATAGAAAATAACTTGAATTGTAAGCAATTATTAAAAAAAGAAAAGAAAAAAAAGAAGAGAAACTAAATTCGACTTGTTGATATGGGATAACCCGTGTGCCAACTTAGGACAATCGGCCTGCCGATTTGGCTAACCTTCATAAAGTGCTATTATGTATGCTCAAAACTAAAATTACGTGTAAATTCAAAAAATAGTTATATATATATATATATATATTTACAGCTTACAATCGAGGCGATATCGTATGCAGTGAGCAACCATTGATTAAGGAGAAAAAGTTTAGCACAACTGGTCAATATGTGACAATTAATGACGCCAATCATGATTTTGCCATTGCCTACAGGGAGCTAGTGCATCAATATTCAGGAAAGCATCACTATTACCTGTAGGATATTGTATTTTACTGTGGTTAAACAGATGATCTATGATACTGATGGTGTCAGTCATTCCATTTTCCATTTTCACGAAAGATAAATAGGGAAGTTTGTTAGCACAAATGTATATATGATAGCACAACTGCACAGGACAGGACCATGGGATGAGACAAGTTAAATGACGCTACAAGAGACTAGGCTCCAAATTTTTTCTCCATGTCCTTTCGGACTGTTTTACTCAGAGTACGATGCTGTTTGTAGCGAAGACATGAAAATTTGAGACACATGAGACATCCACGTACTAAATAGAAAGGAGAGAGGCATTATTGCCTATCCTTCATGCGTGCTCTATTCTCCTTTCTGCCTTATTAGTAGGTAAACGGAACCGACACGGCATATCTATCGGATCTAAAAGGGAGCTGTAGGCCATGCCAATACCACACCTTCTCTGGCCTTTGATGCGTGAAGCAAGAAAATTTGAAAACAAATTCGCGTCTAATGTAACTTAACAAATCACTTTTATAGTTAAACAAACTAGTGATTTAAATCTTAGGTATGTATGATTAATGAGACTACTATGAATCCCATTCGAAGTTATTTATCTTTTCGATTGAATTAGATATGTTTTTTATAATATTAACTTGAGCAAACTTAAAGAACATCAGTATGAAAAAAGATCCATGAATTATATATGTTAGTACCATGATGCCTACATCATTAGGTAGGCGTTCTCATAAGGAATAAGATAAGAGAAATCTTCTTCTCATGTCAATACGAATCCGCTACCTTTAACTTGTATAAATATGCCTACTCTAATAAAAGTGAAAGAAAAAAATAGAGTGACTTCGCCATTAGCTTGGATGGAAAACTTAGGGAATTCGTCGAGTTACTATACTTCCATGCTAGATGCCAGATCCATTGTTTCCATTTACTATTTGAATGCTGTTCATTCTGAGAACAGCTTCAATGGCCACGTTGATGCACTAATTGCAAATAAGTACTAACAAAATTTTAGCCTGTGAAAATATGAACTGTGCTTTTTTAAAAAGTTCCTATCTTTAAATTCCAACAGAATTTATCTATCACTTATCTTATTATATAATATATTAATACTAATTAATCTTTTTTCATTATAGAAATGATATATATATATTGGATAAGTAGACATAGTTATTTCGATAATTTTGGTGTCTTCTGATGGTTAATGAGAATTCCATTTAATTAGCATAATATAGATGTAAAAAATCTATTGCCCTTATGCTTCTTCCCTTTTAGTAATATGTGAGCGGTGTAGGGAGTCAATACTTAAAATTTGGCTTCTGGAGAGAAAATATACAATAAAGAATGACAAGACCAATTCTTATATAATATGCCGGGTTCCAATAAGAATTGATACATACGATTACAATTAAATAAATTATTTAACTGCATATTAATTTTATGGATTTCTAGTAGCGGCCTCAATTACAACGGGAAAAAAAAAAAAGTTGCAATCCGAGCACGGCACCCCAGTTTTTTTTTTTTTTTTTTCTAGGCCTATATTGTCTCAACACAATCGAGTAAATAAGTTACTGTGATATTTTAATTCTTAAGAGGAATTCGTGGGGGGGAGATAGAATTCCCATAATCGCCAGATGATATAGGTGATGATGATTCTGCAAGGAAATGAACTGGGTGAAAAGGGACTGACCATGCGCACAATAGACATAGATAGATGAAGGTGATATTCTAAAAATGGGCTTGTATATATATATATATATATATGTGTGTGTGTGTGTGTGTGTGTGCGTGCGCGCGCGCGTGACGTTGATACGTAATATAATTTTGGAGTTTGGTGTGCAGTGTCAAATTGAGTGAGATGGACCAATGCAGTGAACATATAGATGCCCCAGACACAAAAAAATTGACTACTCTTCAAGACTGCCCAACCTATAGAGAGAGACATGCATATATATGCCCACAGTCCCTACTCTCCCTTGCAGTTGTAGGTTTCCATCTAATCCCCTAAATCTTCGATCCCTTACCCTTATGTCATCAGATTCTCTCTCTCTCTCTCTCCCCATTGCCACACTTTAAAGTTTTAATATAACCCACGGATAATGCAGAGAACTGAAAATGATTTCATTTAATAAAATAATAATATTTTTTTTCCTCCTTTAATGAATGGGCAACGAAACAAATAGAGCTTCTCCCGATGCCTATTACCTTCGTTTTTTAAAATGTAGAGTAGGATCAGCTTTTAGCTGTCCGTGTAAAATCCCTGCGGTCAAATTGAACACATAATAATTTGGAATAGTAACATAGGTTGCACCACAGGTTTTGTAATACGTTGTCTTCCCTCAAGATTAAAAGGTACCACTTTATTCACAAATATGTATATGTTGAGTATGATTCATATTTTTGCATATTTGTAAAATCCATTGTGAAATAGAAGGAAAGGTGAACAATCGGCCATGTCCAAGCGGGGGCAACAGTTGATTGGGCGTAAAAACGGTCAACCAGCATTGCACCGTGATTGACCCTGAAAGGTTATATCGCATTTTCAGCTTCTTTTTATGTATTGTTTCCCATTATGAAATTACCTTATTCATTGACATGTTTCCTATTTAACTAAGGGATATGAATAAGTGCTTCCATTTAAATTATAGTTTTTTCATGAGGATCTATATCATATATTAAAAATTTATTAATAAAATAAAATAAAATATATCAAACTATATATATATATATATATATATATATATATATATATATATGGACATGCAACAGGTCAATATCATCCCTATCCATGACTTGTCCCAGCACAACCCACTAGGTCCTTTTCATAAACCTTAGGCCAACTTTGAACGTAGCCTTGATCCATAGGTCCATGGGTCAATAGCAAGTCAAGCCCTAGGACCCATAGACTATGAAGACCAATAGGTCTATCAACACTTCTTGATAGAATCCGACCATTGATCTTATTGCTCAAGTAGGGCATGTAGACTTCAAAAATTGACCTAGAGACTTCTCACTAACTAACAAGTCAATGATGAAGCCATCTTCCTCCATGAGTTTCACCTCCATTACTAGCCAAGCTGCAATCAGTCTCTCATCATTGTCCGAGCCAAGGAGACACCATTAAGCTTATCCTAGTAACCCCAATTGAACAAACCCCAAGGCTCAGACAGCTTGGAGCAACTTTCAATACCACTCACCAATCTCTCTTGAAATTAAAGGAGCCCTCATCCAACCTGTTTTCTTAGTACATACCCTCGTCAATTCAAATGATTGCCCCCATCTAATCAAAACAATTTGTCCTTTTTGCATATAGTATTGAAATGACACATGTCTTTGACATTTAACAATTGCATACGTTCTCATGTATGTTTCTTTTTTTTTCTGTACATTTTTATGCCTTTTGTATTGTACTAGAAAGCTATTTTTGTATATAGTTAATAGGATTTTCCCCTTAAAATATTCTAACCCTAGAGACTTATTATAAATAGTCCATTTCACATGTAAGTTGCATCATATATTGAATACAAAATATTTTCCTTCAATTTATGAGTCCTTAACTCTCAAATCTTTCATCCCTATCAATCTCTTTAGTAAGGATTTTAGTGAAAACCCCTAGTCTAGGCTTGTGAGTCATATCAAGTTAGGATTAGGTCGTGTTTGGTTCCTTGTGGTACATCATATCCACTAGAAACATTTGCATTTTTGCTAATTTACCAATTTCCATGTCATTTTTTTTCTATATATGGAAAGTACCCATTTTGTTGTTTGCTTTTTCATTGTTACCCTAGTGAATACCAAGCTCTTAGGTGTATCACTTCCATAAAATAAAATAAAAACCACCACATCCAAACAAGGATAGAGACTAAATTATTTAGTCTTTACTCCCTTCACCAATTTGCCCATTAAATTTATTTTTTAAAAAATCAACTTTAAAGAAGAAGAGTTTATCAATATGCTTATAAATATGAAATTCTTCTTCACTGTTGTTCACCAAAACACATACATAAGTTATGTTACACTCTTCTCAAGTAGAGTTTGGTTACTAGTACTGGACAGGACAAGAGTACTGGATGGTACAAAATAAGAAGAACTGGACAAAAAAAAAATTTGTACCACGTTTGGTTTGTTTAGTACTGGACAAAAATTTTTGTGCTGTCTAATGTTTGCAATTACAAAGTACTGGACTGAACATAGTAAATTTGACAATTATACCATTTTTAATTATGTCATGGTTATTTATACGTATTTGATATTATTATAAGAAAATACAATTTGAAGAGATTATAAATTATATAAAATAATTCGTGTAAATCCATTGATTGAAAAAATTTAATAATTCATATTATAAATTACAATAATTTATGTTATATTTAATAAAATAACACATTACTTATTTTTCTTTTATCTTAAAAATGATGTTCTGATATAGTATATATACATGATAAATAATATATAACATAAAAGAATCTTGACTTGAAATTAGCAATAAACATGGTTTAAAAAAAAAAAACTTATGTTATATTATTTTTCTCATGCTATGTAATTTTCTTTATTCTTATCGTACTGGAAATCAAAATGTGAATTTGGAATTAAGTTGGGACACATGATGATCTATTTATACATGAAAGATTGATCCACCACCACCATCCCATTTCAACAGATATCTAAATGCACGGTGACAACCAAACGGAGAGCATGCGACGAAGATAGAAAAGCAAGCGAGGGAAATCTAAATGGACGGTGACAACCACAAGTAGAGCATACAGGGAATATAGAAAAGCAAGCAAGAATGTGAGAAAGAATGGAATGATACAAACCTGACAGCGACTTCTAGCGTGACGACAGGGACATTGGAATAGCGGTCAATTGCACGATGAATCTCGTTGTTGGAGCGGTGTTGATGGGTTTTCCTACTGCACTTGAAGGGTAAGCCTGTGCGGTGTGGATGGGTTCGAATGAAAAGGGTTTGGGGAGGTAGGGTTTGTTTGTAAAGAGAAAAATATGAAGGGCAAGTTGGAGATTTCGAAAAAAAAATGAATTTTTATCAAGTACTAGATTTTTTGTACCTAATTACGTGTGATACAAAAATTTGTCATTTTATCCAGTACCACATTGAATTTTTGTCTAGTACTTTTTTCATTAATAGCAACCAAACACAGGATAAAAAAAATTTGTCCTGTCCAGTACCACATTTTTGTGGCAACCAAACGCTACCTCAAAGAGCTTGTGGATATTTTTTTTCCTATCTCCTTCAAAATGTCTTCTATGCTAATGTTTTCCATGCATTCTCAAATGTTACAACTCCATGATGTAAATATTACAATAGACATTAGCATGTCTTTCTATAGTGCTACTTATATCATTTTCCTTTAAATCTTAAGATGTTAAAATAAGTGGTTGGCATTAAATAAAGCATAAGGATCAAGGATTAGAGAAAGGAGATGAAGATTATACTAATGAAATGCAAATTCCACTTCTAATACTATACAATACTTATAAACTCTGGAGGAATGGATAGCATAGTTACATATTTATTACAATCATTATTGCCATTTCTCTTTTTTTACTCTTTACGTTGGTTAGGTGCTAGTGTTTACCGTTCCTCTCTTCCATGGATTTTCTTTAGCTTCCTTATTTACTTCAATTCAATCACTTACTTGAATATCTATATAATTTAAGAAAGATTCAACTAATACCAAAGTTTAAGCAAGAGACTAAAGAGAAGTGAATCTCATGGTGGAGAAAATTAGTGGATGATAAGCACGTTAAATACTTATTTTTAATCGGTACATGTAGCTCTACAAAAAGAGACGGTAACACTAACTGCAATACATACTTAACTCTAAATATTTTTTTACCTATTACTCCTACTGGTAGCTATTTCTTGATGGGCCTAAAGCCTACTGAAATGACCACTTTACCTTAGTTAAGGCTTTAGGTCTGACCTATGCCTTTCCCTTAGCTAGGAAGAATAGCAAGATGCTAGAGAGTTCACATCCCAAGAAAGGCCCTAATGGATAATGAGTTGCCTTGGCACCTGAGGTGCCTACCAAAACATCAAATACATCATGAGCACTCGATGCCCATGAGCTTGTAGGCATAGGTAAAGGCTAGTCAATTACTTATCCTTTAAACACCCATATAAGATGAAAGACCTCTCCAAGGATCGTAAGTTGAACACACAACTCTCTCTCTCTTTGAATATTGTTCTCATGATTTCTCTATACCTCACTGACTTAAATGTTGGAGTGACAACACCTAAGTCACCTTTGACTCGATCCAATAGTTTACATGTGTTCATTCCGCATGCTCATCATCGTAGAAGCCCTATAACCATATGGGAGCTAGATCAGGTGCTTAGGGGGCGAAAATTGCGCATTAACATTTTGGCGACCATCATGGGGCTCAAAACCATAAAGCTCTCATACACAATGCCTCATAGCACTAGAACTAACCCCTAGATTCAAATTGTTAGACCCTCTAAGATCAACCAACCATAACTCCAAGCTACAAACTACGCATAAATTGTAAAGTAATTCAACCATTTGGAACAATGCTTGAACATGCTTTAAGAAGACAACAACAACCTCTATAACAAGGTTCAACAGCTCTGATAGGCACAAAATGCATAGTAATGGCCTAACGAATGGAAGGAAATGGGGAATCGTGAGCAACTTTCTCACAATTGGAGCTTGCAATTCGTACTTAGGAGGGACCACTCCTCTACACAAACCCAATGCTCTCCTTCTTGAGGACACACGCCAGCCACTAAAATGGCCAAGCCCTCTAAGGTCTATTCTCATCAAGCATTAAGAGGCATGCCCATTGAAGAGGTTGAGAACCTTATTAAATTGCTCATAGATATCTAGGAAAGCAAGCAAACCAAACCAAGGGATTTATTTAGTCTAGACCAATCCCCCTTCACCAATGAAATTCATTAAAAAAAAAAAAAAAAACTCTACCTTACAACATCAAGATACCACAACTAAATATCTACAATGGCACCTTCAATCCAAATGAGTACCATAGCTATTATAACTCTTAGATGATATTGCTTAGTATCTCAAAAGCCATTACTTACAAAACCTTTGTAGGTAAACTTAAGAAAGTTGCTTAGCTATAGTATAGGAGTTTAAAACGCAACAATATATCTAGCTTCAAAGAGCATGGCAAAGCCTTTTACTAGCATTTTGCCACTAGCAAACAACTAGAGGAGCACAACTCCTCCCTCAATCTTGTTAGACAAGGTCTAACCGAAACTTTACGTGCATACATAACATGATTCACTAAGGCTATGATCAAGATTCCTAACCTTAATATGAGCATCACGCTCAATGCTGCAATCTAAAGAATTTGTAATCAATCTCCATTTTTTCTATCTATCGTGAAAAACTACCTTAAAACATTCTAGTAGTTCTAGCAGAAGGCAAAAAAAAATATCAACCAAAAGGATGCCATAGCAGTGGTCTGCCTTACTAACTAGGCCTTAAGGTCAAATAAGAAACCACTACATGACAAGCCACTCATACGGGGAAGACTCAGTTCCTACCACAAGGAAAGTAGGCATAACAAGTCAAACAACCATGGTGTATCGCACAAACGCTCCGTCCTATTTTTTGAGCATGACATCCTACTCAAAAAACCCTAAGGTGAAGTACTAATGGAAGTTAGGGACAAGCAAATCCTACCATGGCTAGAAAAGGTAAAAGGATATTCCACCAAGGACTCTAACATATATTGTACATTCCATCAAGATAAGGGGCATAACACTCGTGACTATATCTAACTAAAAAACACCCTTGAGGGCTTAGTTCAGTAAAGCTATTTAAAGAAGTACATTACCTAGTTAGACTAAAAGCTTAAGCATGGTTGTTCAAACAACCAACATCGAACCCTCAAACATGAAACAACATACAACCTATGGAATAATCTGCATTATAGTAAGGGGATCGACCAGTAGAGGGAGAGATGCTTTCTAGCATAAAGCCCACATTAGATCTGATCATTTCTAGCAAATCCTCAGCCACCACAACAAGAAGGCTAAAATCAATGTTCCCATCTCCTTTCTAATGAAGACCTTGAAGGGCTAGCCACCCCTTACAACAATGCCCTAATAATTTGAGCCTGAATTACTAACTTTGAAGTCTATAAGATCTTGGTTGACAATGGAAGTTATGCAGACATTATCTTCAAAAAAAGCATTTAATCAAATGTATGTCCTACTAACCAGGCTTAAACCATACGACTATGACCATGACGAGTTTAACAATCATTTTATAAGGGTTACCGATACTATCACACTCCCACTATAGCTTAGAGACAACAGTTGAACCACTAAAATGTTGGTCAATTTTCTTGTAGTCAATTAATGATCTCCCTACCACATCATCCTGAAACAATCATCTCAAAACTTGCTCAATATGGTCTCGTCCATTAAGCACTTAAAGGAAAATTTTCCAGCACCGTCTAGAGTTAGCATAATAAAAAGAACCAATAGGTGGCTTATTCTTGCTACTTTCAAGCACTATCTTAGAAGGCGATGGCCATAGATATGACAATAGAGAATCAACCAGTACATTAGTGTAAGCCCACCAAAGCCACTAAAGCCATATAGCTAGAAGATAGCCTTAACCAAGTCACTCATATTAGTTTATCACTATCCCCCTAAGCTAAAGCAACACCTCACCGACTTTCTCCACTCTAACTCTAACATTTTTACATAGTCCCCTACAAACATGTTGGGAATTCCACTAGAGGTGATTATATACCACCTTAACATTGATCCTATAATGAAAAGCATCAAGCAAATGAAGCACCATGTTGTCTTCAAGTGAGCGGCAATGAATGAAGAAGAGGTACAAAAGCTACTAGCTACAAGCTTCATATAACTAGAAGCATATCCTAACTAGCTCACCAACATAGTCTTAGTGTAAAAATCCAATAGCAAATGGTACATGTGCATATATTTCATAGACCTTAATAAGGCCTACCCGAAGGACTACTTCCCCCTACCTTAAATATACCAACTAGTTAACTCCATAATAGGTCATTTATTGCTCAACTTTATAGATGCCTTCTCAAGCTACAACCAAATCCAAATGCACAACCCTAATCAAGTGCTCATGAGCTTCATCACAAAGTTTAGCACTTACTGTTATACGGTCATGCCATTCGGCTTAAAGAACCCCAAAGCCATCTACTAAAGATTAGTAACCTACACGTTTAAGCTTAAATAGGAAAGAACATCAAAGCATATGTTAACAACATGATCATCAAAACCAAGGTTCTCGAGGATCACCTTGCAAACCTACATGAAACATTCTAAACACTGTGGAAGTACAACATGAAGTTCAACTCGCAAAAGTGCATCTTCAGAGCAACCATAGGAAAGTTCCTGAGCTTCAAGATTATAGTTCGATGTATCAAAGCGATCCTCAAAAAAATCCAACCATCTTAGACATGTAACCTTGTAAAACAGTTAAAGAGGTCTACCAACTAACCAAACGTATCATTGCATTCAATAGGCTTGTGTTTAAGTCTACCAACAAGTGTGTAGAGTTTTCCAAAAACTTGAAAAACCCTACCAATTTCTAGTGGGCCAACTAATGTAAGGGAGCCTTTGACAAGCTAAAAAGGTTCCTTACCAGCCCGTCTATTCTATCTAAACCCACTCTAGGTGAAGCCTTTTATTCTTCATCAATGGTCAAGCCCTCTTATCAATCTTAGTTTGAGTTGATAGATGAGAACACCAACCAATGTAATATGTCAGTCACATCCTTCATGGCCTAGAGGTCTAATACTTAGAAGTTGAGAAGTTTTCCATAGCCATCATAATTTCCTCTAGAAAATTACAACCTTACTTTGAAGAGTATCTAGTGACTACACTCACCAACCAACCATTACAATAAATCTTGCTTCACCCCAACCTCTTTAGGTGCATGATTCAATATGTCATAGAGCTCAACACTTATGGCATACAATTCAAGCCTAGGAAGGCTATCAAAGTATAGGTCATCGTTAACTTCATCGCTAAGTGTATGATACTAAGAGACCTTACAATTCTAATAGAGACACCCGTCTAGACCTTATATGTCAATGGATCCTCACCAATGGTAGAAATGGAGCAAGACTTGTCCTTTAAGGCCCCTATGGCACAGAGGTCCAATAGGCCATTAAATTCGACTTCTCTACTGGTAACAATGAAGTGGAATATGAGGCCTTAATCACAAAACTCAAATCAACCAAAGCAGTGAGAGTAGAGAGGATAGAAATCTTCTTAAACCCATAGCTTGTTGTCTAACAAGTATAAGGTGACTACACCAATAAAGAAAAGGCAATGGCAAGCTATCTTCAACTTGTTTATGCCCTTTATTTAAAGTTTCTACTTTGAACCATCAACAAGATCCCGTGAATAGAAAACTCAAAAGCCAATGGCCTCTTAAAGCTAGCCTCTACTGCCTTCAAAGATTTGGATCGACGAGTCTTCATCAAATATCTCCCTAATCAGTCTATAGAAGGATTTACTAAACAATGTTTGGTTACTAGCACACAGAATGAACCAAATAGATCTTGCTGGATAGACCCCATCATCCACTACTTATGAGATGATACCCTACTAACCATACAACAAGATGCCAAAAAATTAATGTATCAAGCAACTCAATGCATGTTGATCAATAAACAATTTTACAAATGCCCATAACCTAAATTAGCCAAGCAAATGCTAGACAAACTCCTTGTCGGGGTTTGTAGCAACGATGTCATGAGCTATATAATTGCCACCAAGGCACTTTAGCTTGGATACTTCTAGTTAACAATGAAAAATGACAAGAAGTTCATACGTAAATGCATAAACTACAAAAAGCACACACTTGTGAGCACACTCCCTAGCACCTTATGCTTGCCTATCTCAACTCCCTAGCCATTTGCACAATCAGGCCTTAACATACTCAGCCCATTTCCCAAAATGACCGAACAATGGCAATACATTATTATAACTGTCAATTATTTCAACAAGTGGGTCAAAGCAAAAACTATGGCCAAAATACTTGAAAAGAGCATTAAGGACTACATCAAGCACTCCATTATATGCCACTTCGACATACCCCACACACTCATCACCGACAATAGCACTCAATTCAATAATAGCAAGTTTTGAGACTTTTGCCTCAAACAAAGCATACAACTCCATTGCACTTTTGTTGCACACCCTGATGAGAGCCATGATGGGAGCCAAGTTAGAAGGTGAAATGTGGATCCTCTTGAAGTGCCACCTGGACCGATCATAAGAACTCAAGCGAAACGATTCAAGGAAGCACTTAACGGGTTGATAAAGGATGTCCAAGAAGCCGGAAAGGATTGGAGCAACCATGAGAATGAACTTGCATTTGTACAAGTCATTCAAGGAGATCAAAGCATAGGAGATCAAAGCTGCTGGTCTTGACAACGTTGGCTTCAACACTACCGGCTTTGAACCGGCGTTGCAATTAGAGCGCGACAGAGGGACTACGCTGGCCTACTATGCCGCTGGCCTATATACCTGGCGTACATCCTACGCCGGCTACTACACCGCCTACTACGCCGCCGGCGTACATTGCCTGTTTGTTATTTTTCCGCAACTTTATTATGTTATGTCGTTTTAGGCTTTTGTTTTACGAGCTGTAAACCCTATTAAACGCCGCTAGGGTTGGAAAAACACATATAGAACATTCATACAACATTAAATAACACAATTTAAGGGAATTCCTCTCTTGGTTCTCCAAAGAACTTCTCTTGAACTTATCGGATTTCTTCTATGGCATTCAACCAGACTTATCAATCGGTCTTTCATCCCGATTGTGGCATCAATAGAATATACCAAGGTTCTTGCCTCATTTATAGGCAACGGGTCGCGGTTCCACTTTGGTTGTTTTGGCATCTTGGGTTGCAATTCTAAACGTATTGGTATAGGGTTTCGTCACTCGTGGGTGTAGTTCATATCAGTTTGGTATTAGAGCCTAGGTTTGTTAAATATCAGTTCGGTTTGAAAAAGGTAACATCAAAACCCTAACTCCAATCATTCATATCAATTGTTCATATCAAGTTTCGTATTACCACCGCTTCATACTCAAGTCCATAGTGTTAATTATCTCTTGAGTAGTGTAATTTCATTTTAGCAATCTTGTCTCAAAAAAAAAAAAAGGAACGAAAACAAAAACAAAAAAAAAAGGGAGAAGAATGAAAACAAAGACAACAAAAAAGAAAGAAAAAGGAAAATTCTAGCCCCTAGAGTTGTTCTTAAATTCTACGGAAGGAATTGGTGTAGTTTGGATTAGTTCCAAGAGAATTGAGAAGAGGGATTAGTGAGTTAATATCATCCTTGCTTGTGAGAATACACGAGTGAATGTGGAATATCATTCTTTAAGTGAAAAACGTGAGGGAGTGAATCATGAGGTTTAATCCTATACATATTTATGTTAGTATTAACCTTTTATTGCAGGAACTATGTCACGGCACAATTCTCCTGTAGGTGAGAGTGGGAGGTTTGATGCTAGGTTAGTGATTGAGGCGTTGAGGAGTGAGATGAAGAGGATGTTTCAGGAGGGAATGCAACAAATTCATGAGACGGTGGAGCAGACACTAGAGCAATCTAAAAACGTCTTTTAAGGGCGTAAGAGGGAGAGTTGTTCTAAAAGAGGACAAAGGGGTGGAGATGAAATTTCCGATGATGAATTTGATGAACCTTCTATCGGGAGTTATAGAGGTTATGGTGGTAGGAATAGAGGAACTAGGGATTGGGAAGATAGAAGAGATAAGAATAGAGAGGATAATCAATTGAGTAGTATAAAGATGAAGATTCCTCCTTTCTAAGGAAAGAATGATCCCGTAGCATACTTAGAATGGGAGAAGAAGGTAGAGATGGTGTTTGATTTTCACAATTATAGTGGGAGAAAGAAAGTGAAGCTTGCTGCCATTGAGTTTTCATATTATGCCATAATGTGGTGGGATCAACTGATGTTGAATAGAAGAAGGAATGGCGAACCACCTATTGAGTCTTGGGAAGAGATGAAGAGGGTGATGAAGAAGCGGTTTGTTCCTGCTTATTACTATCGTGAATTGCACAACAAATTGCAAACTCTTAAGTAGGGAAGCCGAAGTGTGGATGAGTATTTCAAGGAGATGGAGGTTACTATGATTAGAGCAAATGTTGATGAGGATAGAGAGGCTACCATGGCTAGGTTTCTTGCTGCGTTGAATAGAGAGTTTCAAAATGTAGTAGAATTACAGCATTATGTGGAATTGGAAGATATGGTTCACATGGCTATAAAGGTTGAGAACCATCACAGGAGGAAAGGTAGTAGTACTGCACGGTTTCAACAGGGTATTAGTTCATCTACTTAGAAAACTAACCATTGGGAGAAGGAAGAAAAGTCTTTACCCACCAAGCCAAAAGGAGAGCAGAAGTAAGGAGGTTCTACTCCTGGCAATCAAGGTAAACATGATTCTTCTACTCCTAGAAATCGTGACATTAAATGTTTTAAATGCCAAGGTAGAGGCCATATTGCTAGTCAATGTCCGAATAGACGTGTTATGATTCTGCGTGATGATGGTGAGTATGAGACTGAGGGGGATAGTGAAGATGACGATATGCCTCCATTAGAGGATGCTAGTGATGACGAGGAGCCTGCAGTAGGG
Organism: Laguncularia racemosa; assembly: GCA_037954665.1. NCBI lineage: Eukaryota > Viridiplantae > Streptophyta > Magnoliopsida > Myrtales > Combretaceae > Laguncularia > Laguncularia racemosa. The sequence continues at coordinate 3,262,489 of JBBMOL010000077.1, read as the reverse complement.
AAGTTAGTGGCAGTAGTGAAGCGAGCTTTGAATGTGAAGGTGAAGGAAGAAGAGGAGGTGCAACGAAAGAATATCTTTCATACTAGATGTTATCTAGGTGACCATATTTGCAATTTGATCATTGATGGGGGGAGTTGCACTAATGTGGTGAGTACTTTCATTGTTGAGAGGTTGGGACTCAAGACTACTAAACACCTTAGCCCATATAAATTGTAGTAGCTGAATGATAGTGGCGAGACTAAGGTGAGTAAGCAAGCCTTGATTGCTTTTCGCATCGGTAGGTATGAGGATGAGGTGTTATGCGATGTAGTGCCGATGCAGGCGTGTCATGTGTTGTTGAGAAGGCCATGGCAGTTTGATAGGAAGGTTGTTCATGATGGCTTTTCTAACAAGTATACACTTGTTCACCATGGCAAAAGCTATAATCTTAAACCCTTAACACATAAACAGGTGTATGAGGATCAGTTGCAACTACAACAATCTTTTGCAAAATATAAGGTGAGTGAAAAATAGAGCGAGAGTGAGAGAGAAAAAGACATAGAAAAAGAAAAGGAACACAAAAGTCAATATCAAAAGGAAAAAGAGAGGAAGGCTGGAAAGATTGTGAGAGGCCAAGTTGAGGGGGGATCAACTTTGGTGGTGAGTGAAAAGGAGAGTACAGCCTTGCAAAAGGAGAGTTGTGTGGCAAGAGCTAGTGTAGTGAGCAGAGCATTAGTGATGAAGCAACCCATGTTGTTGCTAGTCTTTAAGGAAACTTGTTTGAATACTAATGAACTTTTTAACTCTTTGCCTAGTGTGGTTGTGTCTATTGTGCAGGACTTTGAAGATGTCTTCCCTGAGGAGATTCCAAAGGGGTTACCACCTATTCGTGGTATTGAGCACTAGATTGACCTTATACCCGGAGCATCTATTCCAAACAAACCAGCTTATAGGAGCAATCCAAAGGAGACAAAGGAACTCCAAAGGCAGGTCAATGACTTAATGGAGAAGGGGTACGTGAGAGAAAGCATGAGCCCATGTGTAGTGCCTGTGATTTTGGTGCCTAAGAAAGATAGGTCATGGAGAATGTGTGTTGATTGCCGCGCCATCAACAACATCACGGTAAAGTATCGTCATCCCATTCCTCGCTTAGATGACATGTTAGATGAGTTACATGGGTTTAGTGTCTTTTCCAAAATTGATTTGAAAAGCGGATATCACCAAATTAGAATGAAAAAAGGTGATGAATGGAAAACCGCATTTAAGACAAAATATGGATTATATGAGTGGTTAGTAATGCCATTCGGTTTAACTAACGCACCTAGTACTTTCATGAGACTTATGAACCATGTTTTGAAGACTTTTATTGGCAAATTTGTGGTCGTCTATTTTGATGATATCCTCATTTACGGCAAAAGTTTGGAAGACCATATAACTCACTTGAGGGAAGTTTTGGAAGTGCTTCGAAAGGAGCAATTATATGCTAACCTCAAAAAGTGCACTTTTTGCACAAACAAACTTGTGTTTCTTGGTTTTATTGTTAGTGCACAGGGAATACAGGTTGATGAAGAGAAGATTCGTACGACCCAAGAATGGCCTAGTCTAACTAATGTGAGTAATGTTCGAAGTTTCCATGGACTAGTGAGCTTTTATAGGAGGTTTGTGAAGGATTTCAGTACCATTGCAGCACCACTTACTGAAGTAATCAAGAAGAATGTGGAGTTCAGATGGGGAGAGCAACAAGAGAAGGCCTTTCAGATGCTTAAAAATAAGTTGACTGATGCGCCACTACTTGCTTTACCTGATTTCTCTAAAACTTTTGAAATTGAGTGTGATGCTTCAGGAATAGGTATTGGAATAGTTCTCATGCAGGAGAGGAGACCAATTGCATTCTTTAGTGAGAAGCTAAGTGGAGCAACCTTGAACCACCCTACTTATGACAAGGAGTTATATGTATTGGTTCGAGCGCTGGAGACTTGGCAACACTATCTTTGGCCAAAAGAGTTCGTGATCCACACTGATCATGAATCTTTGAAGTACTTGAAGGGACAACATAAGCTAAACAAAAGGCATGCTCGTTGGGTGGAGTTCATCAAAACATTTCCCTATGTCATCCACTACAAGCAAGGTAAAGAGAATGTTGTTGTTGATGCACTTTCTAGAACGTATGCTCTTATCTCTACTCTTAGTTCTGATTGCTTGGTTTTGAGCATATTAAAGAATTGTATGCTGCTGATCGAGATTTTTGTGAAGAGTATGTGCGCTGTGAGAAGAGTGGTCATGGTAAATTTCATAAGCATGAGGGATTCTTGTTTAGGGAGAATAAACTTTGCATTCCTAATTGTTCTTTAAGAGAGTTATTAGTGAGGGAGTCTCATGGAGGAGGATTAATGGGACATTTTGGAGTAACTAAAACTTTAGGGGTTTTGCAGGAACACTTCTATTGGCCTCACATGAAACGAGATGTTGAGAGGATTTGTAAGTGATGTGTCACTTGTAAGCAAGCAAAATCTAGAGTCCAACCTCATGGACTTTATACCCCACTTCCAATTCCTCATGAGCCTTGGGTAGATATTTTCATAGATTTTGTGTTAGGATTACCTAGGTCTAGGTATGGTCGAGACTCTATTTTTGTAGTCATGTATAGGTTTTCGAAGATGGCACATTTCATTCCTTGCCACAAAACAGATGATGCTTGCAATATTGCTAATTTGTTCTTTAGGGAAGTTGTGAGATTGCATGGTATGCCTAGAACAATCGTATCGGATCGAGATGCTAAGTTCTTGAGCTACTTCTAGAAGACCCTGTAGGCTAAGTTAGGAACTAAGCTATTGTTTTCCACTACTTGTCATCCACAGACTGATGGTCAAACTGAGGTAGTAAATCGAACTTTATCTACTTTGTTAAGGGCTATCATTAAAAAGAACATTAAAAGCTGGGAGGATTGTTTGCCGCATGTTGAATTTGCCTATAACCGCACAATGCATTCTGCTACTAAGTTTACTCCTTTTGAAATTGTGTATGGTTTTAATCCATTAACTCCTTTAGATTTATTACCTCTGCCTATTTCTGAGTATGTTAATCTAGATAGTAAGAAGAAAGCAGAATTTGTTAAACAGATCCATGAGAAGGCAAGGCTAAACATTGAGCGAAGAACAGAGCAGTATGTGAAACAAGCCAACAAGGGTCATCGATAAGCTATCTTTGAACCTAGAGATTGGGTTTGGGTTCACATGCGCAAAGAGCGGTTTCCTGTGCAGCGTCGATCTAAATTACTTCCTAGAGGCGATGGACCATTTCAAATTCTTGAGCGCATCAATGATAATGCCTACATGTTAGATTTGCCAGGTGTGTATCAAGTAAGTGCTACTTTTAACGTTACTGATCTGAGTCCTTTTGATGTAGGCGACGATTTGAGGACAAATCCTTTTCAAGGGGAGGGGAATGATGAGAGCGATGATGATAGCCATGATGGGAGCTAAGCTAGAAGGTGGAATGTGGATCCTCTTGAAGTGCTACCTGAACCGATCACAAGAACTCAAGCGAAACGATTCAAGGAAGCACTTAACGGGTTAATAAAGGATGTCCAAGAAGCCAAAAAGGATTGGAGCAACCATGAGAATGAACTTGTATTTGTACAAGTCATTTAAGGATATCAAAGCATAGGAGATCAAAGCTGCCAGTCTTGACAACGCTGGCTTCAACGCTGCCGGCTTTGAACCAGCGTTGCAATTAGAGTGCGATAGAGGGACTACACCAGCCTACTACGCCGCCGGCCTATATACCCGGTGTACATCCTACGTCGCCGGCATATATTGCCTGTTTGTTATTTTTCCGCAACTTTATTATGTTATGTCGTTTTGAGCTTTTGTTTTACGAGCTGTAAACCCTATTAAACGCTGCTAGGGTTGGAAAAACACATATAGAACATTCATACAACATTGAATAACACAATTTGAGGGAATTCCTCTCTTGGTTCTCCAAAGAACTTCTCTTGAACTTATCGAATTTCTTCAGTGACGTTCAACCAAACTTATCAATAGGTCTTTCATCCCGATTGTGGCGTCAATAAAATATACCAAGGTTCTTGCCTCATCTATAGGCAACGGGTCGCGGTTCCACTTTGGTTGTTTTGGCATCTTGGGTTGCAATTCCAAACGTATTGGTATGGGGTTTCGTCACTCGTGGGCGTGGTTCGTATCACACCCTTAATTAAATGGCCAAGTGGAAGCAACAAATGAGATTATTCTAAATAGCCTTAAGAAGAGAGTAAGATAAACTAAGAATGGCTATGTAGATGACCTATCCTATAGCCTTTAAGGATACCACACGACCCCCTAAACAACAAGTGTAACCCAATTCCACCTTGCCTTTGGCATAAAAGCTGTGCCGCCCATCGAGTTAAAATCTTCAAATGCCCAAACTCAAGACTTCAACCTAGAAATTAATGAGATTGGCCTCTAAGCTAATCTAGACCTTCTAAATAAATGATAGTACTTAATTATACTTAGTTTATTAAGTGATTTTTATAATACTCTTATGAATTTAATGAGTGTTTTTATCAATTTTGATACTTATTTGAGTTATATTCTACTATTAGTGGTTAAGAGCTAATCTAGAGTAAAAGAAAGGAATTGACAAGTTTCATGAAATTTGGAGCTAAAATGAAGAAAATAATAAGCTTGGATAAGGAACATGCTCAAAACCATCACCCATGTTTTTCAACCATGTTTTTAGAGTAGAATAAAGCAACCAAAGAGGAACACTATAAACACCACATTTTTACCCCCTTTAAATTAGTTCTCATTAAAATAGGTTAGGTTTATAGATAAAAAAGAACGAAAAAAGAAAAAATTAATAGACAAAATAATACATAAAAATGATAAATGATAAAAAAATACAAAAATATGAAAAAGATAAAAAAATTATTTTAAGAAACTAAGTTAGATCATTTGGGTCATGTCTAAGTCTAGGCTATTAAATAAAATTTAGTCAAGGCCTATGAAATGCTCTAAATAAATTTGCTTGCTAGAATTAGATGAGTTAAAAAGAGGCTCTATTAGTTCACTCCTTCCTTTAATGGGTGCACATGGGTCTTAGGTTAGGGAACAATACGTAAATGATGTAATTTTTTAAAAATATTATGCGAATAGGATAAGAGGAAAAAACATTACACGAATAGGGTACCGTGTTTTTAGTACAAAAAAATTTATATTAAAAATGCTTTCACAACATGCATTTTCAGTACCAAAAAAAAAAAAAAATTGTATTGAAGAGGCATGCACTACATGCATTTTCAATACAATTTTTTTGCATACACTATATGAAACGCCCCACAAATATTTTAAAGAGAGAGAGAGAGAGAGAGATTGATTCTAAACGCAATGGTCTTACTAGCTTCAATTGTGACATTGGTACTATTTCCAACTCAAGAAGTTCCAACGAGAGAGGAATTAATGATTTTGATCCTATTGCTAAAGACAACTTACACTTTCAAGGCATGATGACTTGCTAAAGGTGCCTAAGTTAGATTTAAATGTGGCATTTCTTTTGGACAGTTTTAGAAGTTACCTATATTACATAAAAGGATCAAAAGAAATTAATTGAGATAAAGATAGTTGATATGCCTAAAAGGAGATTAAGCACAACCAAAACAACCCAAATATCAACCTCAAAAGATAAGATCAAAGTCGGTTCACAAGAGAGACAATTTGCGTGAACCTTAATTGATGGATGATGAATCAAATGATAAAATCAAGAAGATGAAATCCACAAAGATGATAATCCTTAATTGAATCAATTAACCAACTTAAATTCCAAGATAATCCCAATCAACAATAAACAAATTCAAACCATGATCCTCATCACAATAAAGAAATTCCACGCCATAAGTATAATGACAAATTGATGGTATTAACAAGTGCAAAAAACCAATCAATTATGCAATGATAATTTAATTACAAATACAATCAAAATCTGTCTAAAAAGACTTCAATCCAACCTTAGATATGACTTACTAGAGATGAAAAGAAACACAACAATAAGAAATTGATATAACTCACAATTTCCCCTTGTTGCACTAACTACAATTCTAATTATTGGGATTGAAATTGATAAGAGAATTTGAACTAGGAAAAACCCTAATTCCCTCACATAAAGTGTATGTTCAAATCTAAAAAAAATGGCCTCCTCAAACCCTACTTTAAGCAAGTATTTATACTTGCTCCCTTTAGGGTTAGAAAATACACCAAATTACAACTATGCCACTTTTAGGGTGGCTGGTCCTAAATGAACATTACAATCAAAATGAAAGTGTCTCAAAAGAAAATACAACATAAAATAGTCTATAGAACAATTACAAAGTACAAAATATTATAAATCTTCATGAGCTAATGCTTCGAAATGGAAACAATCGCAGCGGGCCTTTGAATGCAAATCCGATGATGTCCCGTGGCCATTAACTAATATAGGACATGTTGGAATCCCATGGAGAATTATTATTGTACCCATAAGATTATTTCTTAAATACTTATTAGATAAAAAGAAATGAATTGAAATATGGGCGATTTAGATCATCATCCAAATCTAGTTCTGAAAGTATATACAGTGCCGAAAAATTTCCCATCATCTCCTCGAGCTTCTAAAAGATTTGCCCTCAAATCTAGAGGATCATTTTTGGAACTGAACCTTGATATCTCTATTGGCCTGCTCTCCCGGCTATCAAATGTAGTGGAAGTAGTTCTAATATGTTCCTAAAACTGATGTACTTCAGATGGAGTCATAGGTGACAATACTATGCGAGACTCGCCCATACTGAATATGTAGGTGTTTCTAAATCCATCATGTAACACCTACCGATCAAACAACCAAGGTCTACCCAACAGCAAATGGAATGCATGCATAGGAATTACATCACATAGGATCTTATCATGATATTTATGCCCAACACTCATAGGCACCTCCGCCCTTAACGTAACATACATACTGCTCCGATTATCCAACCAATGCAAGTTATAAGGGCTAGGATGTAGGCTAATAGACAAATGTAATTTGTCTACTAGTGCAGCAAATATAACACTTGTGTAACTACTACTATCAATGATGAGTACACAAAGGTTACCTTTGATCCTGCAAGAGATGTGAAATATGTTCTCCCTCTGAATGTCTCTAGCATCAAGAGATATGGTTAGAGCCCTGCGTAACACATTAATAGGTAGATATTGTTCACCTGTACGCTCCTCATGTGTTTCTACAGTCTAGTCATCATAATACTCCTGCAATGCTATAGGTAAATCTGTAGGCTTAGTTTGTTCCTCATCAACCTCAGCATCTTCCCCAGCGCCCTCCACAACAGTCATCACCCTCTTATTTGGACACTATGCTGCCATATGCCTAAATCCCATGCATTTAAAGCATTTGATCTGGCGTGCTTTTCCATTAGTAGATCTAGGAACAATCTACCTCACATCTAGTGCTATTATCTCTTTACCCTTCCTAGTGGGTATATTTTCTCTAGCAGTGTTTGGGGTAGTTTTGTCCACTGCTCTCACTGTCTCACCTACCGCCTTTGTCCCCCTTGATCAACTGTCAACTGCTATGGGTCTGGTAATAGTATTGGGCCTACTGCTTAGAGCCCTAAACAAGTTAGACCTCCTTTGCCTCTCCACTTTCAAGGCCAACTGAATAGCCTCATCAAGTGTACTATAGCACTGCAGCTCAACAACATACGCTATCTCATATTTCAAACCTGAGACAAAGCATGCTATGGTTTGTTCTAGAGGTTCGAGTGACCCGCATCTAAGCATGAGGGTTTCAAATTCCTGCACATAATCATCCACTATCTTGCCTCCCTGCCTCAAAGTCTACAGTCACATAAACAGTTCCTATTTGTAATGTTCAGAAATAAATCTTTTTCTCAACACCCTTTTCATATCCCTCCATGTCTAAATCTCAGCCTCCCCATCCCTACGCCTGCTGATAGTCAAATTCTTCCACCATAGTGCAGCGTATCCCGTAAACTCGACAGCAGCCAATCAAACTCTAGTATTATCATCGATCTCATAACATTCAAAGAGACCCTCAACCTTGTCCTCCCAATCTAAATAATCATCAGCTGATCCCTTGTCATCATAAGAAGGTATCTACAGCTTCACATATTCCAATCCCCAAGGTGGCCTGAAATCCCTATTCTAATATAGAATAGCCCCAAACTCTGTCTCTCTAAGAGTTTTGTGGAGCTACCTGAGGTGGTGCCTAAAGGTTCACCACTGGTGGTTGTGTTAATGTCATCCTATCAATCCTAGTTGCCAAAGTAGCAACTATGGTAGTAAGATCTTAGAGCTGTTGATCTAAAGTCCTCCTACCTACAATATTATGACCCTGCCCTCCACCAACCTGGCTATTGGCTTCATTGCCAATTCCTCCATTCATACTTTCGTTAGACATGTGATTTAAGAAGTAATCCCACAAATTTCAACACACTCCTTCAACAACACTAACCCGCACATTTAACAACCACAATAATGCAATAGCTCACATTCTAAAAGAATTATAGGCACAAGGAAATAATTTAGTACTCCAAGTAAAGTTCAATAAATGAAGTACACACAAAACTACTTTTAAGTAGTTATAATTAAATTCAACTTCAAGTGCTTAAGTAACTAGTTAATTACTTTCACACTTTAATAATTAGTTTGAATTTCAAATTCTACTACTCACTTTCCTTTTTCTTGCCTTAGTTTCTCACCACTTAAATACACAATTGGCAGCAATTAAATACATATACAATACTCAATTCACCACCACACAACTCCCCTTCTACTCACGGTCCCAATATGTTCACGCCACTAGCAACAATTATCTTTACAACATACACCAAAACTCACGCCAAATGCACACACCCTTTACTAAATTTAAAAAAACACAACTCCACATACACACCTCTTAAATCACAGTGCAACGATCTCTCCAAATACAACACAATTTCACTTCAAAACACAACACGACAACATGGCAACAAATTAAAATGAATACCCTTAATGCACTTTCCACAAATGGTAAGATTCAATTTCAAGTTCAAATGAAATATAATCAATACCACTCAATAACTACTTCAAGCTTAATAGATGTATTTGAATTTCAAATGATTTCCTATTTTTCCACTCAAATTCAAATCTGGAAATTGTAACTTATTCTCCCCAATTCCGAATTCACAAAGGTTACACTTCTCTTTTCACCACAAAATATTGTATTTCCAATTCAACAATCAAAAACTAAGACATAAAATTTTTACTCCCCTTCCCTTCATGGAAAATTCAATAATAAAGAAGCTACAATAAGATATCCACTTTGCCACACACAACACTACAACACACGACAATAATTTCAAAAACAACACTTTTGTAAGCTTCAAATTTCACTTCCCTCAAATGATGACAATGATGATTTTCCTTAAACCACTCACGGTCAACTTAAGGAGACAAAGAATATGGTAAGTACTCCATGTCCACAACAATTAACAACAAGGAAATCACTTCAACAACACAATTGAAATAATTCAATTCTCCAATACACAATTTCAGATCAAGGTGATAAGAACCCTAAATTTCCGAATTCCAAATTGCAAATCCCTCCTCTTAAACCTCAAGCTCTAATACCAAAAAATGGTGTGCCTAAAAGGGGATTAAGAACAACCAAAATAACCCAAATATCAACCTCAAAAGACAAGATCAAATTCGGTTCATAAGAGAGACAATTTGCGTGAACCCTAATTGATGGATGATGAATTAAATGATAAAATCAAGGAGATGAAATCCACTAAGATGATAATCCTCAATTGAATCAATTAACCAACTGAAATTCCAAGAGAATCCCAATCAACAATAAACAAATTCAAACCGTGATCCTCCTCACAACAAAGAAATTCCACACCACAAGTATAATGACAAATTGATGGTATTAACAAGTGCTAAAAACTAATCAATTATGTAATGATAATTTGATTACAAATGCAATCAAAATCTATTCAAGAAGACTTCAATCCAATCCTAGATATGACTCACCAGAGATGAAAAGAAACACAACAATAAGAAATTGATATAACTCACAATTTTCCCTTGTTGCACTCACCACAATTTCAATTCTTAGGATTAAAATTGATAAGAGAAATTGAACTAGGAAGAACCCTAATTCCCTCACGTAAAGTGTATGTTCAAATCTAAAAAAAAATGGCCTCCTCAAACCCTACTTTAAGCAAGTATTTATACTTGCTCCCATTAGGGTTAGAAAATACACCAAATTACAATTATGCCACTTTTAGGGTGGCCGGTCCTAAATGAAAATTACAATCAAAATGAAAATGTCTCAAAAGAAAATACAACATAAAATAGTCCATAGAACAATTACAAAGTACAAAATATTATAAATCTTCATGAGCCAATGCTTCAAAATGGAAACAATCGCAGCGAGCCTTTGAATGCAAATCTGATGATGTCCCGTGGCCATTAACTAATGTAGGACATGTCGGCATCCCATGAAGAATTATTATTATACCTGTAAGATTATTTCTCAAATACTTATTAGATAAAAAGAAATGAAGTAAAGTATGAGTGATTTGGATCATCATCCAAATCTAGTTCTAAAAGCATATACGGTGCTGGAAAATTTCTCATCAATAGTAGTTATTTTATTTCTTGTTTTACACATATTTACTTTCCTTTCACAGTTATTTTCTTAGTTATAACTACTTAACTATAATTACTTTCATGTAACCTTATGAAGACAATTGAGTTTAATGATATTAACCCTTTTATTCATATTTCATAAGTCCTTCTCATTCAATATTCCACTCTTTTTAATCTTTTCAAATTTTGGTAAGTAAATCACATAACCTACTTTTACGTTGTATCAAATAGATTGTGTGTAGTTTAATCTTTCCTTAATATATCATATCCATTAGAAGAGTCATTCATATCCTAGTTGTTTTACTATTTCCGAATATTATATAAATCTTATAAAAAGATTATTGTCGGTTGCAAGTCTTGTGGTTTAATTCTCCCTAGATTAAGTAGTTTTGATCTCTAGCTCCTAACACTTAGTGATTGTTAGTCCTAAGCTTATCCTTTGGAAAGATCCTAGTGTAAACCGATCATGCTTAGATTCAGTCTATGGATTTAGACACATCATCTTTTTGGTATTAGAGTGAAGGTTTACGATGAAGGGAAATGTGAGTGTGATTGTTAAGAGATTAATGTAAGTATGTCAAGCAATAATGTGCGTAGAGGTAACAATGGCCAAAGAAGGTTAAAGGATACTGCACATGTTACAATTGCAAATACTCTACGAGATTTAACAGAGTCTATTAAGGTTATGAATATTAGATTGGGAAATTTAGAAGGGAAAAGAGGAGGTACATGTGGCCAAGCCAAGAGAGTGGTTATAGATCTTAATGAAAGTGACAAAGATAACTTTTAGATGGAAGTAAATAATAGTAAGAACCATCAAACATGAGGAGTAAAGGAAATTAAGATGAAGATTCCACCTTTTGAAGGATGTGAATCTACAAAAGTATATTTTGATTGGGAATACAAGGTTAAAAAGATTTTTTATTGTCATAATTATAATGAAGAAAAAAATGTGAGGTTAGTAGCTTTAGAGTTTGATGGATATGCTACCTTATGGTGGAAGAACCTAAAAGCTTAGAGGATGAGGAGAGAAGAGGGGATGTAGAACATGAGGCTTCAAACTTTCATGTAGGGAGGATTTGATGTAGAAGGTTATGTTAAGGAGCTTAAGATGATCATGATTAGATGTGAGGTCATAGAGCCAAAAGAGTATTATTTCTTAATTTATAGCAAGATTGAAATATGACATTTTTATAGTGGAGCTTCAGAAGATTGACACCTTAGAAGAGGTTATACAATTGGCCATCAAGGTGGAATGACAGTTGATAAAAAAATTTATAGGGTGCCCTCCATAGAAACATCTAGAGGTTCTACGAGGTTAGGAAAGGGTGAAGAGAGAACAAGTGTAAAGAGAGAGAATGATGAGAAATGACATGAGAGGAAGGAAGATTTTAAAAGAAATGCTTTTACCAATTTCAACACCAAAGGAGAAGAACAAATATTAACTAACAAATGTAGCAATCAACTTAAATATTTTAACTACCTTGGATTTAGGCATGTAATTGCATAATGTCCAAACAAAAGAGTAATGGTAATGAAGAAAGAAGGTGATGTTGAAAGTGAAGATAGTAGAGAAGATAAAGAGTATCATCTTGAGGATGTTTCAACACAATATGATGATGAAGTAGAAGGCACTAAAGGCACTAAGAGATATATGATTTCCTAAGTAGCGAGACATGCTCTAAGTGTAGATGTTATGTCGGATTCAAAGTAAGGGAGAACCTATTTCATGTCAAATGTTAGATTAAGAGACATATATGTGCCATGATCATAGGTAGAGAAAATTGCACCAATGTAGTTGTTACTGTTTTGATGGAGAAATTGAAATTTCCTACATCTAACCATCTTAAACCTTATAAGCTTTATTAGCTTAGTGATAAAGGGGTTATGCATGTTACCAAATAGGTCAAGGTTCTAACTTACATTCTTAATCATTACAAGGATGAGATAAAGTATGATATGGTTCCCATGAGTACTTCTCATATATTGCTGAGAAGGTCATGGCTATTTGATCATTGAATAATACATAATGGGTATTGAAATAATTATGTTTTTACTAAGGATGGTAAGAAAATTTTGTTAATTCCTATGAATTCCTCTAAATTGAGGGATACTTAGATGATGTTAGTCAAAGATTGAAAGGAGCCATCGTTGATGACCTAAGGAGAGGTTCAGAATGTTATTAATGCTAGTGGCCCTATGTACGTGTTGTACATTTGAGAAATTTTAAGTTTAGAAGTCTAGGAACCAATGCCTAAAGCCATTCAAAAGTTGTTGGAGGAGTTTGTAGATGTATTTGTAGAAGAGATACCCTAAAGGGTTACCTCCTATGTAAGGTATTGAAGACAACATCTATCTTACTCTTGGAGCTATGTTGCCTAATAAACTAGCCAATCAAATGAACTTTAAAGAAGCAAAGAAATTGAAGAAGCAAGTAGATCAGTTAATTGATCAAGGGTGTGTTAAAGAGAATACAAGTTCATGTCTTGTGCCTATTTTCTTGGTTCCTTAGAAGAATGGTTCATAAAGGATATATGTGGATAGTTGTGCTATCAACAAGATTACTATCAAGTACATATATCATATTCTATGCCTTGATGATATGTTAGATGAGTGATAAGGGCATATTCTACTCAAATTTTATTGTACTAATCATGTTAAATTCTCACTGATATTATGTGAATTATAAGGAAATGGTACTTAATTAGATTTACTGTGATAATTCAAGTTTGTTAAAGCTTAGAGTGCAAACATGAGTAAATCGGTTTTAAAGATCGGCTTTTAACAATCTAAGCCGCTGGCCTTAAAGCCTAAGCCACCAGCCTTGAAAGAAAAGCTACCAGCTTTAGCACTAGCTTTGAGAGGCAACAAAAAGACATTCCTAGAGTTTTGATTAATATACCGAAGGGGAAGAAGGAAGGGAGTTATCTCATTTTTTCTTTTTATTACTTTTGAACCCTAGAGAGAGGAGAAAGAGAATTGATTGGTGTACTTAAATTTTTTTGTTTTATCTATTGAATCTACTTGAATCATCAAGGAAAGACTTCTTCATCAAGGATTTACAGGATTATTGTAATACTCTTATGTTCAATTCATAAACTGAATTGTTCCTTCCAATTAGGAATTCCCTTATAGTAATTTCTTTTATTTATGTTTGTGTTTTCAATTCCATGATGTTTTAAGCTTATTTGTGGGAAATCGATGAAACCCTAGAACAACTAAGATGATGATTATAGCTATATTATAAGATTGTTAGTTATTTGGAAGATTCATATTGTAATTCCTATACTATAAATTCTGATTTCATGTTTGAATTAGGATTTTAGGAATTTTAATAACTCGAAAGGGAAATTAAGGTTCATTAGGCTCTCTTAAGTTAGGTTAAATAAGAACTGTGGAAATGGGATTATTTTAATCTAATTAGAAATTGTTTGAGAGCTTAATGCAATATTCCTTATTAGTTTCTCAATAAAGAATTAGGAAAAAATAGGATAGAATATTAGTCAACTATATAATTGGGAGATTTGTAGTTAAATATAGAATCCCCAGTTAATTTGTTTAGTGGAAGCTAATAAATTAATTTTGGGATTTTAAGTTTTAATTATTTGGAAAAGAAACAATGATTTTTGCAATTTCATATGAATATCCACATAGCTAAGAATTATTATAATATGATGATAATCTTATTAGTGAAACTAGGGTGGATTCAGTTTTCCTATTTTCAATTGATATATTTTCATAACAATTTTCTCCATGTTCTTAGTAAAAATCTAGGTGTAATAGACTAATTGGTATTTGAATTGTTAATTCTCTAAATTTGATTACCTAAATATTAATAAAATACGATATCAGTTTAGTACTTATTTAATCCTTGTGGAATCAACACTCGACTCATTACTATATTACTTGATCAGACCTAGTGCACTTGCTAGTAGAATTCGCTTGTAAAACTTTTTATATTTACAACGAATCAATGAGATACATGGTGCTAGAATCTTTTTATAGATTGATTTGAAGAGTGGCTATCATCAAATTCTCATGAGGCCTAAAGATGAGTAGAAAACTGCTTTCAAAACAAAGCATGGTCTTTATAAGTGGATGGTTATACCATTTGGATTTACTAATGCGCTAGGTACTTTCATGAGGCCGATAAATCATGTTCTAAGAGATTTCAATGGTAAGATTTCCATGGTTTACTTTGATAACATTCTTGTTTATAGTCAAGACATAGATAGTCATTAAAAGCACTTATGTTCTATATTTCTTGTGTTAAGAGGTGAAAAGTCATATGGCAACTTTTTAAGTAGAGGTAGTATTTCTAGGATTTTTTATATCAAAGGGAGGAGTTAAGGTTGATCTAGAGACAATTAAAGCTATTGTAGAATGGCTAATTCCAAAATCTATGGTAAAAGTCTAAAGTTTTCATAGACTTGCTTCATTTTATCGAAAGAATGAAAAATATTAAGTTCAAGTGGAATGAAAAGGCACGAAAGAGTTTTGATGAACTACTAATCCTATGTTAATCCTTCCTCATTTCAAGAAAACTTTTGAATTGGAATGTGATGCATTTGGAGTTGAGTGGAGTAGCACTTAATTATTTTATTCATGATAAAGAATCCTATTCTCTGATTAGAGCTCTCACTGTTTGATAGCATTATTTACTTTCAAAGGAATTTATTATCTATACTAATCACAAATTACTAAAGTATTTGAAGAGCCAAAAGAAAAAAAATTTCGAAGGCAAATAAAGTGGATTAAGTTTTTAGAGAGTTTTGCTTATTTTATAAAGTACAAGAAGGGAAGTGCAAACATTGATGCAAATGCATTATCACAAAGGTATGTGCTAATTACTATTATGCAGATAAAATTGCTTAGCTTTAGTTTACTTAAGGCACAATGTTGAAGATCAATTCTTTCGTTCTATAGTGGCAAGATGTAGAAAAGGATTGGCAATAGATGATTGTTATTTGATAAAAGGATATTTGTTTTGAAAAAGCAAGTTATGCATTCCAATAAGTAAAATGAGGAAATTGTTGGTGAAAGAGTCGCATTCTATAGGGTTAATAGCACATTTTAGAGAAAAAAGAACTTATGAACTGTTGAATAAGCATTTTTATTAGCTTAACATGATGAAGGATGTGCACAATGCAGTGTAGAAGTGTATAACATTTAGGAAAGCTAAGAGTAGGCAAGAGGCTTTTGAAGTTTACGTGCCTTGACCCATACCTTCTAAGTCATGGATGGATATTAGCATGGATTTTACTCTAAGATTACCAAGGACTATTAGGGGAAAGGATTCTATTTTGGTAATGGTGAATAAATTTAGTAAAATGGCACATTTCATTCCATGCCATAAGATAGATAATGACTTGTATATTTCTAACCACTTTTTATAGGATGTTATTCGATTTCATGGAATCCCACACAACCTATTTTCACATAAGGATGTTAAAATTTTTAGTTTCTTTTGGAAAACTTTATGGAAAAGACTGGAACTAAATTGATGTTTAATATTATTTGTCATCCTCAAACTAATGGACAAATAAAAGTTGTCAATTAAACACTTGGAGCCTTATTGAGAACAACTATGGGAAAGAATTCATTAGACTAGGATGAATTATTACCTGTTGAGGAATTTACTTATAATGAGTCAACTCATAATTCTATAGGGAAGTTTCCTTTTGAAATTGTATATGAATATAATCCTATTGCTTCTTTGGACATGGTACCTATAGTAGCTTTTAGGGAGGAAACCATCAATGTAGTTGAAAAGGCTAAGGAGATTTAGAAGCTATGTTAGAAGGTGATTGAGAAACTCAAGAAGGTAGCTGCTAAATAGAAATGTAATGGAGACAAGGGAACAAAGCACAAAGAATTCAACCTAGAGTTTTAGTATGGTTGCATCTTTAGAAAGAGAGGTTTCCAAATCAAAGGCAATAGAAGTTAGCACTCAGAGTTAATGGACCATTCAAATTCTAAGGAAGATTAATAATATTGCTTATTAATTGGAATTACCTAATAGGTTTAGAGGTTTTACTACTACATTTAATGTTGCAAATTTCATCAGCTTATGTGCTAGATTGAGATGAGGACTCAAAAGATGAGTCATCAAATTTGAGGGAAAATTTTCATCAACCTTAGAGAAATGATGGGAATCAAGTTCTGAATCGGATTCCAACACAAGGAAGTCAATGACTCGAGATAGGATGAAGGGTTTAAGTTACCTACTTGAGAGAGTGTTGCAAAGAACTATGTTAGTTGATGAGCAAGCTTATTTTGAAGGATATTCAATACATAACATCACTTTAGGAATGACATTATTACTATTAGAAGAAGAGGGAGAGACTGGTTCAAATGCATGGGTCTTGCTAGCTCCAATCGTGACATTGGTACTACTTCCGACTTAAGGGGTTTTGTTGAGAGAGGAATCTATGATTCCAAACCTAACACCAAAGACAATACCTTCAGTCACCATAAAGTGACACATCTCCCAATTCAAAACTAAGTTGGTTTCTTCACAACATATGAGCACCCTTTCCAAATTCTGCAGGCAAGAATCAAATGAATCCCCAAACACGGAAAAGTCATCCATGAATACCTCCATGATATCTTCAACCAAATCTTCGAAAATCGCTAGCATGCACTGCTGAAAAGTGGCCGGTGCATTACATAACCCAAAGGGCATCCTCCTATAAGCAAATGTGCCATAGGGACATGTGAAGGTAGTTTTCTCTTGATCTTCAAGGGCAATTTGGATCTGGTAATATCCCGACATCCCATCTAGAAAACAGTAGAACATATGTCCAGCAAGCCTCTCCAACATTTTATCGACAAAAGGTAAAGGAAAATGGTCTTTGTGAGTGGCTTCATTTAATTTGTGATAGTCAATGCAGACTCGCCATCCCGTCACCGTCCTCATTGGTATAAGCTCATTATTCTCATTTGGGACCATGGTCATTCCCCCCTTCTTTGGCACCACCTGGACGGGGCTTACCCATGAACTATCAAAAATAGGATAAATTAGGCCAGCATCTAACAATTTGATTACCTCTTTCTTAACGACTTCTTTCATGTTTGGATTAAGTCGTCTTTGAGCTTGCACCACTGGTTTGAAATTGTCTTCCATCAAGATTTTGTGTGTGCAGGAAGATGGACTAACCCCTTGGATATCCGAAATTTTCCATGCCAAGGCACGCTTATGCTCCTTTAAGATCTTCAAGAGTTTTTCCTTCTGAACAATGGTTAGCCTGGCTGCAATGATGACCGGCAACTGAGAATCCTTCTCTAGGAAAGCATACTCCAGATAGTCAGGGAGTTGCTTCAGCTCCAAAATTGGAGGATCTTCAATAGAGGGCTTCAATCTGGTAATATCTCCTGCATCAATATTCTCCCTTTCTGTTTTTATCCTAAGTTCTTCCTTGCCATCAAGATGGGTCAGCATTTCTTGTATTGCACAATCTTCTGTCTCTTCAATATTGCATACTCTCAAAATTAACTCTAATGGATCCTTGCATAAGATATCTTCCACAACGGTATCAGTTAAATCAATTGCATAACAAGAATCATCAGAACTTATCAATTTCTTCATCACAGCTGATATTTGTATCACTAACTCGTCTCCCCCAATGCGCAGCACTAATCGGCCCTCAGCCACATCAATGATTGCTTGGGTTGTGGTTAAAAAGGGGTGTCCCAAGATCAGAGGAACTTCAGTGTCAACATCCATGTCCAGGATCACAAAATCAACTGGGAAGATGAAAGTTTCTACTTTTACTAATACATCTTCAATAACCCCTCTAGGAAACTTTACTGATCGGTCTGCTAATTGAAGGCTCATTCGTATGGGTTTTGGTTCCCCTAATCCCAACTTTTGAAAAAGGGAATATGGCATCAAGTTTATGCTAGCCCCCAGATCTGCTAATGCTTTTTCTACGAGTAGATTACCAATGAAACATGGTATGGTGAAACTCCCTGGATCCTTCAATTTCTTTAGAAGCTTGTTCAGTAAAATCGCAGAACAACCCGCACCAATTGTTACAGTGGAGATCTCTTCCATCTTCTTCTTATTAGATAGTAAATCTTTTAAGAACTTGGCATACCTGGGCATCTGAGAAAGAGCTTCCACAAGTGGTAAGTTGATATGTAACTATTTGAACAAATCCAGAAACTTACCGAAATGTTCCCGATCCTTATCGTTCCGCAGCCTGGTAGGATATGGCAATGAAGGTTTATAAGGCTGGACGATAGGTGTCTTTCTAGCTTCCGAGTCTTTTGTTCTTTCTTCTGTAATTCTGCCTTTTTTTGCTTTATTAGTGGTCTCGCCCTTATCAACAATCTCATTCCCCTTCCGAACAACAGGAGTTTCCCCACACTTATCTGATTTCACTTCCTTTCCACTCCTAAGAATCACTGCCTTCACGTGTTCTCTTGGGTTGGTCTCTGTATTTCCAGGGAGGGACCCTTGTGGTCGCTCAACAAGCGCTTTGGAGATCTGCCCTACTTGGTTTTCCAAGTTGTGGATTGAGGCTTCATGATTTCTTAGAGCTGCCTCTATGGACTGCTGGTGTTGCTCAGATACTTGAATGAATTTCGCAATCATATCCTCAAGATTAGATTTCTTTTCTTGGAAAGGAGGTGGAGCTAGTCTTTGGAATCCTGGAGCAGGTGCATTTCCCCTTTGAAATTGCTGATTACTCCAGGAGAAATTGGGATGATTGCGCCACCCTGGATTATATGTGTTGCTATAGGGACTGTTCTGTGGCCTTGTGGAGTTCCCCACATAATCAACACGCTCTGGCACTTCAGATATCACATTGTTAGAATGAGGTTCAGCTGAGCAGTATTGGGATGGTTGAGATACAGCCATCCCTTCAACTTTTGAAGCGAGCGCATCCACTTTTGCTGCAATTGCTGTCATCAAATCGACCTCATAAATACCCGCTGCCCTGTGCTTTTGTCTACCATGGCTCCATTGGTGATTATTTTTGGCCATGTTCTCAAACAAACTCAATGACTCTTCCGGCGTCTTCACATTCAGAGTACCCCCAGCAGCAGCATCTATTCTCTGTCGAGTTGCAAAATCTAGCCCATTATAGAAAGTAGAAACTTGCAGCCGGTTAGGCATTTGGTGATGTGGACACCGCCTAAGAAGATCCTTGAATCTGATCCACGCTTCATGCAGGGGCTCGTGGCCTAGTTGGGTGAATGATGTGATATCATTTCTCAACTTGGCAGTTTTCGATGGTGGGAAATAATAGTCTAGGAAAGTCTCCGCCATCTGGGTCTAAGTGGTTATGGAATCCCGGTTTAGTGAACTAAACCACTGCCTTGCTTTCCCCCGGAGAGTGAAAGGGAAAAGTCACAATTTGAACGCTTCCTCAGATACCCCGTTTTGCTTGATAGTTGCGCAAATATCCAAGAACATCTGAATGTGCGCATGAGGATCCTCGTCAGACAAACCGTCAAACTGGCATTGATTGTGAATCATGTGCATTGTAGAGGCCTTGATCTCGAAGTTGTTAGCCTTTATTGCTGGTTGTACAATGCACGAACCAGTGCTACTCAAAGTAGGTCGAGCATATTCAACCATCGTCCTTCGTTCATCTGCCATTGGTTCAGCTTCTGTGTTACCACGGGTGATAGAAGTTTCCTTTTTAGCTACTGATGTTGCTTCTTCACTTTCCAAAGGTTCGTTGAAATTTAAATTCCCTACTATCTCTTCAGCACCTCTCAATCGCCTTCTAAAAGTTCGGTCAATCTTAGGATCAAGATCAAGAAGCTTAGATGAAGAGCTCCTTGTCATAAACTGCGAAAAACAAACGATGAACTTAGTTTCCTTAACAAATTTGAATGGAGGCACGAATGAAACTAAGAGAAATAATTAAAAGAATTTATAGTTAAAGTAGTAGGCATCAAGTTTTCCTAATATTACAAGTCCCCGGCAATGGCGCCAAAAACTTGATAGACGATCTGATCGTTCTAATAAGTTAAATCCTATACTCAATCCTAGCTTACGATCAGTTCTCAGGCAAGTGTACCTATCAATTAACAGTATAGCATTGGAGTACAGGTATCGATCCCACGAAGACTTATAAGTACTAGTACTAACGATTATCCTACTATTTAACTTCTCACTATTGATGATCTCAATTATCCTAATTACTGATTAAATCTAAAAGGAACGAATAAAATGATCAAAGTAAAGATATTCAAATACTCCTTTAGTTAATTCAATTATCTAAACATACCCTACCCAAGATCCACCCCTAATTCTCATGCAACTTTTATTCAATTACAAACTTTCCAATGATTAACACACAACATCTTTGATCTGCGGAGTTTCTTACACTAGATTAAGGTCTTTCTCAAGATCAATAATCCCTAATCCTAATTAAGTCAATTAAGATCTCTCCTTAATTAGCATAATTAAGATTGCAATAAAATCCTAGGACTCTCAATTGAACCAGACCACAATGACCTCGTTCAATACAGAAAACCTCCTATAACCTATCTCTAGGATTACAAGTGGTCTTTTTATTCATGCCAGATCTACTCTATTAAACAATTTCTCAATCTTAATAACAGAGATCTAGTTCGATCCTAATACTGCGCACATATCAAAATGAACAAACCATGATTGCAACATGAATAAACTCAAAGATCAGGATTAATTATTGAAACATCAACAAATCCGTTACATGACAGTTAGGGGTTTCTCGAGGGATCAGGTATAAAACAATTAGCTACTCATGAATCTAATAAAAAGAACAAAAGAGAAAATAATTGAATCCATAAATAAATCCAAACACAAAGATCTTAGCTTCAATTCCTGAAAACTCTTCTAACTTCTCGTCTCTAGGGTATCTCTCGTGCCTCCTCCTCCTCTTCTCTCCCTAGGGTTGTTCAATTTATACTTTCTAGGAAATGGCAGAGGATCTTCAGCTAGAAAGATACGAGTGTATCTTTCCTTTTCTAAGTGAATCTCGAAAAGTGAATAACATTCGCCTGACACGTCCACCAACACGGCCAGATTTCGAACCGTGTCTCCCTCTGGTCGATAATCCGCAATTCCTCATTCTTGTTCAATGTGTGGTACGTCTAGAAACACGGCTAGATTACGAACCGTGCCATGTTCTGGATTTTTTTCACTTCTCTGCAGCGTTTGCCACGGCTTCAAGCACACCCATATCACAAGCCGTGCTTCCTTTCCAAGTGACAACTTTCATCCTCAGGTGTGCACACGGTTCATGACACGGGCGTGGCTTTCCCTATGTTGTCCCTAAGTAGCTTTAACTTGATCTTTTAAGCTTCAATCATGCTTCTTTTGTTATCTTTCCACTTCTTTTTGGTATTATACCCTGAAACTAATATATTTATCTATTAAGTACCGAATCCACATTGATTTTATTCAAAAGACTACACAAATTCATCATTAATGCCCATGATTTATAAGGGTTAATTTACTCTTATCACTTATCATTTGGAAAGAGCCTAAAGCAAACCAATTGTATTTAAACCCAGACTGCGAATTTAGGAACATTAGGAATGATTAGTTAACTAGCCAATTCCATGAACCTGGAATGCAAACAACTTATAGTTGTACTATGCCTAAGGATTGCAATAAACAAATTAAGGCTCCTTTTCCTTTAATACTTCATACAACCTAACAATGCAACGTCATTTATTCAACTTCTCTCATTTTCTATCACCCTACCCATGGGTGAATGCAAACCATTTCACTCCACCCTACCTATGAGTAAATGCTATCCCTTTATCGCCTTCCTAACCATGAGAAAATGTGGCTTATTAACCGTACCCCTAACCCCAACCTCTACCCCTGTGTACGCACATGAACTTAATACCACCACCTTTAACTAGGTGAGCACGAACACATTATGTACCATCACTTTCTAATGGGTGAACATGGCAATGACTCAATTAGTTGATCAAGTACCCTAAATAACTTACAATTTGGGTTAGCATACCTACCAGCATCTAAGAGAAAAATAAAGAAATATAAAACAAAAAAGAAAAACTTAACAAAAGCAACTCAATCTAGACACTAGACCGATTTAGAACCAGCCTAAGCCCGGCTTTGACCTGTCAGGTCAAGGGTCATAAGGGGGTGAACTAGCACTAGCACATGGTGGGAAGGGTCAAGCCAATTTAGGCTCGTGAATTGGCCCTTTATTTATTTGTCATTTTTTTAACCCTTCTTTTTCTTATCCATCTGTATTTTTTTAGTGTGTTTTTTTTTTCTTAAATTTATTCACGTGAAAAATTAATCCACTATTTTTATAGCAATATATGATGTTTACTTCATTAATTGGTAGCAATAACAAAAATAAATAAGGGAATACTACTCCCATCACAAATTATCTCTAACCTAGTATAAAAAAATTAATAAGGTAGTCTTAGTACCCTCACAAATTAATTTAGCTTACCTGACATCAGGAGTTAAACCAGCGGAGCTTTCCCCCAACGAGACAAAGTCGCTAAAGTATTCATCTTATTCACTAAATGTCTCATACGGCTTTTGTGTTCTACTCCTTGCCTTCGAAAAATCCTCCACACAAGTCAACATCTCAATGTTAACAAGTGATAGTCTTGATTGCCACTAGGATAAGATAAGGCCCATGGTGCTGAAAGCTTGTTCAATAACTACCGTTGATATGGGAACAACAAGAACTTAACAAGCCATTTGAGAGAGGATCGGATACATCTTTGTATGCCTCCTCCACCAATCCAAGAAGTTGAATTTTGTGATACTACCGTCACCAAATTCAATGTTTATGTTGAAGTAGTGATCAAGTTTCGTGTACTCACTCGACTTGGCATGTTGTCACTTCAACCTTTGCACCATCATTCATTACATGGAGAGGATATGACCATATGTGGCACCATGTGAGTCGAGAGATGGTGAGGGAGTTGTGGAAACTTGACCACCATATGAGTAAAAAAGCTAGAGAATAAGTCTTTTGTTATCTGGATCACTAGTTATAGTTCTTGTATGGTAATAACGGCATAAGTGTGATGAGTCTCGGAAAATGTGTCAACAATTTGGTAATACAAATTAAGATATTCTAAAAGAATGTCTTTCTTATGATGTGGATCTAAAATAGAAGCAATAAGATAAATTGCAAGAATTTGTTTATAATAAAGCAAGCAGGAATCTGTTTATAATAAAGCAAGCAGGAATTTTTTTATAATAAAGCAACCACTTTACAACCATTTCATTAACAGCTACTTGAAGAAATGGGTCACCTCAGGCTTCAAGCAACACTAACAATATGTTTATGGTATTCATTAGGAAAAACTGAACATTAGCCACGTACACTTGAGAAAATGTCATAGTACACTCAAGAAAAACTTTTAGAACATTCAGTATTCTACTACATACATCCTAATCACCGGGGTGTAATGGAATGCCTAGGACATTCATCGTAGCAAAAGTACACAACACATTTTTATAGGGAACCTTACTTTCCAAAAGTCGATATGTGAAATTCCACCTATGATTGATGTCTTTTCTAATTTTTTTAGGTCATATTCTGTTATCAATACAAAATTTTTGCAATGCCTTATTTATAAATGGATGGCCAATTAAAAAGCTAACTAATTGTCTTATTAGGGACATCTTAAAATCTAAACAACTCAGACCATCCTTAACATAAAGATTTAAAATATTGTAGGCACATTATATTTAGAAAAAAGTGCCACCTAGTGCAGGTTGACATAATGCTTAAAGTTCATCAATGGATGCAATGTTAGAGAATGTATTGTCAAAATTGATTGAAAATATATTTTTCGTCAAAAAGTATTCACCTAAAATAATACTTATTACATAAAAAAATATTTTGCGCCATATGGCATTCATTAAAAATCCTAAGTGCTATTAGTCTCTATTGTACTTACCATGCATCATCTATCTAATGACACGTAATTCTCATGTATGAATCATCCTACCATGGATCAGTCCATATATCTACACAAATAGAAACATGCATGTGAAGAGAATTAAGTAGTGCAGCTAATTTACACTCACCGTTATGATACAGCTTCACGGTAGTTTGTTGTATTGTTTCCGAGTCATAAATTTGAAAGCTTAGATTCAAAGCTTCCTATTCGTACTCCAACCGATGCTTGGAAGATGTGTGAATCTATGACAAGTGACATTTGACAAAGTATTTTACAAGGGCAACTTTTTGCTTCGCAACGGAATACCAAAATAGGCCTACTAATTGCGAACCACCTAACTGAAAAATTTGTTGCTACAACTTATCTATATCAAACTCTATGGGGTGATTCAATCATATGTGTTTATTCAAAGTCCTATAGCCCTCCCCTTCTTCCACGCGTAACTTAATTGACAATAGTTGCAATACGCACACATGTTCCCATCTTCCCCTGCAATTTTACGAAAATATTTAGTAAAAATGTTATATTTAAGTGGTACAGGTAACTTACTTGTGGAGCTAGATGAGTCACGTATGTAGCCTGGTACTTCTTCCTCTAACACTTCTTAGACATCATCTTTCTCTTCTTCTTCCGCCTGCTCCTCATTACCCTTTGATGGCAGCAGTAGAGTTTGTCCATCGAAAGTCATGTGTTCAAAGCATAGAGGTGGTATCATCAAATCCTCTAACCACTCGTTGGTGAAGTCATGGAGATTGTAATCCTCCACGTTAAAAAAATTAATCAAGTTCACATTGAACAGATTTTTGCTTATCACCTTTTCTAGAACCTCCCTTCTTACTTGATGATCTGGTTATTGGGAAAAATATATATATGGATTTTTCAAATTAGGATAAAAAGAAAATATTGAAATGAAAAATTGTAACTTGATGATCTAGTCACTAGGAAAAAAATATATATTCAATAGAAGACACTTAAATATAGGTAGCAACAATAATTTATATAACAAAAGTATTCATAAGCTAAATAAATTAAAGAGTTGAGTAAATGAAAGTACAAAAAATATTGAATATACAAGAGATTGAGTATAAATTTGTTTTTCGTAAAGAACATACATAAATGTAGAGGCATGATTTTATACAACATTCTCACATTGTTTAAATTTTGTTCTCTCTCGCAACCGTTCAAATTCAAAAATTTGAACACATTATGATAAAGCTTACTCGCAAACTTAATGTATTGCCTACAAGCCTATTTCTAACTTCAAAGATGAAAATTAAAATTTCTCCTACCACTTGCACCTACACACTTGCACCTACACATGCATCCTACCGTCTCTCTTTGTTAATTTTTTAAAATGCCTGCAAGAATCTCTACATCACTTGTCTTTTCATTTTTTTTTTTTTCCTTTTTCTCCACCTGCTCACTCTCTCACACTTTAGACTTTCTTTTTCTTTTCCCTTCTCGCCAACACCATGCCTACAGCTTTGATTTCATTCGTTTCTTCTTTTTTTTTAATAACAACAGATTGACACACCGGTTTGGAAAGGATGGGTCGATAGGTTTTGAACTGGCTTAACATCCGATTCACAACCCGCTGATTCAAACGGGTGATGGCAACCGATTTGAAAACTGCCTACCTAACAGTTTCGAAAGCGGGTTGAACCAGCCGAGCCAAGCCAGGTCGGGCTGAGTCAGCAAGTCGACCCGACCCTTTCTGATGTCAAACTTAGTCATTTTGTACTATCCTTCGTTGGTCCAAGAAACTCGATTTCAGTAACTTGCACGGGCATGGAATGGTCAAATGAAGCAGCAACACGAAGCGACGGTTTCAACCCAGTCAACTCAAGCTCCTTCGGAAACTCGAGTTCCTTAGCAGGCTCTTCCGCAAGAGGAGGAAGGATGTCTTCCTTAACATCCTTTGGAATTTCGCTCGAACCAGCTTTCAATGTTGAGGTACTCAATATTTCAAACTCTTGCAACACCCAATCCAGGTTGAATTCTAGCCAGCACTCCTTCACAAACGCCAACAGGGCCTGTTAACCCCAGGACGCCAGGCACAGCTGCAGCCACTCAACCACTTGGATCCAGGCAAATCTATCCAGCGGTTGCCCATACACGTAGTCCACAGCATGAGCTTTCCACTAGTCCTGCTCCTTGATGTAAGTAGTAGCCACCTCATAAAAAACCTGCAGCCTCTCCAACTCTTCTGTCAGTGATGTGCCCAAAACCAAGTCCAAGCACAATCAAATGACTCAAAGAAAACAAATCACAACTCAATTACAAACCCGATTCAATTGGTTAACAATTCATGTGAAACCCCTTTGGAAATTTGATGAAAACCAAAGATCAAATGATGCAATTGCGATCCCTATATGTAATCTTCACCATATAACAACAAAAATAATTGAAATCCACATGAATTCAAATCAAAACGGATTGATCAAAACCGTGACATCAACTTCCTCTTCAATTCCAATTCACGCCAATAAATGAAATGATATTGATTACAAGTACTAAAGAACAATCAATCTTAAACAAGATAATTGTTTACAAATTACAATCACAAGTATGTCCAAGAAACTCCAAATCAACCCTAGATATGACTCACTAAAGATGAAATGAAAAACAACAAAGAAAGAAATCGATATGACTCACAATTTCCCCTTGTTGCACTCGCCACAATTCCAATTCTTGGGTTGAAATTGATAAGAGAATTAGAACTAGGATGAACCCTAATTCCCACACTTTAAGTGTTTGTTTCTAATATGCAAAATAGCCTCCTCAAACCCTACTATAAGCAAGTATTTATACTTGCTACTCCTAGGGTTAGAAAATGGTTAAAATTACAAGTTTGCCACTTTTAAGATAGCTAGTCCTAAATGAAAATTACAATCAAAATAAAAGTGTTCTAAAATTATTACAACATAAATAGTCCATGCAAATGAAAAATATATAAAAAAGAAATTAGTCTTCAAGATGCCGGTCTTCTATAGGATTCATCGGCTCAGCTCATTACCGGTTCAGGTCGGTCAATGGATAACTCACAAGCTGAGTCTGAGTGAGTTTGTCCATTGCCCTATAAAATATGGTAAGTGTGCCTGTTGGAAAACACAATACAAGAATAATAGAAAAGAGGTTAATTTATAAATAATTCCGAGGTCGATTTGCTCAAAATGGGCCCTCATCGCCAAAATTCGAATTCCTTCAGTTCTTGCCCTAATAATAGGTCTTATCGGATTTTGATTCCTATCATCTCCTCGGGCCTCAAAAAGATTTGTCCTCAAATGTAGTAGAGACTTTGTTTTCTCCTAACAATCCATTTGAAGAAGTATCTCTACAGAATCCCAATATCTGAAATACCACAGTAGGTGATTGTTTTCTCTCCCCCATTTCCAGGATGTATCTCATCTGCAACATAAATAAGGACTCATTGTCTACTGATGCCTCCCCTGTCTCAACCCATTCCATTGATTTTGTTCCCTCTTTTTCTAACTCATCTGTATGGTGCCGATCCTTACAGCCCCCTAATGGTTGGCCCAACTGCTCACTACCCTCTGAAACCTCTAAAGGTGAACATAACTGTCTCTGAACAGTCCGGCTCTCTAGTGGTCTGCTCATCTGACTATGATCATTAGGATCCTCTAAAGGTTAGCACATCGGCGTTTGACAAATTTTATGCTCTAAGGGTTGGCTCATGTCACTAGAGCCCTCAGGAACCTTTGAAGGTTGGCATACCTGTGTCTGCACAGTTTGGCCCTTTAAAGGTTTGATCATGTGGCTATGATCCTCAAGAATCTGTGATGGTTGTTTTATATGTCTTTGCATCTCCTGGACCTCTGATGGCGACATAAGGTTCAATACTATACGTTTACCATCTTTTTTGAACATATAAGTATTTCTATACCCATCATGTAATACCATCCTGTCATACAACCATGGTTTACCAAGTAATATATGGGATGTACAAATAGGAAGAATATCACATTCAAGCTCATCAC